>PKRV01000157.1:554008-933618 GCA_003709505.1 Hyphantria cunea
TTGACAATTTTAATCTGAAGATACAAATGTTGTTGCCAGGGAACTTGGTATCATATAAATCTATTGATACAGTTTGCGACGACAGCGAAGCAGTAAATTTTCCCACAGAGTTTTTGAACTCACTGGATTTGCCAGGCATGCCACCGCATAATTTACAATTAAAGGTTGGATCTCCAATTATCTTGCTTCGTAATTTGAACCCGCCCCGGCTGTGCAACGGTACGCGATTAGTCATTCAAAAATTAATGAAAAACGTGATCGAAGCCAGGATTTTAAATGGCAAGTTCAGAGGTGAAAATATACTCATACCACGGATTCCTATTATACCTACAGATGTGCCAATTCAATTCAAACGTATTCAGTTTCCGATTAGATTGGCATTTGCAATGACTATCAACAAATCCCAAGGTCAAACGATGTCTGTTTGTGGATTAGATTTGAGAACACCATGTTTTTCACACGGACAATTATACGTGGCATGCTCTCGAGTGGGTAAACCATCCAGTTTGTTTGTGTTAGCTAAAGATGGACTAACAAAAAACATTGTTCACGCTATAGCATTAAGAGATTGATATTGTTTAATATTGTTACTGTCGTAATTGTTTAATTAATGATATATAATTTTAAGGAATAAATTATAATAACTTAAAAATAATGTTTGCCTTTTGTTGATTTTATATTCCTCCATCGTTCACAGCGCTCCATGCTTATTTCACGCATATACCACATTTTTACATACATACAATATACACATTCTAACATACATACATACTTACAATAAGAGATTTTTTGTCTACACTAGAAATTGCTAGGAAATTATTTATATGGCAAAACAACGTTTGCCGGGTCAGCTAGTATATATATATATATATATATATAGTTTATTAAAATAAAACATTATATTTGAAGTCGGAGCAATGTGTAATACATACGTAAATAACTTTGACTGTTCTCTTTGATGATCAAAGTTTTTTCTAAGGCCTAATCTCCTTAGGAATATAGTCGCGTTCAGTGGTAGGTAGGAACTATATTGAAATTAAAAAAAAATGCATAGAGCTGTGAAGCTAAGGTAAGATAAACGAGTATGAGCTTAAATATGTTGGGCTCTTGGGATACTTGAATGTACGTACGTACATGATTAAAAACGCAGTTAGGATGGGGTCATTAACCATAGAATATTGCTTGATCTCTGCGACGGTTATCACTAGTTCAGCCCGTCACAATCCACTGCTAGACATAGTCCTCTCCAATTTTACGCCACTTGGTTCTATACTCGGCTACCATCTAGCTCCTGCCAGCCGTCTTGTGCAGAACATCACTCCATCGGCCCTGTGGACGTCCCACACTACGTTTGCCGAGACGATTGTTGAGACGTTTGGCGAGACGCGGTCTTCACTCAAGAACCCGTTCAGCCCAACGGTAATATGGCCAACCCACTTCCACTTCAGCTTGCTAATCCTTTGGGCTATGTCGATGACCTTGGTTCTGTGCCGGATTACCTCATTCCTGATACGGTCTCTCAGAGACAAGCCAAGCATAGCCCTCACCATAGCATGCTGAGCGACTTTGAACATGTGTCCACGAACATGTTCAAAGTCACTTCGTCGGTTTTATAGCAATCTTTCACAAAGATCAAACTATATTTTAAGAACTGTAACTAAAGCTCTAGACCTAAAAAGTGAAGCTTAATCACTTAATCAGTAAACATGCTCATTATTGAAAAAGAAACCGGGCCGGGTGAAAACTTATACTGAAAAAGTACAAACCGGCGATTTTAGTTTAATAAATTTCGTATGTCTAGTGTCTCTTTCACAATTTTGTTAAGATTAATCCAACGACGCCTCAAATACCAAAATCGTGCCAAAGAAATATGCATACAGTCGTAAAAAATGTAAAAACCTTTAAAGATATGCTTTTAAGTAGACGTCCTACTTAAAGACATGATGTTTTCAAAATTACAATGAACTATCCATTAGTAATTCTTCTTTTTACAAAAAGTGTGTTGAATTGAATAAAATTAAAGCCATTCGAAAATTCAACCTTTTCTTGCTTCAAATTTACTGACTTTATAGCGAGCTCTAAAAGCCTCTTCAGTCATTCTTTTTATTACACGTATTAGCTTAAAGGTGACAAATACTGTTCACTGAAAGATTCTTGTAAAGAAAACTCATTGTTGTTATGTAGAAAAGATCCAAAGTAGGACTTAAAATGGTATTCAACTATGAGAAGAGGTAGCAAAATAAGTCAAAATGACTAATCTTATATGGGTTTTATTGCTTTTGGACATTTATACAGAGGAAAAATCATATCTAAAGAAAGAAGTTTGTATGGTTTCTAAAATAAAAAAAACTAAGTTTTAGAATTACTTCACTTATTCAAGAAGCAGAAAATTATACTTAGGTATTTTATGGCAACGCTCAACACGTTACAAAGATTTATAATACGTGTGTGCAGAAAATGGTATTTTTTTTATAATAATATTATTCTTAGAAGAACCGTTACTTATATCAAAGACAACTGTGTTATGATTTTAATCCGTTAGCGAGATCGCTAAAACTTAAGCCGGATATGTATCTCCCTTACTATTATACTATACTACCTCATTGGAATGAAATAGTTAGTGCATAATATAGCACTAAAGTTATACCTTGCTAATAAGCACATAGTCATCAGTTATCATACAGTCACAAAAGTAACTAAAAAGGTTTTGCAATTTAAACATTTCATTCAACTTACCCGCTAACTCGACCAACGGGACTCCAGCCACACACTTCAAACAACACTAAACACAAAACACCGACCAAACCTCTACACTAATCTCACTAAAAACTTCAAAACAATTATTTTTTCATATATTCTTACAGTTATTATTTCATTGATTTTCGTTCGTTTCGATAACAAGTGTCGTTTGAATATCAATTGTTATTTTAGCGAGTTGTAGACTAACTCCAGCGGCTAAACCACTGTGCGGGCTCGAACTGAGTCAGTGACACTGCGCAGGTAGCCCCTTCTCTGTCTCTCCCTACCTTTGTGAAGACAAAAGAGCGAGATAAATCATCATAGGAATGCATCAACATAAAGAAGGTAGTATTGCGTGGGCGTCTCATATTTATATGTACTTCTGTAATGAGTGCGAGAGAGACACAAATAACATTTAGCCTTTCTGAGGTTCACGGTGAATATGTACGGCAACGATGCGTAGGAAATATGTGGAAAAATGAGGCTTTCAATGTTAAGGCGATGTTATTTGTATGTCGAAAATAATTTTGAGTATTGTTTCTGTATTCTTTTCTTCTGTTCTTATTTTCTTCGTTGGGCCAGCGTGGTGACGTATGGCCTTAATCCTCTTGTGAGAGGAGACTCGAGCGCATCAGTGGGACTTTATGGGTTGTTGATGATGATGATTATTTTCTATATTCTGCCTATTGATGTCAAAAGAGTTGAATACTATGAACAAAACTGATATCGTGTGAAAATTCAAGAGGAGCACAAAATCATGAATGTCTAAACTACTGTTAAACTTAAAAAAAACTAGCTGAGATGTTCAAGTACAAAGTTTTTGGCTGAATTTACAATGCTTCAAGAGGCATTCTTCTGTTTATAAGGAGGCCAAGGACTGTCAAGATCTTTTTAGAGTTATACCCCGATTGATAATGTGTCTCCATCTAGAGTTTTATTCGCTTCGATTTCGAAATACCATTTCACGGTGTGTGCACATACTGAACTAGGACCAGAAATCATTGGCAAAGAAATAAGACCAGGCAATGATTCCAAAAAGAACAGGTACCTGTTGGTTATTATTTAAGTTGACGAATAGAACATCGCCTTAACAACCATCCACCATGGGAAACATTCAACAATCAACCTTATGCTATTTGCACAAAGTATGGGTTTAGCGTATTTTAAGATTTATTATTAAAATCAAGTGCATTTATAGTAATGAAGTTAGCATCAGATAAGTTTGGCAACGTTGCTAACTGTCACCTAACGTTTGAAGTTGTCCGCGAGTTGTCAGTTCTGTTAATCTAACTTACGGGAGGGCTGTGTCGGTTGGCGATGCAATTGTTTATATTATTTATTAATATTTAATGTTTTAAAGTCATTTTTTTATATAAACTTGTTTTAAATATGATCGGGAGTGACTATACGTTGGAATTGTGCAATGTTTTCCATTCTGGACAGGTTTGTTGTTAGAATAATATACCTACTTAGATGTAGATTAATTGTGTTGTAGTTGGGACACATTTTTGTTGTGGCCGTGGTTTGTTTTGGTCTAGGTACCTAAAATACTTATATTTTGTACCTGTAGAAGTACAGATTCATCTCTTTTAAAGTATATTTAGTTGTAATTGACGCTTCTAATGGTGTAAATACCAAAATACACTGTTGAGGACTCTTTCCTCATTTTCTTAGTTTATAGGCATTTCTAAGACATACAGCATAAGAATAAAGTTCTCTTTGAGTATAATCAATTTTAGGGTAGAAAGGTTAGAAATAATGTCATAACTACTTAAAATTTCTCGGTGATATAACATAGGCTACACACTTCCTCGATTCAATAAAATAAAGAATATTTACATATAGTACCATAGATTGGAGCGTTTAAACAAAACGTAATATATCCCATCATTATGCGGCAATTCATACAATATTAGCTCAAAATGTTATTGGTTAATGATGTACTTATTATGATGATTCATTTATTTATGTTATAAAGGACTTACAGCTAACATAATATCATTTGCAATCAAGTAGTGAGCCAATGACAAGTCCTCACTTTTAATGATATGCTAAACATTAAGAAAATATCAAACCTAGTCTGAAGCTAGTCTATAGCCCCTGATATTCTAATATGTCGAGTTTTCTGGTCTATAAGTTAGTGGCGATTCTGACCGCCAAGCGCGAGGTTGTGGGTTCAATTCCCTCGCGAGATAAATAATTTGTAAATTTTTAATATTCGTTATTGTAATATGAGATTGTAATTTCAAGCAGTCTGGTAATCTGTGAACCATAGTACAGGCTCTGACTAATTTTTAATAAAATGGTTGTGTGTATCAAGCTATTTTTTATTTATTTACAAACATGCGCTTTCCTCACAGGCTCTCGGCCCAATAGGATAGTTTAGTTACATAAGATTAATTGTAATCACTTACATACAAAAAATAAAAAAACAAACATACCACTAAAATACACAAAAAAAAACAAAAAAACAAAATCTTATATTTTCTTATGTAGACCTATGTACGAAACGTATGAATTCAGTAACATGTAAACAGATCATTATGGTCTGACACTATTGAGCGTATTTAAAGCCTTAGTCATTGGCGCGTGGTGCTAAAGATTATATATATAATTATTTTCTGCCATTATAATTTAACTAATATTATTGCGAAGTAGTGCATTTTGAATAGAGTTCGTTGAAGTCTTTTGTTCGGTATATCTTCTTTGACCCATAACATACTTAAAATTATAAAATGACATTTTACATTTATTTAAAGTTCAAGAACTCTCTAATTATTTCCTATGTTATAAAAATTTACAAAAATACAATGAAAGGACAACTAAAATCACTGATTAACAGCCCTCTATGTAAACTGAACCTGCGATAGATGGCGTTAGTAGTGGGCGATTAATCCTTCTGCGCTATATGTTGTGTATTCGATCCCTTTAATTAACAAAATATTCTATGTATAAATTATTGTTATTAATTGATTCTGTGTTCTTTGTGTCCGTTTCTTGTGTGTCATTCAAGACAGAGACAGGATACATTCTTAGTGCAGGAATTGTCTATGAAAAAAAAACAACATAAAAGTCGGTGGCCCTTAACCCACTGCGGCATCGAAGCATGACTTAACCTTCACATACTTTAAAATAAATATTAACGGATTTCGAAATATCACTAATAGTTTTAAAATGAATTATAAATCAGCACTATTTCCTTTGTACATTCATTTCCTGTAACTATATTAATAAATTATTACATTAATTAATACAGCATTGCGATATATAATAAAGCTTTTCGTACGGAACATTGAGACTATTACACCTAGCTTTGTTTTTGACCTAATTAAATGTGATTTTAGGTTTAAATTGTTATACATTGAAATATTATTATTATTATTTCATGTGATCTACATTTTCTTATATTTATTATCATTAATTTCATTACGACAAAGACTTGAAGACTCAATGACTTATTTTAAAGACTGACATTGGCAGAAATAACTGAAAAGGCGGGCATTTCATCAAAAAAAGAAAAAAAAAACAAAATTACAAAACATTTATTTTCTTGACGTATTACAAGCAACGAATTTTAGAGATAGAAAGTATAGTAATATAAGTAACCTAATTGCTCGATGTGCGCAAGACAGAATTATTTTTAATGCAAAATAACCGGATGAAGTATTTATTTTTAAATGAAAGATTGTTTTTTTCTACCAAACACAAATTAGTTCACTATTACGCTGGTTATATTATGCATATTCTTAATTTATGATATATTACAATTATTACATTTTATTATATTATATTCATTAAACGAATACGAACTGAATTGAGGATACTTTTTTATTATGAACGCATTTGTTACGCTTTGTAAGTCTGACTGGAAGTTGACTGAACTCTATTATGCTGAATTCTTAAATAATCTGCACAGGAAACGAAAATGACGTAAATGTAAACCATTTATAAAGAAATAAATAATTAAAAGTCATAATTACTGTACTTAATTCCTGGCCCTCTACTCTCACTCCATAAATTCATAAAATTACAAAGAATTTACATCTTTATTGCGTACATAACAAATAACATAACAAAATATAAAAAATAACATAACAAAAAATGAGTAATTATTAGCGGTCCTATCGCTCACAGCGATTTCTTCCAGACAACCTATGTGCTCCAAATCATAAACACCCAATATTATGGATATTGGGGCAGTTATAACAATACATAAACTTAAATACATAAAATAAATAAAAAAACAATAAATAAATTTATACAAAAAAATAATATAAATAGGGGACAGTCATTTCTTTAAAACGTATTTTCATCTCGTATATAGACCACACTTCCGAAAGCAGGGTTTCAAGCAAGTTTCGTTGCTCAAGCGAGCATTGCGAAATCTGATTACAGTTAAATATTCTTCTTCTTAATTTGGTGTTATTATAATTCTTATGTCCTAAAGCCAAATCAAGTTGTTTATCACCAAGATCATGTAATCTTGGTGCACCAACCTTACATTTTATATTTTATGAAACAGGAAGCAGACGAGCAGACGTATCGCCTGATGGTAAGCGTTTACCGCCACCATGGACACCCGCAACACCAGAGGCGTCACAAGTGTATTGCCGGCCTTTGGGGGATGGGGGGAGAGGTTGTGGTATGGGCCTCCGATATCCTCACGGTGCAGCAACAACGGGCGCTGTTTTTCACCGGTTTTCTGTGAAGCCGTAGTATCACTCCGGTCGAGCCGACCCATGCAAGCTGAAGCGTTGCTCTTCCACACACAATTACTACACTACACAAATTGGAACTGTATAGAATGAAATAACTCCGCTGAAATTTAAATGAATAACTATGCATTAGTTATATTATGTTATTTTCCTATCAGGTAGAGCCAGGGAGTTTCTTTCAACGTCTAACAGGGGGTGTGAAGACTGGAGTTATACTAAAAGATGTTTCTTTTAGTACACACAGCGGGGAAGTTACTGCTATATTGGGTTCTAAAGGTAAGTAAAAGTAGAATCGGTGCCATGTTCAAGCAATAAAAGTGATTAGGCAAGAGTCAGTGAATAAGGATGTTTTAAAATTATTTGCATACCTCTAATTTCACAAATATTTGTAAATCGAATGACGTTAAGGAGCAAGAAAACCCCATGACTATGTAAATTTTAATTCAGGACTTAATTGTTATATTTAAGGGTACAATACCTGTTCGATTCGATAGGCACATATGTTGACTATTGTAAGTTTAGCGTAAACACTGCGAGAGTCCAGTTTCGGGAAGTAATCCACTACACTTACTACGTCTAAGAGGTTCCATAATTGATGGTAATCATGATACATCATCAGCCTTTAAATATCTGGTCTATTGCCAGACAAAGGCCTCTTCCCAGGCTCCTATTTATTCATTTGTTTTAACTGCTTTAATGAGTTCAAATGTGTTAGACTAAATTTCTTCATTTGACACTGTTAAGTTAAAATACATTTCTTGCTTCATCAGGTAGTGGCAAACGGGCTTTGCTCGATGTCATCGCTAACCGCGTGCCTTCCAAAGGCCACATTCTCCTAGAGGGCATCCCCCTGGAGTCAGATCACTTCAACAGCACCTGTGCACTCGTGCGGCATAGTACAAGATTGCTGCCTGGACTCAGCGTGCAGCAGACGCTAGGGCTGTCACTCACAAAGGTACGTCAGAAGATAAATGATCAACTCGCCTAAGTTGGAAAAGTCTGATATTTCAGAGATTGTGCTGCAAGAAAATCGCACTATACCGATCGGTTTGTAAACTATGATATTTAGATATGGCCAATATGTGATTTGATTTGCCTTGATAAAAATCATATGTAAAACAAGGAATGTGAAAAATCTTAAAAAAGTATTTTATGTGAACGTTATTCATGTGTAAACATACAAATAAATAAAATTGGAGTGTCTGTTTGTAAAATTACAATAACCGCTTTTTACTAAATGCATAGAACGGCTACTCTGATTAACGGGGCTTTCCCTGGCATATAGCTGATGATATATAGAGTAACTTAGGCTACTTTTTCTAGATTAGCTGTGACCCGCGGTTGTAGTTGTACCGCGGGGCTCAGCTAGTGGTACATAAAAAGCTAATCCATCTCAAGTGTTGTAATAACCACTATGTATGGTAATTAATCCTTATTGACTTAAATATACACATTATTAGTCAGCGCAGTAGTAGCGTACACGACTGCTGTGCATAAAGTCTCGGGTCCGATTCCCGGGTTGGACCAATGTAATTTATTTACAAAAAACAAAGTATATATGTGTTTGTATCAGTTTTTTAATACTCATAATGCAAGATCTGCTTAGTTTGGGACTAGTTGGTACTGTGTGTTAGATGTTTGAAAACGTTTATTCATACAATACTAGCTATACCTACGCACTTTGTAACGCCATTTATTTTTTATTGTTTTTTATTTCTTCCAAAATCAATGAACCTTGTCCTGATAATAACAAATACAAAAAAGAATGAATAATTCAATTCGATGAAGTCGTTCTGAAGTTATGCGCGTACATACATTTCGATGATTCATTTTTAATTAAATAAATTGTAGGATGCGAGTATCATTCAATATAATTTAAATTGATAGTCTTGTTTTAAAAAAAATACATAAAATGATTTTAGTACATAGCTGTTTTTCAGATTTCAGGATATTTGAAATCGTCAAAGGTGAAACAAGTTATGGCTGATCTAGCGCTTTCAAACGTAAGTCATTTTTTACTTAACTAGTAAATTTTTATTATTACACAAGAATTTCATTTTAATTTTACTTCAAAATGATATTTCTCTTTACGCTCAAGTAACTTTTATAATATTTTATTATTTACCCTGTTTTGTCGACGAACGATCTGTTCGTGAGAATAACCATTGTGTCGATAAAGTAAGTAAGTAACCTGTGGAGGAACGGATATCATGTCCCTCCAACACAAAGGGAGGATCCTCCAACCAGGCGAGGTGATCATGCCTGGCGGGCCACTGTCGAACGGTTGATGTTGGGAAGTTGTATATATGTTAATCGGTGCGAGAAGTTCTATTGCGCGATTATCTTCGGTAGGTGGCGTTGTCATATGTTTATGTTGCCGCTGTATGTGGAAGTCGCCACAGACCTATAATGAAAATGCAGAGAACATGAAACCAACTCATAGAGTCATAAAACAAAGCTTAACGAATTACAAATGTGTAATAACTGTTTTAGACATTTAATTATTTTAAATAACCACAGCAATAGGCAATCTAAACTACCTAGGAATAAGTAGGTATCCCGTTTGACATCGAAAATCTATTCATATACTTGGATGTAGATTATTTGTCATAAGATTTTAAATAGTTTTAAATTGTTTAATGTTCTTCTATTAAATGATCATCCAAAAAGTTTTAGGGTTCCATTCCCAAAAGGTAAAACGGGACCCTATTACTAAGATTTCGCTGTCCGTCCGTCTGTCACCAGGCTGTATCTCATAAACCGTGATAGTCAGAGAATTGAAATTTTCAGAAATGATGTATTTCTGTTGCCGCTATAACAACAAATATTAAAAAACAGAATTAAATAAATATTTAAAAGGGCTCCCATACAACATACGTGTTTTTTTTGTATAGATAATGGTACGGAACCCTTCCTGCGCAAGTCCGACTCGTACTTGGCCGATTTTTTATTCTTATTATCTTGTATTTAATTTAAGAGGAATTTTTACTTCATCGGAAAATTACTAAATTTGTATCATTATTTTATCTTTCTTAAAAGCAAAACGGATTGTAAATATACTATTATTATTTTTATTACTTTTTTTTTCATCATTTGACTGGTATTTAAATCTCCAGGTTGCTCACAAATGCGTCACAAATCTTACAAAGAGCGAGTACAGAAGATTAATCATAGGTGTACAACTTATCCGGGACCCTAGTAAGTAAAACTGCAACTCATCCCATCATTAACTACAAAATCCACTATAACAGCTAACCCATGCTTCTTCATCTACCTCTCTTTCTAATCGTGCTGGACTTCTATTAGTCTAAGCGTAATATGTTTTAAAAAATGAGAAAGTCGGTTACTTTCGCAGTTCACCGTAAGCAATAACATGACACTAGAATTAAATATAATAGACTTCTCGTAGCAATAAATTGGGCTAAGTCCGGGTATGGTAATAATGCTAGAACTGATGTAACTCGAAGAGGGAAGGTGATACTCGTTACAGTCACTTATGTTTGAAAAATAATATTAAGGACATTTACTGGCTTAGAGACTCGACGTGGGCTAAAATTTAGTCACGTGTATAATATGAGTCAACGTCAAGACGTGAATGGAAAAAGCGGAAAAAATATTTTTTTAAATTTTTTATTTACTTGTTCTGACTGACTGCAACGCAGAGCCTAAACTGCTGGAACCATATATTTCGGCAAATTTTTGAAAAATATACGCGAGAATGTTGTTATTGACCATCTTAGAAATAAAGCGGCTAGCAATAGTTAATATTAGATATTTCTATTATACCTATTAGTTCGAACTAAGGCAAAAACCTTTTTCGATTCAACTGCCTCGTTGGTCTATTGGTTGAAGTATGCGACTGCCGATCAAGAGGTCTCGGGTTCAAATCCCGGGTCGAGCCAAAAGTGTTATTGAATTTTTTGATTATATAAATACTTAATAACAGCTCGGAGTTTGGAAGTTGGGATCTGAACCCCTGTGCCTCGGAGAGCACGTAAACCGGTCGGTCCTGCGCCTGATATCTCCCCGATCGTGTCGGTTAACGTCCCATCGGATTATGAGAGAAATAGAGGATAGAGAGTGCACCTGTGTTTGCGCATACGCTTGGGCACTTTAATATCTGCTGTGTGATTGGCTGGCCTCCGTTGAGACTGGCCGCCGTGGCCGTAATCGGCTAGGCGAACATCATCGAACTAATTTCAGTAATAAATGATGTAAAACTTCAACTAACCAGTCGAGGAAACTGTTCTTTTACTAATAAAAAAAATAAACTGTTCCATTGTGTAACTGATTTGCTTAACCTGATATTACATAGTTGATTATGATATCAGAATATATGATTGATATGATATCATGCATTCTATTTCCTTCTGTGTCCATCTTGTACATAACACCTATCATAATGGGTACACGTATGTAATTTTGTTTGTCTCTTTTTAGTTATTCTACTGTTAGACGAACCGACATGGGATCTGGACCCCCTCAACACGTACCTGGTGATATCAATACTGTCTAACGCAGCTAAGAAATATGGAACAGCCATTATACTAACTATGGAGAAACCAAGATCAGGTACGAGAACTTACCATATGATTAAGTATACGATATTAATGGTTTTCCATTCCTTTTTATCTACGTCTTTATTTATATACCTACTTAATGTTATATATGTAGATAGTTTGGTTTTCCCGGGCCGTTATCGCACTGAGACTCTTGATTGGGCCATTAGATGTTATGGATAAATTACACTCAGTTACGATTTTGATTGCCTCGGCGGGTGCAGCGGTAGCGTATGTGCGACTGTTGAGCTTGAGGTCTCAGTTTCGATTCCCGGGTCGGACTAAATGTTTTTATGATCTGCAAATATTTGTTTCGGAGTGTAATATATATATGTATTTACAAAAAAAAAATACAAGTTCTGCTTAGTTTGGGACGAAATGGCATTGTGTGTAAGATATCCGAAATATTATATAGTAAACTCGCAGAATTATTTCTTCTGGATGGGAATCGAATCCTCAAGCTTTGACTCAACAGTTAAGGTCACTAACCTTTAGTCCTACAAGACATTTAACGCGTACAAAATTGTGCCCTTTAGAGAATCTATAAGTTATAACACATAGTACATGTGACGAAGTAATGATTTTAACCACTCCCATAAAAAATCAAATAACAATGAGTATCATATATGTGTATGTTACAAACGGCCTATATTTTCATTAATAAACTTTGAGTAAAAGTATACAAAACTCAACCCAGTTTGTGATCACAGCTGTATGGACAATTAACCTACATATACAACTCTTTTATCATGCTAATCATTTGTATGTACCACACATACATATGAATAAACCAGTTTAGTGGATAGCGTGGCTTACTTCAAATAAATATTGAAGCCTTTGTTTAAAAATGTTGACACAACTGTCTCTGTACTAACGTAAAAACGTTTTCACTTGCATGTTTCATAATTTCGATAGTGGGTCAATGTACTGTAATGAATTTGTATTGATTAAATTAATAGAAAAATATTTTCGTAAATCGTCACCAAAATATCAATGTAAATTGTTAATGGAGAAGTAGGTATTGTTTGGTTTATGGATGTTTACTGTAATAATAAAATAATAATTATATTGTCAGGTAATACAAGCAAGCTGGTCAATCTGGGTACAAGAAATACAACAATACAATAACAGGGGTCTAGAAACTGCGAATTGGCCCGCACTGAACTTTTTACCAAACGTAAAGCTGGACGCGGTCCCGTCTATATAAAATGCATTCCCACTAGATGTCCAGTACCTATTTACTCGCAGAATAGAAAAGAAATAAATACAATAAAAGGTTAATTTAACCTAAATCATTGCAGATGTGTTCCCGTTCTTGGATCGAGTTGTGTACTTGTGTCTCGGTGATGTAGTATACGCCGGCCCCACGAGAAACCTTTTGGATTACTTCGGCAGTATCGGCTTCCCCTGCCCACAGCTCGAGAATCCACTCATGTACTACTGTAAGTTGACTACAGATTGAGGCTTTTTATCGTTAGTAGTTAAATAACTAACTTTTTAATAAATTTATTTTTCCCTCAGTATGTCTATCTACAGTAGATCGAAGATCACGTGAGAGGTTCATTGAGTCCAACCATCAGATAGCTGCTTTAGTGGAGAAATTTAAATTAGAAGGCCAGGGCATCATGCAGGGTAATCTGCACGAGAACAACCGCATCGTGAACCCCAACAAGATACAGTTGAACTATGGAAGACCGGGTGGAATACATGTTATTTGGATGTTGTACTTGTAAGTGAGGTTTTGGACATTTTAATAAAATAGCGAGTTCAGTTTGAAATTGACTGTCTCGATTTATGACTGATATGGACCTACATTATCATTACACTATTTATTCATGAAGCTCATAGGTATCTTTTTTTTGCTGAATTTATTATTGTAAGTTAGAATTGATACGAATACTTTGTTTCCCCAAATTTTCCTGTCTTGAATGCAATGGGCAAACAAATGAGTCGTCATCCCGGACCAACCAACCTTACCCTTTACAGTCATATGATATATTTTTCCTAACTTGCGTATTACCTACTTATTTCACTATTCACCAAAAATGCAAGACGTAATAGAGGCTTACACAAAAACTCTTTTCTTTGCATATTTTCAGGAGACTCCTAGCGTCAATTTTCAACTTAAAGAAAAATGGAATAAAACAAATGTTCATGAGGCTATTTTCTTTACCGATATATTTTTTCATATTGTGGGTATTCTACAATGAAGCACAGGTATGATTTACTATACGCATACAGCTCTTCTATGCGTTTAAATTAGCTCCAAAACCTTATATATATAATATATATTTCCAGGATTATCAGAGAGCGTTCATTACCAAAAGTGGACTGATATTTAATGCGATGGTTGGAACTTATTTCATCAGCATTATGAACACAATATGTCTGTGTAAGTACATTACTTATAGTAGTGCCTAACCTTAAGACAACACATATAACTGTCCATAGATATGTTTTAAAAGATTTTTGTTTGCGGAAATGGAGAAGTCATAATAAGAGTAACTACGGTAATTTTTTAAACTGCGCCTTTTCAGATTTTAAACGTCTCTTTATATTCTATAGTCTTTATAAAGCTTGGAATCGAAGCATTATGCTACCAATTTTCGGATTGTAGCAGTGACCATGAGTGCAGTTTAAATTTTATATATCTAGTCTAAATAGTTTTTATATGTATAATTTGCCTCTGTATAAGTATAAACTGCCTGGTTGGTCTAGCGGTTGAAGTATGCGACTGCCAATCAAGTGATCTCAGGGTCAAATCCCGGGTCGGGCCAAGTGTTATTGAGTTTTTCTGATTATATAAATACTTAATAACAGTTCGGAGTTTGGAAGTTGGGGTCTGAACCTCCGTGCCTTGGAGAGCACGTAAAACTGTCGGTCCTGCGCCTAATCTCTCCCTGATCGTGTCGGTTAACCGTCCCATCGGATTATGAGAGGGAACAGAGAGTGCACCTGTGTTTGCGCTTACACTTAGGCACTATAATATCTGTGTAGTTGGCTGGTCTCCGTTGAGACTGGCTAACTACGTAGATATTATCATCATAAGTATAATTCATTATTCATGCTTGTTCCAGATGGTCCATACCGTACTCGCTACTACCAAGAATCACAAGAAGGACTGTACAGCGGTGCTAGTTTACTTTTGTCTTGGAATTTAGTCTCTTTGCCATTCTCATTTCTAAGCACGTGTGCTTCTGCAGCTATAATTTATCCGTAAGTTCTTACTTAAATATTATTTTTTTCGTGGCTGGACCAATTAATGCGATTTGGTGCCTATGGTAAGAGGACAATTTTTTTGTGAGAGGCAGAATACACTCGACATGCGACTAAGCGCAAATTCGTTGTAGGTACCTAAATAAATGTTTAAATACTTTTAAACACTTACTTCTAATATAGTTCTTAATTTTTTTTTAGGATCCTGTCTAATATATCGGAAAATATGGACTTTCTGTACTTTGCACTGGTACTGTGGTCGTGCTACATCTACGCAGAGCAGCAGGCTATAGGAATCATGATGTTTGTGAAGAATGGCGTCATTGCTGCCGTCGTTAATATATACCTCACCTGTATCTATGTAATGCTTGCTAGCGGTGTTTTGAGGTACGATTCAAAGAGTTCATAATATAATCGCAAGTTTTTATTCGTAACTATGCATGTAGTTCAAATACGACCTAAAATTAAATGAAAAACAATGTTTCAGATCATACAAGGGCTTCGAAGAATGGCTGTACTACATCACCTACGTCACTCACACTCGATATGCTTCAATATTCCTTCACAGAAATGTATTTAAACAGCCATCTTTCAACAATCTTCCATATAGCGACAGTGAAAACTGCACGTCGACCGTATCAAGCCTAATACAAACTTCGTCCAATTTGAATACTAATTCGAACGCCAACTGCCGTTATACAAGCGGGAAAGCTTTTTTGACAGAAAGATTTTCGTCTAAAAACTTCAATGGAGATATTGACTTATCGGGTGATTTTCAAGCAGACTTCAATTTAGGCGTCTCGTTTGCTTTTTCATTAGGTATAATGGTGTTCAATAAGTTTTTGTATTTAATACCTTTGCCGAGTTACATGACTGATAAGTTTAGAGAATAGTATTATTTTATTTGTCTGCAGATCCGTCCGTTTATATTATGGAAATGATTTATATTCTTTAATTGTTAAAATAAATAAATGAGAAACTTGAATGATTAAATATTTTAAATAATAATTAAAACTACATTATATTACCAATGTTAACTGTATTTCTAGAAACAATACTTACATCTTGCCATCATCAATACAATAAGAAACATAATTAAATGAAATCTAGCGCGATTTACACAAATTATAAATAATTACATTTATATTGATTCGTCACTCTGTGTTTATATAGCAATCAATTCATTTTGTTTCTAAAGACAACTGCGATGTATCATACGGAGGGATGAGAAAAATGTGGCGAAGAAATTGTTATTGTATACGAGTTGAAAGGTAGAAAAGAAAAAGAAAAAGTAGATGGGTCGTGTGAAAGAAAATACGGCAAGAAAGGTAGTTAACAGTGGAATGAAGAATGATTGAGTAGAATGTTAGGATAAAACATACTGTTCCGCGTTGTACATGGAAGTTGCGAATGACTTACATTGACTTACATAGTTACCAATTTAGAGTTTTGATTCCCACTAAGGCTCTTTTTTTGTCATTACTATTTTGGTGGATAAAAAATATTTTATCGACTGAAACAACATTACTCACCCTCTTTTAACATTTAATAGTTTTATCACATAAAAATGAAGTTTATAGCGTATGTCACTATTAAAAATAGGTGTTTAATGATCTCGATTGTCCTAACAATACATGATGTGTAAATTTTAATTTTAATAGATAATCATTTTGGAAACAAGTTAATCATGATAAATACTTTTCCTTTCAATAGTTGATTACTATACAGACAAAATATAGTTCATCGTTAATACATTGCCGTGGAGACGCGTTTGGGCACATGACGTCCAATTCGCGAAACGTCCAAATGTAAAATTATGAATCGGTCCAATTCGCAATTAGTCCCACCATTGGTCGCCCAGAAGATGAAATACGACTCATTTTTTTGTTTTTATGGTTTCTGCACTTCTCCAAACTTGTTTTAATAATTTTCGTAAAAAAGGTTTTGTTTCACGTATTAATATATAGATTAGCAATTAGTCCGATTCATAATTGGCTCAGTTAGTAATTAGAAGTAATCTTTGAATACGAGTGACGTTTTTTACGACCTCCATTTGGTGAATTTCGCCTTTAATTCGACGAGCGGAATTAGTTCAGCTACAAGCAGTTCGATCTGGCACTTGACACTTGCGAGATGAACATCTGAGATACTGCAAACTGATAGTCTGTAATATGGACACTACTATCTGGATATTCTGCAAATTGAACACTTTGCGAACACTGTACATTTTGTGAATTGGACAAACTGCGACTTATCTCCGAGATATTTGGTTACGCAAATGTTATGTCCTCAATAACTTTGGGGTATGCGTAAAGCACTGCGGATTCAGTCTGTGTTTCTGTGTCATTCTCAGTAGGAACACATGATGAGCTGTCTTCTGCAAAGTTAAAGGTTAAAACAAATAAGTAAGGGAATATATATATATTTTTATTTGGTGGTGTAACGATTAGTATAAAAATAAACTAAATTATGGAAATAAATGAAATCTAAATTTTAAAATTGTTACTGATCGTGAGACTAATATGGTTCTTTAATTGAATTATTTTGAATTACGTATATTTATTTTTCTTACCTCCATAAAGAACTATAGTTTTGTTTAACTTATTCATTGTCACCTGTAAAATAATACAAGGGGGGAATTAAACAATATTTGAGAAAATTAAGTTTAATGTACAGTCCATTCACTTAGATATGGTCACTTTGATCGAGCCGCCTTCGCACGTGCGGCTTTTTGTCAAAGCAAAGCCGTCACGAAATCAAAGGACCCGCCTGCGTCAACATCTACAACTTACACTTACAATGTCAGTTTAAGCCATTGTATTAATTAATTATTCGTATTCACAACAATCACCACAATTGCGTGCTGGTGTGATAAACTATCTAAGCGAATGGACTATATACTCTACCATTTAAAGTACACATTCTCAGCAGTTACTTTAATATTTAATATTCCACCAGTCAATCACCATCTTAAAACTATATCTAAAGCTGCACATGCTCATTGGTTACATATTACTGTAATAGGCCAATCACTACATTAGTCAGGGAGCAAACGTTTTTTATGCAAAATGTTACCCTCCTCCTTCCAGCCCTTATACCAAAATCACTCTATTAGGATAAAGCAGAGCAAGACTTACACTCCAAATAGTTTTCTTTCTCTCTCTGGGCATAGAATTGCTGAGAATAGAACTTGATTTATTAAGCCAAATCTTTTTATCATACAAGATTAACTAAATAATTTATTGGAGTACAATAGAGATTATGCTATTTAAGATACCATTGCATTATTGGGTAAATAGCATATAGTAGTAATAGCAAATAATTATATATATAGAAAGAGGGTCAAAAAAACTATAAAGCTCATGTGATATAATTTACCAATGACCCCCATGTAAAGAGACTTACTGGTGATAAAACAATTTCTCTGTACTTCTTCAGGTACAGTCTCAAAGGTTCCACATAGTTGTCAAAGCCTAGAACGTTCATTGCAAATAATACATCTTCACCGTTGATTGTCTTTCTCTTTTCCACTTGGCATCTGTCACTTGCTTCACTAGTGACAAATGATATAAATTCTGATATACATTCTTGCACACATTCTCTTGCGTCTTTAGCTATCTGCAATATAAGAAATATACCCAGTAAGTAACTTTTCCCAAGGTTCATGTAAAGTTTGAAACATGCGAATTCCAGGTTCAAACTTGATTGTAGTGTAATATTCATAATGAATTCCTTCTCTGGGAGTTTTATTTTCAACATCTACTTTAAAGTGTTTAAACAAAATAAAAAAGAAATCACATTTAAAAGGTAATAAATTTATCAATTTTCTTAAATATAAATAAATAAATAAATATTTCGGACATCTAACACACAACGCCATCTAGTCCCAAGCTAAGCAGAGCTTGTATTATGGGTACTAGATTACTGCTATTAATACATAAATACTTCTTTTTTTTTGTAAATACATACATATTATACATAGAAAACACCCAAACTCCGAAACAAATATTTGCAGATCATAAAACATTTGGTCTGACCCAGGATTCGAACCTGAGACCTCATGGACAGCAGTCGCGTACGCTACCACGGCGCCACCGAGGCAGAGAACAGAAATATATAACATAATTACAATAAACGCAGAGAAGGAACCACAAACATAAGAACTTAAACACAGTTGTATAGATACACAGATTTTGTAAATTTACTAGCTGAGCCTATGGTTTTACCCTCTGTTGTTTTGAATTTTTGTGTTTTATCTCTTCATAAGAACCTTCTGTTTACTTCTACAAAAATATTTGAAAAAATTTACAGAAGTAGTTCTCTAGTTTTGTTCTTAGCAACACATTTGGTGATTCAATTTTATTAAGATAATATTGTACCTTGCCATTATCAGGGATAGCTCTTTTCATAATTTTTGCTATATTTGCTATAGGTAGAAATCTGTCTTGTTCTCTTAGCGGTGCAAGCTTTCCACCTGAATCAGAATTGTTTTCTTCATCTGAAACAATAGTATAAACAATTACTATAGCCAGAGAGTTTTGTTCATATAATGGAATGGGATAAGTTTAGCATATGCTCTTTGGTCTAGAGTTCAGCATATACAACTGCTATCAAAAACTCATTCTGTGAAAAAACCATCCACCAGATCATGTACAACTAGTAGTATTTGTGCTGACCCCAAATGTCTTACAAATTTTAAAGGCTAAGAAGAGAAAGATGATGAATGGAATGGGATAACTCGAACTAAAAAAGATAAGATATGGCTATGTAAAAATTAATATAACTACATATTATAAAACAAAGTCTGTCTTGTCTGTCTGTTCACTATAAATGCAAAAGCTATGTGCAATATATGTGTGTCCAATAGTGATTTTTGAGGAAGGTTTTTATATAGAATTTGTTTAATTTTAGAGAGTATATTGGCTAAAATATAATATTTTTTAAAGAAATGCTCAGGGTAACATACATATAGATGGGCTGCTAGAGTGCTGCAGTAACCAGCAGACATATTTAAGGCAAGCTATTTTTAATCAAAGTTGAGGCCAGGCTAGTTCAATCGTAATAAACCAACGGATTGACAGAAAATCAGTGTTAAACAATTTTGTGATTGCTTGAGTGAGGCTACCTGAGCATTAACTCTTCCACACCCCTGATATATTCTATATGATATAGTGAGAGACTCAAAGGTCTGCAAAACATTTTTGAATTACATAGTATGTCTGCTCGTTTGGGTCATATATCATTAAAAAATGTATTGTTTGTTCCCATTATCATTAAAAAATAATATATATAATATCTGACTTTCCGCACCCCTGCTTAATGATCAAATCAAATAGCGCACACTTTCTCGAAAAACTGTTACACACTTTGAGGTGCTCATAGCCCAGTTACACTCGGTGATTAGAAACAATCACCAATAGTAAGCAATGGCAGTGGAGTCAGTACCTGGATGGATGACCGCTGGTGGCATGTTACCCTGAGCTTCTCCATGGTTTCGGAGGTCACGTTAAGCAGTCGATCCCCATTACTATCATACGATAACAGTCGTGAAGCTTAGTTGGAGGCCTTTAGGCGGCTTAAAAACATCCAACGGCAAGATTATGTAGCCACAACATAGTCTTGTCGGTCCCCAACCCGCAATTGGCTTGCGTGGGGACGTATGGCCTTAACCCTCTCCTGAGAGGAGACCCGAGCCCGTGAGTGGGACATTATGGGTTGTTGATGTTACACAGTTTCGTTCCCTTTCACTCACTCATATACTCGAAAAAACAAGAAAAAAGGGTACCTCATCAAAAACATAAATATTATTACATAATTATTATAACCAAAGCAATTACTATAAAGAACATTCACGAAAAACATAGTGACGTAAATAGTGCTACACGTACCCAAGACATCATCTGAATTTACGACGTATTCACAGCGTATGTTATTCTCATCATCTACAATGTAAGCGCTATCCAACCTCAGATCATTACCAATTTCGTCGTTTTCCATGTTTCCACATAAGGATATTCCAATAACTATTAAGGTTATAACGGTACTGAAGTTTACAGCAAAGATAATAGTATATTCCTCTATGTATATGAATTTGTGGTAACAGTTTCAACAGAAGGCACTGTTCACAGCACGGGAACGAAAATTATCAATAATTTATTGGTATTTAATACAAATAATTTCAACTTGTTTACAACGCAACGCCATACATGACAAGTAACAATGTTACTAGAGTAGAGTCGTAGAGGCGTCCAGCAAAATGCTGAAGACAGTGTTACCATTGCAACTGTTTTTATTATCTATGTCTATGCACACCCCATATATATTGATTGATTTATTAAGTATACACGAAGATTAATGAATGGATAAGATCCTTTGCTGTAAACGAGATATGGTTAAAGATTTATCGGTTAGCTAAGACAGCCGACGCAACCCTCGACTAGTTTTAGGAACATTGACACGAAACTACATTTTAAAATAACATAGACTAATCGTATTGGTATTCCAAAATAATCCTTAAGTAAAAAGCTTGAAGTTGTCTGCATCTAGGTAAATAAGTAAATTAAATCCGCGAATTTAGTGTGAAAACTAAGGCTATCAGTTCAGCCATTTAAAGATTAAAAGGTCTTTTTGTATGAAGTCTGTTTTTTGAAAATAGATAAAGTATCGGTTTACAAACCGATACTTTATCTATTTTCAGATTAGAAATCTTTTATCGGTCTTTTTTTTGTAAATCTTTTCGGATTTACTATTAGTTGTCCTTACCTTACTAATTTGCTATGTAATTTCCCAACACTAAAAATTCTCAGTTCCGCGATGTAGGTTGCTGGAATATAAAATTTTTCCATCATATCGTAATAAAATCGTTCAATTATCCAAAACTAATACAAAAACCAGCGGAAGACGCCATTGTGCTGCAGTGTGCGTTGCCAAACAAAAAATTGAAATAGGTTATTTCAGTTTCGAGTCAGCGAAAAACAAACACTTATCAAGCATTATTTTCGCAAGTATTTTATTAAATACACATTTAAAATGGGAGTCCCGAAGTTCTTCAGGTATACCAGCGAAAGGTACCCCTGCCTAAATGAGCTGGTGAAGCAGTACCAGGTATTTCCATACTTCATTTTTTTTCAAATGACACCTTCGTTTGAAAATATGTTTACATTGTTATAAATTTTCTTTCATCAGAATTACAAACACAATTTCTGGTATTTATTGCAACATAAAATAACGCAGCTTCTAATTAAAAACTCTAGAATGAAATGTTTTATCTTTAACAATTGCAGACAATAGGATTATGTAAAAAATAATGCTTTGTATTTCTTTCAGTGCTCAGTTCAGTTCATTCAAAACTCACCTTTGTTGCCCATGGTGTAATTTAATTAAAATGAATGTGACTTAAACAATTACTTATGTATATATTAGCATTTCAAGTGGAGTAAAGAGATTTCAAAGAAGATTGTTGTAAACTACTATACTGAACAAGCTAAACTTTAAAAAAACCCCATGCAAGCACTTATCAAGTAATCATACGGCAAAATGCCTTACATAGCTTAGGATAAGAGCTGATACTCTTACACTGCTGGGCTAATATTATCCAAACATAGCTAATAAACTCGCTTTCAGATAAATAACCCATGTCCGACAGACAGACACACACAGAAAGACACGAATATCAAACTTATAACACACTCTTTTTGTATCAGGGGTTAAAACAGACTGATTTCACTTTTACATGGAATTAGAAACAATTTATTTTAATGTTTTTAAACAACAAAGAGCTTACAAAATTGCACTATTGCTATAAGAATCTTATTGGGAAATTCAATGTTGTGCAATCAATAATTACAATGATAACACACATTGTTTTTTCCTCAAACTTGTAAAATATCAAGTACCTTACATACATATATTATCAAAGTGGTTGTATAAGTATATTATAAGCTGTTAAAAATACCCTCCACTGGGGGTTTAAACAAAAAGACCTGTTAATCTTTAAATGGCTGAACAGATAGCCTTAATTTTAGCTAAAAACCATCTATTGTCTTTCTCTTACATCTACAAAACACAAATGCATATTAATGCTCAGTCTTTTTAGGAATTATGATACATACACTTAAATCCATATATTCTTATAAAGTTCCTTCATATGTTAATTACTTACTTTCAGGATGTTTATCTTTAAATTTTTCATAAAAATGGAGTATTGACATTCCCTTTCTATCACTTATTAAATTTTTTACATAAGATAAAATAAAATCACTTCTAAAATTCTTCTCAGAATTTTAAAGAGTTCTGTGCGAAATCTATTTAGTGTTTTTGCATAGTATAGTTTTTGTACACACAAGTGTTCATTAGAAATTTGAGCTCCAACTCACTAAATACAAACTACATAAATGCTCCTATATGATCTATTAATTAATGTGATTCTATGAAACACATAACCAAAATTTAAAAATTTCAATGATCTTTTTCTATTTTTCTTGACATCACATCTCCATAGCTCATATTGTAATTCTTGGCGCCAACCAAGTAATAAGTACAATTTATTAACATAAATCATTTTATATTTATATAATCCTGTAGTTTTTCTGACTTTACCTTGATCCTTCATACACAAACCAAATAACAATGTGTTGTTTGCCTATAGCCTTACATTTTGTTCTCATCATTTTTAAAATTAGCAGTAATGGACACTTCTGGGTGTAGAGCCAAAGAGGATGAAACTGTTTACATGGATAATTTTTTGCATTTACATATCTAAGCATATATACTGGAATACAGACTATTTGAAAGAGTTACTCTTTGAAGAACTCCAGTATCCCCATATACATTCTTCAACATCATCAGCAGCCTTTGGACATCCACTCCGGGACATAGCCGTCTCCTTAGAATGGAGATTTTCGCCTACTGTAACACAGTAATGAGATGGGTTGTTAATGACTTGCTGTCAAGTTTTCCTGACTGTACTGCACTGCTATCCTGTGTATTTTGGTGCCTTAGCAGTCTCTTATAATGTCTACAAGATATAACCACATAGACATCCCCTACATGTTACTTTCTAGAATTAGTTTTAACCATGAGTTTTACATTTCAGATACCTGATTTTGACAACATGTACTTGGACATGAATGGTATTATACATAACTGTTCACATCCTGATGACAGCAACCCTCACTTTCGAATTACAGAAAAAAAGATATTTGAGGATATATTCCACTACCTCACTATATTGTTCCAAATTATAAGGCCCAAGAAACTATTTTTTATGGCTATTGATGGTGTAGCTCCAAGAGCTAAGATGAATCAGCAGAGGGGTAGGAGGTAAGTATTATTTTAGTTACATTCACACTAATGCCATAAATCTGGATGTAACTCTGTCTGTAACACTTGCACAGCTCAACCGCTGCACTGATTTCAATGAAGAGAGGTTTTGATTCTCAAAGAAAGACCTAGGTTGCTTTTTGCAGTGTTAAATGAAATATATGCGGGCGAAGTAATTTATAATAATTAAAGTTAGAGAGACCTTAAAGCTTAGTGAGTTGTAAGTTAGAATTTATGGTCATTGTTGATTGTTGTCTTTTGAAACAGTTTTAGAATACATAATTAAAGTTAGAGAGACCTTAAAGCTTAGTGAGTTGTAAGTTAGAATTTATGGTCATTGTTGATTGTTGTCTGTTGAAACAGTTTTAGAAGACATAATTAAAGTTAGAGAGACCTTAAAGCTTAGTGAGTTGTAAGTTAGAATTTATGGTCATTGTAGATTGTTGTCCGTTGAAACAGTTTTAGAGGATATAAGTGAATTTTTATTTTTTGTATGTCCATTTAATCATGTGTTTCTGTTTTAATGATGATGTGATAACTTGTGACGATAAGCCTGTAACTGAGGTAAGGGCAGTAGGTTCAATTCCTGACCTTGACAAATGTTTATATAATAACAAGTTATTATGTTGGTTAATCTTTAAAAAATTATAAATAATTATGTTTATCAGCTGTTCCGATCACTATCTAGGAACTAGATAAACATACCAGAATTCGCCAAAAATTTTATGGTTCGTTTTCTCCATATAAATATTACATGACATCTATAGAGAGAAACTAGCTTTTTCGCGGCTCTGCCTGCATGTATATCGGTTATCGTGGTAAAGAGTAACATATTTCCTTCCTCAAGAATAGGGTATCTCCATGCTATTCATCGAAATCGGTTAAGCCGTGACAGCGTAACAGTGATTTTATAATATTAGTTGGTATTAATTATTGAACTTTGATTTATAATTATGATAAACGTTCATCACTTAAATAATCATAACTTCCAGGTTTAGGTCTGCACGAGAAGCAGAAAAATTAGAAGAGGAGGCCCGAAAAAAAGGTATGCATTTTCAGACATTAGTAATTTTGGTGCTAATTAAAATGTACAATATACACTTTGAAATTGATTGATTGACTGCCTCGGTGGCGCCATTATAGCGTATGCGAATGCTGTGCATGAGGTCTCGGGTTCGATTTAAAATATTTTACGACGAGGTAACTTTGAACACACAACTTAATTTTATATCACCTATATTTGCGTATTTTGTTTACCAATTTTATCACAAATGAAGTGCAATAATTAATAAAAATTATGACTTAAAATTTACCTCGTAAGTTCTAAAACCGGTTCTTAATTGTGGGAGAGTCACGCTTCGGCATGAATGGGCCGGCTCGACCGGAGTGATACCACGGCTTCACAGAAAACCGGTGTTAAACAGCGCTTACGCTGTGTTTCATCGAGTTAGTGAGGATACCGGAGGCCCATACCCCAATCCTCCCCCTATCCCCCTCCCCATCCTCCAAAGGCCGGCAACGCACTTGTGACACTTCTGGTGTTACAGGTGTCCATGGGCGGCGGTAATCGCTTACCATCAGGCGATACATAAGATCCTTTGCCCATTATACAATAAAAAAAAGACATTAGTGATGACCGTCACAGAGGTGACGGTATATTTTAAGGTCTAAAATACTTATATTTTCTATCAGGGGAAATCCTGCCTCATGAGAAGCGGTTCGACAGCAACTGCATAACGCCTGGCACGGTGTTCATGGCGCGTCTGCATGAGCAGTTGAAATATTTCATCAAGCAAAAAATTTCCACTGACCCACTATGGTCTAAAGTGAAAGTCATCCTATCTGGGCACGAAGTGAGCATTTTATCGTCTTGATCTAATTTAGAAGACTAGGTTTTTGACCAAAGGTATCGGCACATGATTAAAGTTACCACCATGTTCCTTCTGTGCTGAGTGTTGTGGGTTCCATCCCCACTTTGTGTAGTGGTCTACAAATTATTGTTCTTAGTCCTAGTGTTTTTTGTGTCGAGTATGTTTCTGTTGTCGCTATAATAAAAAAAAAGATTTTCATTTAAAGTAAGTAACACATCGAAAATCATCTTTGTTAATTAAATCTGATTAAGAAAATCTATTATTTTGATCCATCCTAAGGTTTACTAGAATATATTGATGTAAGCAACAAGAGCACCTTCTAAATATTACTGTCATTTTTATATACTCTCTGTAAAACTGTGTTCAAATACCTAGAGTTTTCTATATTTTTAGACGCCTGGAGAAGGTGAGCACAAAATAATGGATTACATACGCTGGGCGCGGTCACAGCCCGGCTATGACCCGAACACGCGCCACTGTTTGTACGGACTGGACGCGGACCTCATCATGTTGGGGATGTGTACCCATGAACCACATTTTGCTCTATTGAGAGAAGAGGTAAGTAACACTATATTTCTAAATCTCTCTCTAATCATCTCAATCTCTTATTCTCTCATTACAAAAACTGGCAACTCTGTTTATTTGGTTCATTTTACTTTCTTTCCGTGTGTAAATGTTTATGTTAGATTACCTAGAAACTATATAGTTTATGTATGCGAGACCTCAGATTCGATTCTCGGCTCGGCTAAAATAGTTTTTTTTTTTTTTTTTAAAAAGACCACTCCCTCATTGGGAATATATATTCCTGTGTCGCGGAGATCTTTACAAACATACATGAAACGGACACAAAGTATACCCAGACTTAGAACAACAATTTATGGATCACACAAAGTGTTGTCCCATGTACGATTTGAACCCACAACACTTGGCGCAGTAGGAAGCGGTATGGTGACCACTGAAACCACTAGGCCAACCGTGTAGTCAATACATACATATAGATGTTTGTATAATCTGCATATATTTGTTTTGGAGTTAAGGGTTGTTTTATATGTATTTGTTTACAAATATATATATATGTTGTCTAGTACCCGTGGTACGAGCTTTGCTTAGTTTGGGACTAGAATGTGCCGTATCTAAGATGTCCAAAAAAACTTGTGCACATAGGTGGCTGCAGTAAACTAAAAACATATTAAGTGAACACATGTATTTGCACAAAACATTTTTTATTAAATTGTATGTCACAGTTGCTAATGGTCCACTCACTATCCAAACACTTACCTATAACCCTATTAGTGGTAATCCTTTAACTTACTACCGTTGTTTGTTTGCAGGTAAAGTTCGGTAGATCAACACAACGGGCGACGTGTCCAGAAGAAACCAATTTCTATCTCCTACACTTAAGTTTGTTAAGAGATTATTTAGAACAAGAGTTTATAGATATTAAGGATAAGCTACGTTTCGAGTATGATATTGAGAAGGTGGTTGATGACTGGGTGCTAATGGGCTTTTTAGTTGGTAATGATTTTATACCAAATTTGCCCAATATGCATATTAAAAATGATGCCCTGCCACTATTATATAAGACTTATATGACTGTACTGCCCACTTTAGATGGTAAGTTAAATTTTTCTTTATATAATTTGTCACATCTCATCTAAAGTAGTGCTGACAAATGACATTAGTATTGCTTTTATTCTATGGAAATTTGATAATAATCCTAATCAAATTTGATCCAATAAATAGACTTCTAACTCTATATTTATCTCAGTTTAGTAATAAGCTGACAAAAAAGAGGTCTTTTTTCATTTCTTATTATCAATACTCTGTCAAGTACTCTATAGAAACCACTCTAACCCTACAAATACAAACAAAAGGGTCACACCAAATAAGTAGATTATTTGCCTGTCATGGGCCAATTACATGTGACAAAGTAATTAACTAAATTTTTACTTGATTTTAACTCAATTCACGCGGTACCACTTGTGTGTAAACGATTTCGTGAATAAGTAGAATAGAATCGAGTCTATTTTTTGATGAACTAACTAATTTAATAATTTGCATTTAGTTCGCGTGTAAGCGCTAAATTTCCAAATAAAAAAAGGGCTACAATTTAGCGAAGTACATAATAAACTCCAGATTAACATCATCCAATTAAGTAGAAACCAAATTAAGAAGAATTTATGTTAAACACGTGTAAACAAACAGCCAAAATCAATTCTCTGAAAGTTAGTCTGATTAGTCTTTAACCTTCATTACTGTAGGTTTGTCAGTAGCAAGGTAAATGATGAAATGGATTCTTATATATGTTTTCAGGATATATAAACGAGTCAGGTGACTTAAACCTTGCGAGGTTCGAGGTGTTCATGCAGGAATTAGCTAAGATCGACAAAGAAAAGTTCCAAGATACTTATGCGGATCTCAAGTACTTCGAAGCCAAAACTGGCAGGAGGCCTACGGCTAATGAGAGGAGAGAGGTATTCTGATCATAATTAATTTTTGCCTTCCTGTGTAAAAAATATAAATAATCTTTTACAACAATTGTTAGATATATACATTAAGAAAGCAGTTCAAATGGACTTACAAAGTTATTAAAAGTTGATTTTCGAAAAAAACTATTTTACTTTTTTACATTGTCGAGTGCCTTGAGGCATGCATTTTGTTAGTTTACAAAGAATAAATGGTTCAGCTGCATAAAAAGATCAGTTGAAATTGTTAGATTTTAAACTTTACACCGTTGGTCGACGTAGGACGCTTTTTGTATCATCGTCATGATCATTAAAAAAAAATAACAGCTTTTGAAAAAACCGTCTAAATCCAGCAGTGAAAAACGTCTACTGCTGGACGACTGCTTTTTACGGTTCCGTAGGCAAAGGGTGCAACGGGACCCTATTACTAATACTTTACTATCCGTCTGCCTGTCAGCAGGTTGTTTCTCATAAACCGTAAAAAAAAACAGTAAAATAAATATTTCATATAATATTATTAACCAACTCAAGTATATTTATATTTTTTTTTTATATTTAAGCTGCCAAAATGACTCTGCCCTGCCTGATGGAAAGCATGAGCAGAATCCAAGAGTGGTGGTCACACCGGTCGAGCCGGCCCATTCATGCCGAAGCGTGGCTCTCCCACGGTTATAATATAACTGTTATATATATATACATTCTCATATATACACACACACACACACACACATATATATATATATATATATATATGAGCCATATCATATATGTTGAAATATGAAAATACAGTCTAAAAAATGTACGCAAATGATTTCTAACTACAATTTGTTACTGATATTTTTGACATCTGATGTTTCAAGTGTGTTTTTGTTTTTGCAATTAAAGCTGTTTAAGTTCATAAAGCTACCTTTCTTTTCAGTATAAACCTAATAATGACGATACGTTCAATATAAACGTAGAAGCTATCAAAGCCAACAAAGTGGATGACGATCTTCAAGCGCTAATTAACGCCACTGATATTATGGTGTGTATTATCTGTTTAGTTTCTACACCTCTCTATAACATAATAAATTTAAGTTAGTAGAGCCACAGTGATTGCCTGAGCCTGCTCGATGTGGGACCGGCAACCAAAGTACAAACCATTACAAAATTTAAAAGCAATCAAGTAGTAAATAGTTTAAATTAAGTAATTTAAGATGTTTATATATTTATTATGTATATATGTTTATATATATTTTCTATTTTAAATTAAGATCGAATTAAGTGACGTGAAATTGGAGAGGACTATGTCCAGCCGTGGACTGCGATAGTCTAATGATGATGATGAAGTAATTTGACTGCCTCGGTGGCGCAGTGGTAACGTACGCGACTGCTGTCCAGGAGGTCTCGGGTTCGAATCCTGGGTCGGACCAAATGTTTGTATGATCTGCAAATATTTGTTTCGGAGTTTAGGTGTTTTCTATGTATAATATGTATGTATTTAAAAAAAAGTATTTACTATTCATATCAGTTGTCTAGTACCCATAATACAAGCTCTGCTTAGTTTGGGACTAGATGGCGTTGTGTGCTAGATGTCCGAAATATTTATTATTTATTTATTATATAATTTATTCTCTTGATTGTAGGCACTTGACGGAACTTGTTACTACACTATTTTAGCACTATTTTATTTATTAATGTTTACTTGACTGGTTTCACCTTATGACATCATCAAAGATTAATCTTACAAAACTGGTCAGTTGTAAATATAAATAAATAAAATTGTGGTATTAGTAAAAGTGAATTTAATTCTAGAATTTAAATTAAGTCAACAGAAACCTCACATAATTACTACTTTGGATCCCACAAACATAAATACAATATAACTTAAAAACTAATGTTATTATTGCAGTTCTTAGACGACATGGATCCAGAAGATGGATACGAAGAGACCAGTGATGGTAGGTTATTGTTATTAATTCAGTATTTTAAGAATTGCACTTGCTAAAAGAGAAACAGTACTTCTATATTGGCAGTCGAAATGTCTGAAAAACACTCGCACCATCTTGCGAACTATGTTCGTACAAGAGTGCACTTCTTAGATTTCTTCATCGTGAAAAACAGGAGCTTATGAGTATAGTTTTCATATTGTAAAGGAATGAGCGGTAATGTCACTCGTATACAAAGAGAAAATCTTCCGACTAGACGCTGGTGAAGCCTACCGGAGTACGGAGTGACCAAACGGCTGAAGTTAGAAAGTTGTATATTATTATTAATTGGCGGGAGAACTTTCATTGCGCGATTCAGGATGAATTAATGACATTCGCTCGATCGTCGCGACCGCGTTCGGGTTGCGATTGAACCCACCCTGTAAACTTCATTAATCTCAATACCAAAGTTTCTTGCTTTTGGGTGTGAGTTGATGGCAAATAAACTAACAATGGCCCTCTGAAGTGTGTATCTGTTTCCGTTATGTGTATGCAAATATTTATCGAGCCCCAGAATGGTAAATTAGTAGTATATTTTTGTATAATTGGTATTATAATTTGAATTTTATTTACAGAGGAACAAAATATAGAAATGGAGTTTATTCTACATAAAAAGGATTACTACATGAACAAATTAGATTATTCTAAAGTAACAGAGTAAGTTTCTTAATATATTTTTAAGTTATGTATGGAATTAACAACATTTCTAATACAATCCATAAAAATACGGCAGGTTTAGACTAGTTTTTTTTCTTTCTTGGTACTTAACAGCGTGTACAGAAATTAGCAAGTCAAAATATAAAACACATCCATACATATGTTCACACAAAAAGCCCTGAATTTATATAAAGGTTTTATAAAACCAAAATAATAGACCAGCATTTTTAATTAAAGAAATATGTAGTACACTACTAAAAAATTTTATGTAAAGCGACGATCTATACCATCGAAACTGTCTGTCTATTGGCTACGCTTAAGAGCTAAATCGCTGAACTCATTTGGCTGAATTTCTGTATAGAGACAGATTGGATATCGGGGAAGAACAGATACTTCTTATCGAGACAACCGAAATAAAGCTTGTAGTTTTATAACTAAGTTAAGGGCCATGGATCGATTTAAAAAGGATGTACGTCTCAGATAGTCTCGATTACATTTGCATAAGTGGAGAACAAAACTCTTCCTCTTCTACAGCCTGCCTAATTTTTGTGGATGACTAGTCTAAATAAACAACATTGGCTCATAAAACATTCACTAAAATATGTGTGCCACAGGTATAACGATATGTGCCATTACTTTAGGTACGTAGCGAGTTTAATACCACTCACTTGTCACATTAAATTATCTCTTCTTTGTAGAACAAAAAGGTCAACTCTCGTAATAAAAATTCATTCAAAATTCAATTCCGATTTACTGTCAATTTCACAGGTTATAAAATATAGAAATGGAAAATATACTAATACTGGCACAATACCGATTTAAATTTCGTTCACAATACGAAACAATCATATTACAGCCAACGATGTTTAAAGCTGAACTGCTTCTTTGATATTTGTGTAGTCGAGAATAGATTCGGAACGGATTTTATTACGAGAACCTTCGGATGTTGATTTTTGGTTTATTCTGATTGGTTCGCTCAAATGCATGCTCTTGAGTCAACCTATCAGATATTGCGGAAATGCATTAAAATTCTTTTTACCCTTTGGAATCGATATAAATATCAAATACTATTACAAATGTTACAAGTGAGTACACAATAACTAATATATTGAATGCTATATTAAATTATGCTGTTAAACTTGTTTAATGGAACTATGTTTTGTAGTAGATGTTATTTTAATTTCATTCTATACTTATTTTTGATGGACCGATATCCACCGGAGTAGATCAGATTGCATCAAAAAGCTTTGCAAATAAATACAAAATTGTATTTGCTTTAAAAATAAGGAAAATGTGACTTGCTTGAGAAAATTAAAGATACTTGATTAGTCTTGAAAATAGGTCGCTTAATTCCTATGACCACTATAGAGTAAGTTTTGGAATAAATATATTTATATATATCACCGTACGTTTATAAATACCATTAGATTATATTCTACCTAGCGTGATTGTAAACTGTCAAAGATTGTCGATACTGTATACTGCTTACAATTTAACTTACTATTTTTGGTTAGATTATAAAGTATTTTTGTTTTTTTTGGGGGGTTTTTTTGACTACACGGTTGGCCTAGTGGTTTCAGTGGTCTCCGGATGGCGTGAGAAAGCGGTTCCCGGAACCCTCCCGTCTCAGGCGCAGAGTGGCACACCGTGTGGTTTTAGTCGGTTCGATTCCGACACACCGCCCCGCCGCAAACCCCGGTGGGGCGAAGGCCATAGGGGGATTCCACACGTAAAAAAAAAAGTTGTTTCAGTGGTCGCCACACCGCTTCCTACTGCGCTAAGTGTTGTGGGTTCAAATCCTACATGGGACAACACTTTGTATAATCCATAAATTGTTGTTCTAAGTCTGGGTATACTTTGTGTCCGTTTCATGTAAGTTTTTAAAGATCCCCGTGACACAGGATGTATATTCCTAATGCGTGAGTTATCTTTTTTTAAGAAAAAAAAGTATCGATGTCTGTCGCGCTTCAAATTGTCAACTGCCCCTGATTAGTCGGTCTTACAGTAGGCCGTTCTATGGCCATAGAGTTAGATTAGATACTTCTTTGATTAATAACAAATTCATTTTACTTCCACGATAACTTTATGAAACTAATTCTGATACAATCGAATTAACAACCAATCGAATTGACTACACGATTGGCCTAGTGGTTTCAGTGGTCGCCACACCGCTTCCTACTGCGCCAAGTGTTGTGGGTTCAAATCCTACATGAGACAACACTTTGTGTGATCCATAAATTGTTGTTCTAAGTCTGGGTGTACTTTGTCCGTTTCATGTATGTTTGTAAAGATCCCCGCGACACAGGAATGTATATTCCTAATGCGGGAGTTGTCAAAAAAAAAAGAAAAAAAAGAAAGAAACAACCGACTATAGCGGCGCGGGTCATATGCTGTACTACCAATCAGCGCGCGAGATGAGATGCGTCGCATACTATATTACAATTTGAGCGTATCACTTCGATAGATTTAACTAAAAATAATAATAATATAATAATAAAAGTATGTTGTTCATAATCTTTGGACAGTTTACAATCTCGCGAGATAGATTAAAATCTAACAACGGCTTTGAAAATCTCACGGTAACATATTTATTGCGAATTTAGATGTTTCTATCATGTACACAATATATTTCATGATAGTGAGAACTATATGCAATGCATTTGCTTGCTTGATTAAAAAATGCATTATTAACAGTAAATACTTCAGAAAATCTATTCTAAACACTTATACACCGCGGATTATCTACAATTGGATTTATGAATACTCATTATAAAGATTGGTAAAGGAATTTACATAAGGTCACTTAATATTTAAAAAGAAATATTTCCGTTACGTAATAAAAGAACCTCTCTTCTCCTCTAAGAATGTGTAAAGAACTAATTGGCACTAAATCTGACTTCTCTACATATCAGTGGATCTCGGCAGAATATGTGTCAATTGAATGTCTTTTTATTGTAAAGTGTAATTTTCATTGTTGTGAATTGACTGAGAATGTGGTAATATTGATGCGAAGTAATAAAATTCAGTTTATTCATATTTTATTTGGAGATTCATCTTTTAAATCAAGAATGCTACAGTTACGTCATCGTGAAAATTAAATTATAATTTATTTTTTCCCATTAGCGACCTTTGTGGAATGCACGTTTTTATTGAAGTGAAACATAGTTAAATTTTGTTTTTCATTATGTGTTTCCAATGAAATGGCACTTCCAAGAAAAAGGTTTCAACTTACATTCTTTGAAAACATTCATGAAATGTCAAAATAAAAAAAATCTTATTAAACTTTGCTTTGTTTGAAGAAAATGTAAGTAATTATTAGAGTGTCCAGAATTTTGGATATTAAACATATATACGGCAGCTATAGCACTCGAATTGTGTGGTCCAGATGATGGTAAGCAGATATTAGAATCAAATATGATATATTGTGACTCCTTCTGTAGGTAGTCAGTACCTGGATTACTGTACTTTGTTTGGTATTCATTTTTTGGTTAATTTTCTGAAAATGAATCCTAGCTAGATCGATTTAGAGCCCCCGAAATCCCCTGCATACTAAATTTAATAAATCCATCCATCCACCATCAGATTGTTAACTCTGTTGTTGGTTAATTTTCAAAAAATGAGCTCTTACTAGATCGATTTTGCGACCCCGAAACTCCCTGAATACTAAATAATATAAAAAAATCGTTGAGCCGTTTCCGAGATTAGTATGTCACCGTAAGATTCAAAAATTTTGGCCTAGTAGTTTCGGTTGTCGCCACACCGCTTCCTACTGCGCTAAGTGTTGTGGGTTCAAATCTTACATGGGACAACACTTTGTGTGATTCATAAATTGTTGTTCTAAGTCTGGGTGTACTTTGTGTCCGTTTCATGTATGTTTGTAAAGATCCCCGTGACACAGGAATGTATATTCCTGATGCGAGAGTTGTCTTTCTAAAGAAAAAAAAACACCGTTAGATTATAATCTACCTAGCGAGATTGTAAACTGTTGAAAGATTGCAACTATGACACATTGCTTACAATTAACGTACTATTTTTCATTAAATTATAATTTTTCGAAGTAGAACCATTAAATCACAATCTGTCGCGCGTCAAATTGTCAACTGTCTCTGATTAGTCGGTCTTACAGTAGGCCGTTCTATGGCCATAGAATTCGGTTCGAACTTCTTTGATTGATCACAAATTCATTTTACTGCCACAACAATTTTGTGTAATTAATTCTAAAGTTATGAGATATTTTCAAAATGAAATTACAATTACAAAAATACTTTACATTCGGTAACAAACGAATTAAAAAACTAATATGGCGGCGCGGGACATATGCTGTTCAACCAGTCAGCGCGCTTAATGCGATCCATCGCATACCATATCTAATATGACGGTTTAACTTTGTTAGATTATTATCTAACTAAAAGTAATACATTAAAGGAGCTCATAGCTCAGTTGCACTCGGTGATTGGAAACAATCACCGAGGGGAAGCAACGACGGCGCGGTCAATACCTGGATGGGTGACCGCTGGTGGCATGTTACCATGAGCGTCTCTGTGATTCGGAGGTCACGTTAAGCAGTCAGTCCCGATTGTTATCATACGATAATAGTCGTGAAGCTTAGTTGTGGCATGTTACCATGAGCGTCTCCGTGATTCGGAGGTCACGTTAAGCAGTCGGTCCCGGTTGTTATCATACGATAACAGTCGTGAAGCTTAGTTGGAGGCCTTCGGGCGGCTTAAAACATCCAACGGCAAGATTTACGTAGCCACAACGTATTCTTGCCAGTCCCGAACCCGCAATTGGCCAGCGTGGGGAAGTATAGCCTTAACCCTCTCCTGAGAGGAGACCCGAGCCCAGCAGTGGGATATTATGGGTTGTTGATTGAATACGTTAAATTGTATGCAGTATATTACAGTTCACAATCTTTCGACAGTTTACAATCTCGCGAGATAGATTACAACCAAACAACGGTTTTGATAAAGTGACGGTAACATATACAAGAATTGCTCGTTTAAAGGTAGGTCGATAGCTACACTAATTTCAAAGCTCTATATACAGAGTCCTTATTTATTTGTGTAACAGCAATTTGAAAAGTATTTACTCGACTACAATAGTTAGTGAGTAGAGTGCGGTTTTATTTCACATCAATTCGATCGACACGAGGGGCCCGTTCGACTTTGCTTGCGATTGGTTCTTACCACAGATTAAATGGTCATTGCTAACCTACCTGAAATATTTAATATATATTAACTTCTTTCCTCGCTACCTTAAAAGTTCATGCAATAATCAAAGTTCAATTCTTAGAAAATATTTAAAGAATATTTAAAATTGCTGGCATATCTTGAGAATAATTAACATCATGTTATTTTAGTGAAGTTCTAGCGGACCAAGCGGAGGGCTACGTAAGGGCTATACAATGGAACCTCTCTTATTATTACAAGGGTTGCCCTTCCTGGTGCTGGTACTACCCGCATCATTACGCGCCCTACATATCAGATATCAAAGGTTTTAAGGATATGAAGATTGAATTCGAGCTTGGAGAACCTTTTAAGCCATTCGAACAGGTATTGATTTTAAATGAATTTAGATAGTTAAGTGCATCATTTGGATATTAAGTTACATTTCATCATCGTCATCATTATCATCACAATCATCTTAGCCACACGAAAACTGGTACTGTTATACTATAATTACTTAAAAATTAATGACTTTGGTAATAAATCCAAACCAATATTTTAAATCTGAAAGTAACTGTCAGTCTGTATGTTAAGCTTTTACGACTAAACCACTTCACCGATTTCAATGTAATTTGCCATGGTGATACTTTGATTATTGTGGAAGGACATGAGCTACTTTACGGCGAAAACAGACATACGCAGGAAAAGCTACTGTCAAAAGCTTATGTATATTATAATAGAGAAAAAACAAGGACTACAAAGATTTCCTTACGAAGCTGTAGTGGATCGCCAGTTATTTAATTTTCCATCCCATGGTTTCCTGTAAGAGATTGAATTAAGACGATAAGGCAGCCACTTGTATCTCTTAGCTTACTTGTGTAATAAATCTGATGTATAATTAAGTGATTATTATCATTTACTTACAGTTACTAGCAGTATTACCGGCAGCAAGTAAGCATCTACTACCGATGCCCTTCCACAATCTGATGACGGACGAAGACTCGCCCATAGTTCATTATTATCCAGTGAACTTTGAGACAGATCTCAACGGCAAAATTAACGAATGGGAGGCCGTCGTATTGATACCTTTTATTGATGAAGTAAGTAGCGTTGAATATTGTAACAGAGCCGATAAAATGTATTATGCGAATATGAATCTTATTTTATGGGAATATAATCGTTATTTAACTAGATTGAAATAATAAAACTAAAATATAATGTATACTTTCACATCTCTCACACACGGCCGTCTATTCCCAAACTAGGTAGATCATCATGCTATGGTATGCTTGTACTATGGTAACCGAACTGCTGATTAACATACTTATATATTTCTAAATACATACATATCCTAGAAAAATTACGCCCAGACATAGAACAAACTGTCGTGCTCTCACGAACATTCATCCTGGGCAGAAATTAGGGCCACTACCTCGAGGTTAGCAGGTACGACGAAGATTAAGAAAAACACAATCAAACCTCCTTCTTTTTTGAAGTCGGTTAAAAAGTCTGCTAAGCTCGAGTCCGTGGTTTCAATTCCTACGCAGGACATATAATAGGGTAGATGACTGTATCGTAAATAAATACCAATGTCTCCTTCATTAAAACGAATATCACAAAATATCTCTGTAAATATCATTATTATCTTTTTTTATTCCTATTACGTATGTTAATCAAATAAACATTGAAATATATTGGTCAATTGAGTAGTCTAAAACAGTGACGTCACAAGTACATATTCAGTAAGTAATTTTTCATACATAGTTATCGGTTTGACAGATGATAAAAAGTAACTAATTTGACTAAGGTGTCATCATCACTATTGGACTTAGGGCTCTCCTTCCTTTACATTTAAGGAATGAAAGGGGCTACGATACCACACTGGCCCGACGGGTTAGTGTAGAGTAATTTGCTCCCTTAGTTGTCTTACAACATCATGAAATGAATAGAGGTGGTGATACTCCGTATCCTGTGAACTGTTTATGATGATGAAACAATATAATTAGTCTTGTTGTGAGAAAAATATGGTACTTTGACCATTCTAAGTGGGAACCCGAACATGTGTGTATGGAACAGAGTGGGCGAGTGAGAAAGGCGTGTGTGAGGGATCAAATAAAATTAGTTTAAGTTATAAAAAAAAACATTTTATTATAAAAAGTGTTTATTAATGCTATCCCTCACTTTGGGGGTTCCTCCAAGATTTGAAAGCGGGACCTCTTGCACTCTCTCACTCACTCACTCTCACTCCAAGCGAAAATCATATGCCTAAACCAACGAGCCCCCAACTGGACTAACAGTCGAGCCCATATATAATTTGTGTCACAGCATTAAATAGACCGATTTTTTGTGTACTTTGTAGGTCTGATAATAGATAGTAAACCTTTTTATACCCCTATGTGATAAGGGAGGCTCATACCAGTTTAATTTTTTATAATATATACATCCCAAAATTTTACCTTACCATACCCATCCCCTATTTTAAATATAATTTATGTGTCAAAACAACGTTTACCGGGTCAGCTGGTAATGTAATAACTCCGTTTTACATATTTTAGACAAATCTCTTATCAGCAATGAAGCCCTGTTATCAAAGATTAACAGAAGAGGAGCTAAAACGCAACACGCATGGTCCAATGCTGGTCTATAACTGGACGCCTGTCGGTCAAGGTAAAAAAATCAATCAATAAATTATAACGAATATAAGTTATAGTTGGATCTTGGTTGTCTGGTGGTTTCAATTCTTACTCAAAACAAATATTGTGTTATGATGTCGTTACCTGGGTCTCATACAATAAAAACTATATACAATACTTATTTATTTAAAAGCCTGGGTGTGTCTTTTGGTATATTAATGGGTTAAAATAAAAACTGATTTGTTTGGTTGAACACGCTAAACCCTGCATCTATTGGTTCAAATATAAAAACTATTAGTGTTAAATAGGCAATTTATTGGTAACTATATATCATTTAGCTACGACTGACAGGAGACTGACTGAAAATATGTAAATAAATAAATAATAAATATTTCGGACATCTAACACACAAGGCCATCTTGTCCCAAACTAAGCAGAGCTTGTATTATGGGTACTAGATAGCTGATATGAATACATACTTTTATTTTTCGTAAATACATACATACTATACATAGAAAACACCCAAACTCCGAAACAAATATTTGCAGATCATACAAACATTTGGTCCTACCCAGGATTCGAACCCGAGACCTCACGGACAGCAGTCGCGTACGGTACCACTGCGCCACCGAGGCAGTATGCAAATACTTTCGAGAGATACAAATTAAATTGCGGCTGTCGGTTTATACAGCATAATTTGCATCTTAGCTTCAAGCAGAACTAGAATAGATCATAATATATCCTTTTTTTTTATATTTAAGCTGCCAAAATGACTCTGCCTTGCCTGATGGAAAGCATGAGCAGAATCCAAGAGTGGTGGTCACCATTCTCAATGCGAAAAAGAACAATGCAGCATGGTGATCCACACTATGGCGGCCTGGGGGGAAAGGGGATGGTGAGGGGGATAGGGGGCGTTGGATTGGGGTATGGGCCTCCGGTATCCTCACTCACTCGATGAAACACAGCGTAAGCGCTGTTTCACACCGGTTTTCTGTGAGGCCGTGGTATCACTACGGTCGAGCCGGGCCCATTCATGCCGAAGCGTGGCTCTCCCACGGTATATTCATTCGGTAGATTCATCATCATCATCAACAACCCATGTGCCATTATGTCCCACTGCTGGGCTCGGGTCGCCTCTCAGGAGAGGGTTAAAGCCATATCGTGATTATTATAACATAATTGTATGTGCATCACAGGGCATATCCAGGCGCCAGACTACTTCCGCACGATACCCGAGGGCCACGCCTCTGAGCATTGGGTGTTTCGAAATGAACTGGAAGTACCCGAGTTCCGGTTGAAGAGAGGAATATTGCCGAATAGCAGGCGCGATATGATGTTCCCTGGCTTCCCAACCATGAGACATCTTAAGTATCGGGTGTGTATGCATTATTTATGTAAAGAAAGTTAACCAATTAAACATTAGATTAAGAAAGTCTGATTAGTCTACGTATGTTTTCGATATCTCCATCTTCTTTTCTATAAAACCTTTTATTATTTTATAAGATTGCTAAAACCTTTTATTTTTGGGATCGGCTATAAATCTACCCACTACGGTTACAGATAACTGTAAAATTTTTTACTTGGAGTTACTGCCATCACACTTCCACAATATCAACAACCCATAACGTCCCACTGCTGGGCTCGGGTCTCCTCTCAGGAGAGGGTTAAGGCCATACGTCCCCACGCTGGCCAAGTGCGGGTTGGGGACTGGCAAGACCACGTTGTGGCTACGTAATCTTACCGTCGGATGTTTTCAAGCCGCCCAAAGGCTTTCAACTAAGNGGTTGGGGACTGGCAAGACCACGTTGTGGCTACGTTATCTTACCGTCGGATGTTTTCAAGCCGCTCAAAGGCCTTCAACTAAGCTTCACGACTGTTATCCTATGATAACAACCGGGACCGACTCCTTAACGTGACCTCCGAATCACGGAGACGCTCATGATAACATGCCACTAGCGGTCACCCATCCGGGTACTGACCGCGCCGTCGTTAGTTACCCTCGGTGATTGTTTCTAAACACCGAGTGCAACTGAGCTATGAGCGCCTCAATTCCACAAGTCGAGTAGATATTATATTGAAATTCTCAGCCTTTTTAGGATTCGGCTACCTTGATAACAAAATAAAGAACAAGCCATATTAAAATCTAGATATACCGATTATTTGGAAAGTTTGATTAAATACTATACGAAATACTTTATAACTAAAATATATTTGGGTCATTTCTAGAAACCAACTATATGTTAGGTAAATATGTTAGTTACCCAAATATCTACCAATAATAAAATCTACCGTGGGAGAGCCACGCTTCGGCATGAATGGGCCGGCTCGACCGGAGTGATACCACGGCCTCACAGAAAACTGGTGTGAAACAGCGCTTACGCTGTGTTTCATCGAGTGAGTGAGGATACCGGAGGCCCACCCTCACCATCCCCCTTCCCCCCAGGCCGCCAGAGTGTGGGTCACCATGCTGCATTGTTCTTTTTTGCATTGAGGATGGTGACCACCACTCTTGGATTCTGCTCATGCTTTCCATCAGGCAGGGCAGAGTCATTTTGGCAGCTTAAATATAAAAAAAAAAAAATATATATGTTAGTTAAATGTACATGCCTCGTTGTTTTAGCAGTTGACGNTAGTCGTGAGAGTGATGCGAGGGTCGCGTTCCACCGGCAGGTTTCAAGTACGTGGTCCAGAACAACGTGAAGATGGTGGAGGAGGCGGTGTGGTGCGGCGTGTACTGCGCCTACGCAGAGCAGGCCGTGCTGCGAAACGCGGGCGCGCTCGGTCCACCCGCGTCCGCCCGCTTCGCCTCGCTGCGGGACGCCTTCCCGCCCGGGGACACCGTGTTCCTGCTCACCAGGGGCCCGCACTACGGCGCCCTGGCCACCGTGAGTACGCACGCTCGGCGCCTCCGCTTCTCGGAGACGAAACTTATGCTCCATGATAAAACACAAAAGTATTATAAAATAGAACACCATTAAAATTCGGCGAAAAAAATGATAACTTTTAAATATGACAGCCGATTACGAATATGCATTTATGTCTTCTATTAATTTAAAAAATATAATTAAAATGTTAGAGCCGATTAAGTGTGCAAACTGAGCGAGACGAAATAATAACGCGTTTATTTCAAGTATACCCTTTTAAGCACTTTCGAAACGTTACATTACACTATACATATGTTGAAAAAAAGTTTGACGCGAGCTCTACGTGTGACCGCTAATGAATCGATCAGTCGAGACGTGTAATTTTGGAAATATTTAAAATTATAGCTCATGGGAATAACGTGAATGATATATTAAGATGCCAGTATGATCTTGAAGTGATTTATTTCTCTTTCATGTATCGAAACGCAGGTTACTTTCTTCAGGCCTACCCGTAACGTTGTCCCTAGAACATACAAGAATGGAGTACTTTCTTGAGAATAATATTAATATGTATCACTAGGTCTTGTTCGCGGCTCCACCCGCATGTGGATGAATAATATACAACCTTCCTCAGGAATCAAAGTATCTCTACGGCAAATTAAATTGCAGTCGGTGCAGTTGTTTAGCCGCGAAACCGAGACAGACAGACAGGGTTATTTTCCCATTTATAATAATAATGTGGATAATATCAGAATCTGCAGTCCATAGCGGAACAAAAGCCTCTCCCGTTGTACACCATCTTTACTACATATTATAAAACGAAGTCCTACACCGCCTCAGTCTGTACGCGACAAACTCAAAGGCTGCACGGATATTTATGCAGTTTTTACTTATAGATAGATGGATTCTTAAAGAAGGTTCTTGTATATTATTTGTTTTGATGGGTTGAGGCGATTTGGTCACTTTTCAAGTTTGTTAATAGTATTATGGTTAACTTCACTTAATATTTAGAGTTTCATTTATTACAATTAATTTACAAATCGAAATTTTACATCACTTTGAGGAATTACCGCCATAACTAAAATATAAGTAGGTTAAAGCTGCAATGGAATAAGTATTGTTACTTGCAACGGTTCCAACTCTAACATCACAAAAACTCGATTCTTCGACACTTGTCTAATCTCGTCTCTATTCAATATCCACTAAGGTACATTGTCCTATGCCACAATGCAATATTATTAAAATTTATCTAGAATTTGTCCGGCCAAACTTACGCTTCGGCATGAATGGGCCGGCTCGACCGGAGTGATACCACGGCCTCACAGAAAACCGGTGTGAAACAGCGCTTACGCTGTGTTTCATCGAGTGAGTGAGGATACCGGAGGCCCATATCCAACGCCCCCTATCCCCTTCACCATCCCCCTTCCCCCCAGGCCGCCATAGTGTGGGTCACCATGCTGCATTGTTCTTTTTCGCATTGAGGATGGTGNAGTCGGGCCGGATAAAAGTGTGTATTACAGAGAGAGGTGAGCCCGTACTCCCTCCTCGCAACACCCAGAATTTTTACAGAAACGTTATGTATGCAGCAGCCTCTTGCGGTAAATACATTTGTTTCACTTATATAATCAGTTTAAAATAAGTTTATAAAATAAAATGAAGTCGCTTCCTGTTCTTGAACCCTTAGATCTTTCAAACTGTCCAACGAATTGTCATGCAGTTTTCAGCAATTGATAGTGTTTTAAGAGAGAAGGTTAGATGTCGGGATAAACGTAGTTAGTGAAAACTTCTTCTTTTCTTTTTCTTTTCTTTCTCTTGTGATTTCGCGTCACCGACATGCTGACATCACAAAACTTCTTTGGCCGCGTTGAGCACTTTTTGCACGGGAAAATTTTATGAGTTCGCGTCCTCGACATGCTAATGTTTGATGTCGATAATTTTAATTTAAACATTATGAAATTTTCATTTTACACATTAATTTTACAAATAACATTCTATGTTTTCAGTTTTCACTTCTATCGGCAGTCCTTAGGACAGCCAATTCTTTTTATATGCCTCACGAAAACCGGTCTATCTAAATCTGCCTCTGTGGCGCAGTGGTAGCGAATGCGACTGCTGTGCTAGAGGTCTCGGGTTCGATTCCTGACTCGGACCAAATGTTTGTATGATCTGCAAATATTTGTTTCGGAGTTTGGGTGTTTTATATGTATAATATGTATGTATTTACAAAAAAAGTATATAAGTATTAATATCAGTTGTCTAGTACCCATGGTACAAGCTCTGCTTAGTTTGGGACTAGATAGCATTGTATGTTAAAATGTCTGAAAATATATATTTATTTATTTATTTATTATTATCTCCAGTGGACTATTCATGGCTGTTGATTGCGAATTATTTAAAAAATGATTTAATAAATATTATTTTGGTGGTAGGTATAACAGTGCCGATGATGCAACGAATTACGGGTGCGATACTACTCATCGTGGGCGAAAGACACAATCGACCCACTGAAAATGTAAATAAAATTAACATAGGACTCAATTTGAAGTTTAATAGGAAGGTATGTATAACAGTTACAATTTGGTTCATCCTTAACGGATTAAAAATACAGAGTATCATCAACCTTATTCATCCCGTGAGTGTCGTATGAGATTTGATAACCTATAACAATAATTAAATTGCCCAAAATATTCAAGCTATGTTTATTTTTAAAATATGCAAAAGACGTTACCTATTTTGATGGTATAGATAGAGAGCGGATGAATCACCCAATTGTAAGGGACTGCCGCTTCCCACAGACATCTGCAACTCAAGTGTGTAGCCAGGCGTCCTTTGATTTTTTTTCATTCAGAATCATGGGAGTTTAAGTTGAAAGTTTGTGGATTGGACAGTTGTATAGTTTGTGAATTAGATAGTTTGACAATTTTGCGTATTGGATGATTTGCTAATTCTACAATTTGCCTATTGGACAGTTTGCGAATTGGAGGATTTGCGCATTGGACAGTTGTACAATTTGCGAAGTATACATTTACATAATTTGATAAGATAATAGTTCGCCTTACTTACTGAAAACTAAAGAGGAAACTCATAGTTTGATAAGGTAATAGTTCGTCTTACTCACTGAAAAGTAAAGAAGGAACTGCTTAGCACTGGTTTTCGTTGAGGGCATTATATCACTCCGGTCTGGTTGAACTGAAGTGCAACAACGGCCATACAGAAACCAATATTGAGTTCTTTCATTGTTTTTTTCACAAGGAAATGAATGAGTGAGTTTTCCGAAGGCCTAACTCCGGTTTAATTCCGGTCTTAAGAGGAAAGGGAAATTTAAGGGCTTTATTGATAGTTATACTCATTGTCAGATGATTCGATTCTTCTTTATTCCTTTTACTATAAAAACTAATCTCATTTATTTTACCACTGATTCACCATTAGATGTCTTGGCTTAACTATAAAAACGTTTCCTTTGTGTTTTTATTGAACCTGTTCTTAAAAACGTATTATTTATTACAGAATCAAGAAGTGGCAGGTTACACGCATAAATGCACATTGTCTAACTCTTGGTTATATTCGGAGCGGTGTATAGAACTGGTGAAATCTTACGCGCAGCAATTCCCTGATCTGTTCGACAATTTGTCCCAGTCTGTCGGCAGGGATGTGTTCTTCGAAAGTGATTTGTTCCCTAATGATATCGGGTATGTAATATTTTTATCATTGATATCTTCCACCGCGTCTGTCTGTCTGTTCGTAATAAACTCGAAAGTGACTGTATAGGTTTTTATGCTGCTTTTACAAATAGATACAGGGATACTTGAGGAAGGTTTTTGTATATAACTTGTTTGTTTTGAGTATATTGGCTAAAATATAACATTTTCAAGTCCCAAAAAATTAAGCCTTGACATTATTTCAGAGTAACATAGGCTATATTATATTGTCTGTAAAGAACACGTGCAAAGCCGAAGCGGTTTGCTGGTATAGTATAAAATGAAATCACTCCCGCTGTCTTTTAAACTACTCAACAGATTTTAATGTAGATTTCAATAATAGATGACTAATTCAAGAGGGAGGTTTATATGTGTGATACATACATACATTATAGCACAACTTACCGCGATAATCGATATAGAAGTGGGCAGACCCGTGGGCAAATTCTAGTTATAAATACATTACACTTAGAGACAGAAAATAATCGTGTTCATCACCCAAAGATTTGTCCTAGTCCAACTCACGACCTCAAGTTTACTAATCAGGGTCTCCTAACCACAATATTTGAACACTTACAGTAAAAACAAGGGACAAGAAGTAAATGCATGGCTGAAGTCTCAAAGTCACGCGAAGGCGCAACTACGGGACGTCGGCTCTACGTGCCTGGAGCCCGAGCAGATGAAGGAACTCGCCGAACAAATTGATAAGCAACTTCCCGAACTGGCAGCCAAGGCGATCAAGCTCACTCTGCAAGTCAAGTGGTCGTTGTTATATAAGGTAATCTACATCTTTGATCTGCCGTTATCTGGTCGCTTCGATCTTTTAAACTACTCAATAGATTTTAATGGAATTTTCAGAATTTTATGAATAATGTAGTAGAGCAATTCCGGGAACTTCAAAGACTTCGAGACGAAGTCGAGCAGGTTCACTAGTATATGATAAAACTAGCTGAACCGTGCCGGTTCCTATCGGTCTGAGCGCGATGCTCACTATCGTATCGTAGGTACGACTACGAACACATACAATCATATGTATAAAGACTGCTAAAACTCCGAAACAAATATTTGCAGATCTAACAAAAGTTTGGTCCGATACAACACTCGGCAGGCGTGTGTGTGAAGCCATTATTATGACACAGTTCGTCCCTTTCAGCCCGAACTGCACACCGGCAACGTCCCGCCCGAGCCGAGCACGAGCTTCACGCTGCTCGACCGCGTGGTGTGCGTGAGCAGCGGCGTGACGGTCCCGCTGGGGCTGCGCGGCACGGTCACGGCCGTGTACCCGCCGGCGCCCTTCAACACGGTGCGTCTCTCCGACAAGCTCAACAACGAGCACACCTACCAGGTCATGTTTGATGCCACCTTCCCTGGGGCCATGGCCGAGGATCTGTTCGAGGAGCCCAGGTTTTATAGGTAATGTTAATGTTATTTATTTATTTTTTTTTATTTAAGCTGCCAAAATGACTTTGCCCTGCCTGATGGAAAGCATGAGCATAATCCAAGAGTGGTGGTCACCATCCTCAATGCGAAAAAGAACAATGCAGCATGGTGACCCACACTATGGCGGCCTGGGGGGAAGGGAGATGGTGAGGGTGGGCCTCCGGTATCCTCTCTCACTCGATGAAACACAGCGTAAGCGCTGTTTCACACCGGTTTTCTGTGAGGCCGTGGTATCACTCCGGTCGAGCCGGCCCATTCATGCCGAAGCGTGGCTCTCCCACGGTAAAAAAATATAATAACGACGGTTATAGGTAAAAGCCGCCTCGTTGGTCTAACGGTTAGCGTGAGCGACTGCAGATCAAGAGGTCTCAAGTTCGATTCCCGGGTCGGACTGCCGTTGGGTTGTTCTCACGAGAAATTCTCAATAGCAGCCCAGAAGATGGAATATGGCGGTGGTGCCCGTCCGCGCCTCGGAGTTTACGTTAAGCCGTCGGGCCCGGTTGTCGTGAACATCTATAGCAATCGTTATTGGGAAGTCGATGCCCTCAAATATGCTGTCAACTTTCTTTTTTTTTTACGTGTGGAGACCCCATCGGTCATTCACCCCACCAGATGTGTCGAAATCGAACCGACTAAAACCACACAGTGCGCCTCGATGGGCGATGTCCAGAGACACCGTCAACACCACGCCACCACAGCTCACCGCCTCCGCGGTCACGGCCCTCAGGCGCATCACGGCATCGACCGTCGAACGCCCCTCTCGGAATTCGTATTGGGCGTCCGACAGGTTTGGGCCAACCTCGCTGAGATTCCGGACGATGCGGGCAGAGAGCACCCTCTCAAACAACTTGCCCGCCTCGTCCAGTAACACGATGGGCCTGTAGGCCACGGCCGAATCGGCAGGCCGTCCCAGCTTCCTAAGAAGGACCAGCTTCCCGCTCTTCCAGCACTCAGGGAAGCGTCCGGACGCCAAGCTAGCGTCCAACACCTTCCTAAGGCGGTCCGACATGTGGTCGAGGGCTCGGGCTATCACTCGGGCTGGTACCCCGCCCGGCCCGGGGGCGGTGTTCTTCGAACGGATCCGAAGAACAGCCGCCCCTACCTCCGATTCCCTGACGGACGGAACTTCAACCTCTCTGCCCCCGTCGTGTCCGACCGAATGAAAAATATGCTGTCAACCAGTTCAACCTTCGAATTCAGTTCACCCTCAGGGTTGTGGAGGTCCGATGCCAGACGGACTTGAGACGAATTGATATTCAGGTAAAACTGGTTGAACTAGTAGCCCACTCTAAATCTTGGGAATAATAAAGGCTAGGTTTGTGTAAAAACTAGAATACGGCTAATTTTTAGAGATGTATTTTTTGCTGTAGATAGATGTAATTGAGATTATGTTTAATAGGGTAGGTGATTTTATCTTAAATAAATACCGATGTTCGCTTCATTAAACCAAACATCACACCACATCAATTTCAGCTTTTTTACTATTGCGAATTTAATTTATATAAAAAAAAAATATGTAGCAATTGACTAGTCTAAGGTAGTCAAGTTTGTATTCAGTTCATTTTTGATATAAAATTGTAATTTTGTGAGATGATAATCAGTAACTAAATTGACTAAAATGTCATCTAACGTAATAGCAAATTATCTAAATTAAACATTTCACTAACTGTCTCACCTCACGAACTGTCTTACAGTCTAATTCGTAACCTGTCTAATGCAAAAACAGCACAGTTCGCGAATTGTCCAACTGTCCAATTCTCGAAGTTAAATGGTTAAACAAGAATGTTGAAGAAGATGAAAATAATTAAAACCGTAAGAGAATGATCATGCGTGGTATGCAGGATGTCCGGCTCGATGCTCCTAAACCTGTCGCTGTGGCGGCGGCAGCGTGACCCGGGCTCCAACACGAGCCTGCGCCCTGACGACGGGCATCACTCGGCCTTCGTTGATTACAGGTACTTGGTTTTAATGGCTCTAATCCCACCCACACGCCCACTACTTTAACTCCTGTACTACAGGATCAACAGCAGTGACCCACACCGAGTTATGGCACTCGAAAAGTCCCAGGCAAAATTAAACTGCATTCTAGAATTAAGCTCACTTTTACTAATTCCACTATTTAATTAATCCTGACCGCTTTCACCTTATGGCATTACCGAAAGTGGCCTTTGATAATAAATGTATTGCAACAACTTCCATCAAGTGTCGACAATCGGGAGCAAAAATTGCAAAAAACTGTCATGCAACCTATAATATATTTGTACAGGACGATTGGTATAGGATTGGTTTGAAGGTTTCCTTCTCGTAACAGTCGTGTTGTTTTGCGTTTTTTCATATTATTTATTTATATTTATTTGTTAGTTACAAAAGTCCTTACAATGTTTGCAATCATAATCTCATTTGATATTTACCGTGCGTCAAGGTCATCGATTACAATAAAAACATTACATTGTCACATTACACATACGCATATACTGGACCGCGTACAACGCTCGCTGTCCGCACAAGACACTTGTTTAGTAGTTTGATTGATACGTCTAAACTTGTACACGAATTTTAAAAATTACTATATTGTTTGTATGCTATTAATCAAAACAATGATTACAAAGTGAAGAAGAATCAACATCTTTTTGCTTACAATAGTGTTCTCCTACCTAAAAGGTTGCTAGCTAAATACAGATTATAAAAAAAACTTAAAATACAATAGATTGAAGATAACTCCTTCTTTATCCTTTCCAAACATGAATGGACTTTAGCTCTAGGAAATCCTTAGTCAAAATATATACTTAATACATTATGTACAATGGGAACAAAATTTATAAATAACATTTTTTTCTAGTAATTTTCCAGGAGAAAAGTTGACTGCCGAGACACGTGACAATGCTAAGGGCATGGCTACCATCAGAGATAACAGTTCAGCTGCTAGCAGGTTCCCTAGTTCAAAAACCAAAAAAGATAACAGTCCAACTGCCGACCGATTTACCCGTTCAAAAACCGAGAAAAAAAACAGACGTGACAACCAAGCTGCCAGCAGGTTCAACGAATCAGATGAAAACAAGTTTTATAAAACATCTGCCTTCAGAGATACCAGCTCAATTAACACCGCATTTTCCAACGCAGCTATCAGCTCAGCTGTTGATGAATCTCCAGTAAGTCCACATACAACATCTTAATATACTTTATTTTATTACTAACGACCCCGCCCGCATGAATTCGTCATCAACAACCCATAATGTCCCACTGCTGGGCTTGGGTCTCCTCTCAGGAGAGGGTTAAGGCCATACGTCCCCACGCTGGCCAAGTGCGGGTTGGAGACTGGCAAGACAACGTTATGGCTACGTAATCTTACCGTTGGATGTTTTTAAGCCGCCCGAAGGCCTCCAACTAAGCTTCACGGCTGTTATCCTATGATAACAACCGGGACCGACTGCTTAACGTGACCTCCGAATCACGGAGACGCTCATGGTAACATGCCACCAGCGGTCACCCATCCAGGTACTAACCGCGCCGTCTTTGCTTGCCCTCGCTATTGTTTCTAATCACCGAGTGCAACTGGGCTATGAGCGCCTCAATGCATGCAGCATGAATTCGGATACATAAAAACTCATGAAGTTTGTATTTATAATATTAACATAGATATGACAGCTTATAACCGAGGCTCCGGCCGCGTGTGTCTATTTCCCGGTGAAAAAGATCAAGCAAATTCTCCCATTATTACAAATGTATTTCTTACAGTTGATAATAATATATGTAGGTATTTCCAAAAGAACTCGGTACCAGATGACGAAAAAAAGTCAAATATTTAACGGATCAATGAATATAGCACCTACAATCAAACTAGTTAAAAACTATATTTTGATTGGCAGCACCAATGCACACTAATTATTTATTTGTGATAATGGCTTACAATTTGCTAGTTGTACATCACAGATAACTGGTACATCTTAGAACCATTTACCATAATATGTGTGCATAGTACATATAAAACGATAACAATTGTTAATTTATTAACCTATCATATTCAATAACATCTATTACACTAAGATGAATTTGACTTCTAATGGTAAACTCAATTTTGTAAATTTTTTTGGTTATGTTTACTTTTATTATCAACTACGTAAATTATTTAAGGCATGGACCCCCTTGCCCGTTGCAAGTTGCCATAGTGTACAAATATTATCTAAATATGTGTGTCAGTGTATAACTACTTGATATATTAAATTGTCGTGTCGCGGTGTTTGTTACCAAATTCCTCTGTAATCGGTGGACCGATGTTTAACAAAATTTTGGTGGGCATATCGGGAATATCTGAGAATCAACTAACAACTAACTGCCTCGGTAGCGCAGTGGTAGCTTAGGCGGCTGCTGTCCATGAGGTCTCGTGTTCGAACCCTGGGTCGGGTCAAGTGTTTGTAAGATCTGCAAATATTTGTTTCCGAGTTTGGGTGTTTTCTGTGTATAATATGTATGTATTTACAAAAAAAAAAGTATATATGTATTCATATCAGTTGTCTAGTACCCATAATACAAGCTCCGCTTAGTTTGGGACTACATGGCATCTAACATACAATGTTAGATATCCGAAATATATATATATCTATTTTTCATACTCCAAAATGCAAATAGTTACCCACTCCTAAATATTTTATTTATTTTTTGGACACAATTTTTCTTTAAGGCAAAAGAACGTTTGCCTTGTCAGCTAGTATATTTTATGAAATAAATAAAGGGTTTCGAGAGGCGACATATCGATCGATAAGGGCAGGAACATATTAAAAAGATATGTTCGTATTGACAGGAAGAAAGCGCCAGCAATGCAACTATTCTACTTAGAAGCCTGCTGAAAATCAGCGATAGTGACTTGCAATCTAAGAATAAAAGGACAACGAAGGTAATGGTTACTTGATGTGTGTTAAATCATTACAGGGCTGTGAGCCCTACCTGATTGTCTTCATCATCATCATCGATGGGCTTTAATAGTCCACTGGATATAGGCCTTGTTGTAAGGCAACTTTGGCCTTCTATAGCCAGCTGACAAGACGGTTTGGTATTGTGTTTGTTATAAGTTTCCCTCTCTTGTCAAATCCCTGTCAAAATATTTAAAACGTGCGCAATAAAATTAATTAATCATTTTTAAAAGAAAATAAGGTTCGTCTCAGTGAGTGTCAAAACTTTTCGACTTCAATGTGGTAAAATACTTTTTAGCCGACCACAGCGAAGCCGAAAAGTATTAGTTTTGGTTATGTATGTTTGCATGTTCCACTACACCGCCTAAAGTTCTTCACCGATTTTAATGAAGGACATGACAATAAAATGATTATAATGGCCCGATTGACATAGTCCGAATAAATTTTTCAATAGTCCTTAGCTATTCATAGTCGAATTACAGTTTCTTAAACGTTCCCTTGTTTTAATTTATATTTGTATTAAAATGAATTTTTGACTAGCCTGCAGCTCCAGAACAGATTAGCAATTGGCGAGTAAGGTCTGAACCTCCAGTAGCGTCGCCTCAACCACAAAGGTATGTTATATTAATATATTTATTTAATTTGACAATAAGACAAAGAGATAAAGACAACATAAATGACAAAGAATTAAATTAGAAATACTGTCAGTACTATATGGGGTGTGTTAGTTTAATGTGTTAGTTTTATGGCTAAGGGTTGATGAAGATGATAAAAATACTATAAGAAAACTTTTTGTGTAATTTTATTATTCTTGATGTCAATTTTTGACGGTACTTAACAATGTTTAATATTATATGTTTGTGTTCATGTATTGAGGCAGTATTGTAGAGCTGGTTGTTATAAGTATATATAATATTTAAATTTAATGTGTAAATGTAGTATCGACACGCTTGACACATGACCCACTTTGACCATAAATCGTTTCAAACCGTCAAAACATCAAGGATTACCCTCCTTTACTTTGCATGCCGTACTTTGGACGTTTTAAATATTCAGTACATCAAAAATGATGGGAGATCTATACAATTTCACCTTCAGCAGTAGATAATATATTAGTTAAATCAGTAATAATTATATTTTGAATACATGCTCCTTGGAATAAACTATAACTTGGAACTAATTATGAGAAATATCTCATAGATAATCATTGCAACAGATTATATAATTAAATGACAGACAACAAGGTCGTTACTATGGAAATGCATATTCACGCGAATTTCAACCTAATTGTATTTGAATTGTATCTTTACGTTCAACTAATATTGAACTTAAAAACATACATTCTTTAATTATGACTGCTTTTATTTATATGTTCACATTTGAATATGTTCTATATATTTCAAAGCACAAACTATATATTTCTCCACGCTTCGGCATGCATGGGTCGGCTTGACCGGAGTAATACCACGGCCCCACAGAAAACAGGTGTGAAATAACGCCTGCGCTGTGTTTCACCGAGTGAGTGAGGGTACTGGAGGCCCATAATCCAACCCTTCCCCTCATCCCCCTCCCCATCCCCCAAGGCCGGCAACGCACTTGGAGGCACTTGATGCCTCTGGTGTTACGGGTGTCCATGGGCGGCGGTAATCGCTTACCATCAGGCGATACGTCTGCTCGTTTGCTCCCTATTCCAATAAAAAAAATCAATTATTAAAAAAAAAGAAAATCAAGATAAAAACTTCAATATTGTCTTAAACATGGGTTACAACAACAACAACAACCCATAATGTCCCACTGCTGGGCTCGGGTCTCCTCTCAGGAGAGGGTTAAGGCCATTCGTCCCCACGCTGGCCAAGTGCGGGTTGGGGACTGGCAAGAATACGTTGTGTCTACGTAAATCTTGCCGTTGGATGTTTTTAAGCCACCCGAAGGCCTCCAACTAAGCTTCACGACTGTGAACTGTGTGACTTTCTATGATAACAACCGGGACCGACTGCCTAACGTGACCTCCGAATCACGGAGACGCTCATGGTAACATGCCACCAGCGGTCACCCATCCGCGCCATCGTTGCTTACCCTCGATGATTGTTTCTAATCACCGAGTGCAACTGGGCTATGAGCGCCACATGGGTTGTTGATGTCTATAAAAAAAGTTGGTTGTCTGTAAAGTCGGCTTACGGACGACGACGGTTCGGCTCAGGCGGATGGTGACAATGAGTAATGCTTTTTGTGCCTGCAGCCTTTCATTGATATGTAAGATGTTATAACGTCAAAAATAATATCGCCAATATCATTTTAGACTTAAAGACGAATCCAACTTAATTTCGAAAAAGGTACGGTATTATTTTCTCAAAGACCGGCATAGATGGGCACCGGTGTTCTCTTCACATCGCGTGACCCGTCTGCTCGCTTGTCCGCTCAAGCGTCATAATTTAAAATAAGTTTTGTAACAACATAAATATTTTTTACAAGCAGTCCTCCTGAACATCCATTTTGGAAAATGTTTTCAGGGTAAGAAACCAATTGAAACCTACTAACAAATCGATATTCCCTATAAAAAGTTGTCCCTTTTATAGTGCTGTGTATTATAAGTTTTTGTCGATTTATAACACATATTTTTATCTATTTTTAAACGCTTCAATGGTCCCTATTAATAAAGTCGGATCTGCGAAAACACTACTTTTAAGTTGAGCTGTTCAAACGTTGTTTAAACGATAAAAACAATCGAAGGATGGATATTAAATATTTCACTGACTGTTTTTATGTTAGTGAAAATTGCAGCATCCATAGTTAGACTAGTGTCCGAATAAGTTATGTTTCTGCTATGTGTGTTTATATGTGGAGTTATATTTATATGGTTGTGTATTAGCTATTCATATAAAATGTATACTTTTGCTTCTTATTGTTTTGTAGTTGTAGCTTCACGACTTAATTTATAACCACTATGAAGTATAGTACACCCTCTTTGTATGTAAATAATCACAGTCTGTTAAAACCACCCTGCCCGTTGTATAAATTTGTATACTAAATCTAGAGAAAATAATAAGATATTTTGCCTAGCACAAACCAATAAAATCGCCTAACTTCTGACCAATATTGAGCTTGTATTTTATGCTTTAAAGATGTTTCGATTATCATGTAAATTATACATATAATTGTACCACGGTATAAGAACCTTCGAGAATTTCACTAAGTTTTTGTATTATTATGCTAAACTTAAAAACATTTCGATGACGTATTTTTATCCTACAGATAAATATTTATACAGCACCTAAATGAGAAAAAGGTAATTTTAAAGTTTAAAGTACAGATCTATTGGCAATATTGAAGCAAAAACAAAACAATCTTGACACTGCCGTGTGAAAATATTAATTGAGAGAAAAGATGCCATCTTATTGGTAACTCCTAGTAGATTCAATAGCTAAATGATTGAGTGATTAAAGAAGTTGGAGTGTTTGCATGGCTTTACTTAAGGCCTGACTTTGATGATAGTTTTTAGGAGTCTCAAATCCCATGATCGCTGACAAGTTATTTAAACTCAAAAGTGAAACGCTTCTTTTTCTTCAGACGGTTATATAGCCTTCGCATATTACCAATTTATGTAAACTAGTTACAGGAAAGTTTCATTTAGATTTCATTTCTTTTTTATTGCTGACTTTAATATTCAGTTTATTTTCAAAGTTCTGGTTAATAGAATTTCGGAGCCCGCATATTATTAAGACCTTTTATTGGAACTAATATTCTTTTGTATTTTAAACAGGGGCTCTTCGCAACCGACAAATTGGCGCACGGAAAGCGCACAAGCGTCCGCCATGCCGCCCGTCAACTTCAGCCAACCGCCTCCCGGCTACAACCCAGAGTGGTCAAATAATATCATTACGGTAAGGAAATATACCATTGAATTTGTACTGAATGTTGTAATAAGTTCGTACTCACAGAGATAATCTACTTAACAACACATGTACATTTTCAGGCTTCAATCCCCATACAGGTTAGCGAGATACAACCATCGGTCGACATCTGCACGTATTCATTAAATCACATCCATAAATTAAACCACCACACTTTAATTTCGGCTTACAAAATTAATGTTCATAGCACTTTCGGTTTGTTAAAAAAAAACACCAAAACTAGTGGGCGAAACCGTACCGTATTTGAACACAGTATTACCTCACTAGTGTAATGCTGACAAGTACTCTCAGATGCGCTTACAAACCTTGGCCTAAAGATGTAAGGAGAGATAGTAACAGTCTTAAAATATACTCATGTATTTTACTGTCAATTCCCGTCAAGAAAATAGTGACGTATCGATCTTACCGGACTCCTGACCAATGAGGTTTCAAGAAATCATCGTTTCGTACGAAACCTTGAGACGTGATTGGTCAGAATACAGGGCTTGATCGATGCGTCACTATCTTTTACAAGACTTGTGTTTTACCTTTTACACTGTACCAACATGATGGCTGTACTTTGTCTGAGGAATGAAAAATAAAGTTATTTATTTTTCTTTCAGAATCCTCCTCCAGTTCCCCCGCGTCCACCGCCTTACAGGCCGCCCTACCAAGTTCTAGGTCCGAATCGAAAGACTTCTGATCCATTCTCGCACTTTCAACATCGCAATACTAAATCCTTTCAGTCCTACAAATATTTCCCTAGGCATCGAGACCAGAGTACTTTTAACCAAGGTTCACCGCCACAGTTCACGGACCACAGTTTCCCTAAATATTTACCAAACATCGCTGGCAATATAACATTGGGACCGAGTTGGAACCAACCCAATAACGAATTGAGATATGTGAGTCATTTTATTATACTAGCCAAGAAGTTTGGATATTAAGGTAGTAATAAAATATACTAATATCATTTATTACTACACTTATGTACAATTAACATGTAAAAAATGGTTACAAGGCTCCAATTCATTTTTTAAATATTTATAAATTTTACAACAGTGTACTGTTGTAGATAAATTAATTAATTTACAAACTAACAATGGTGGTTTATTTACTACTTATTTTTAGACTAGCAATACTATCTGACGGAGCAAGCAATACATGAAGATAATTTTAATAATTAAAAGTGTCAACACTGGCGGTGTTCCCATTACTTTAAAAAAATATGTAACACTAAATTAATATTTTGAAAGTAAAAAAAAATCTGTGTTACACTAAGCGTTGATAGAACGAAATAAAAAATCAATTTGTCAACTATTTAAATTGTTCCAATTACAGTAAAATTAAGAAAAATAACTATACGGTCCATCTTATAGTGACTATTTGGTGTAAAACTTCAAGGTTAAATTTTCAGTGGAGAAGATTCGCTACAAATAATTCCATTTAGTTATAGTAGAAATGATACTTCTTGCATAAAAAAAAAACAATTCACCGATTCTCTAACTCTATAGTCTTAATATTTTACCGCCATATGGCGGTTAGGAAGGCGCGCATCATGAGATAGCGGTCCAGCTATTTCAGTTGAAGTATAATACATACAATCTTACATCCAAACTTAATACAATAAATTTGCACTCGGTGATTGGAAACAAGAACCGAGGGTAAGTAATCACGGCGCGGTCAGTACCTAGATGGGTGATCGCTGGTGGCATGTGACCATGAGTGTCTCCGTGATTCGGAGGTCACGTTAAGAAGTCGGTCCCGGTTGTTATCGTTGGATAACAGTCGTGAAGCTTAGTTGGAGGCCTTTGGGTGGCTTAAAAACATCCAACGGCAAGATTACGTAGCCACAACTTATTCTTGCCAGTCCACACCGCACTTGGCCAGCGTGGGGACGTATGGCCCTAACTCTCTCCCGAGAGGAGACCCGAGCCCAGCAGTGGGACATTATAGGTTGTTGACTGAAAACAATAAATTCATAATAATAAAATACTGACGCAACGTTCAAGACCGCCTTCTAACTAATCTGTGGTTAGTTAGGGGGAAAGGTTTGATAGATTCGTTACTATTTTTTTAATACGAATGGACTAGAGTAGATTAGTTTATAATACCCCTTATGTTATCATGTTGATTCCCATACACGGAAGTCATTGCAATTGTCGTTTTTACTCTATTGTGTCTACGTAGTATACATGTAATGAACCTCTTGAATCATTCGTTGTGAAATTTGAAAGATCTTACCGAAGCGAATTAATTTTACAATATGTAATAATGAAAATAAAGGTCATTCCTAGTACCCCGTTATAAACGAATATGACGAGCAGAAACATTTCAAATTTATATTGAATATGTGGAACTAAACTAAATATACAGGAAAATAAAACTTTCAATTAATATGTACAATAAAATAAAATGGTTATGTGAAAAGGGGTTCCATAAAATTATGAAAATCCAGTATAAACTAGGTAGTCTGAAAAGTTTCCAGCCTAAACGTAAATAAATGAATATTTCGGACATTTAACACTCAACGCCATCTAGTTTCACACTAAGTTGAGATTATATTATGGGTATTAGCAGACAAGTGATAGAAAAACATATATAAATACGTAAAAACACCCAAACTCCGACCCAGGAAATGAACGCGAACCCTCAAGCACAGCACCCGCATAAAAAATAATAATAAAAATAGCCTTTATTGCTGTTTACTTTCTTACAATATATTATATGCCTACTTACTAACATTTTCTTTTCTTCTTTTTTTTTCAATCATCGGCAACTGTATGTTTGTCTTTAAGAGCTTGTCTATCGACAAAGGCCTCCTCTAAAGATGCCCACGTTTGCCTGTCCCTAGCTAAACGGGTCCATACTGGACCAGCTATTTTCTTGATGTCGTCTTCCCATCTTTTTATCTGTCTACCTTTACTCCTTTTGCTGTCTCTTGGGTACCATTCTGTTATTACCTTTGTCCATTTTTCTTTATTTTCTCTTAGCATATGCCCCGTCCATCTCCATTTTAGTTGTCTGTAGGTTTTGGATGCATTTTTAAATCTTGTTTTACTTTTAATTGTTTTTAGTTTCACTCTATCTCTTCTTTATATACCTAAGATGTTTCTTTCTATTCCATTTTGGCATACTTTTATTTTGTTTTTTAATTGTTCTGTTAGGGCCCAAGTCTGGCACCCGTATAATAAGCACGGCAAAATGCATGTTTCATATATTTTCTTTTTTTTTTCTTTTTTCCCTTCATAGGCATATCAGCACCCGCTTACGCCTACGCAAACTACCCCATCGAAGCAATCAGAAACGTGAAGGTAGCAGGCGAGTCCTGCGATAAAACGATTAAATGTAGTTGTCCATCTTTGTATTTGTGCTGTGCATCGCTATTAGATGTGTGTAGAATTCAAGGATGCAATGTAGATAAAAAAAAGTAGCAAAAATTTTACTAAAAAAAACCGACTTCAAGAACTGGACCAAATTGAGTCGGTACCACTCGGAAAGCACCAGCTTCAATATAAAAAATAAATCATCAAAATCGTTTACCCAATCGAAACCGTAAGTTCTAAGGTAATAAACATAAAAGGAACCTCCTCCTTTTTTGAAGTTGGTTAAAAATGTCTTGTATCGTTGTTAAGGCAGAGACTTTTCAGAGTACCCACGTATTTTGATATGCTGTGGTAGAAAAATTTACACACTGATAGGTCAAACTGGCCAATAAAATATTAAAAAAAAACAAAAACAGTCGAAATCAACAAAAATACAAAATTAGAAAAAAATACTTTTTTATAATTGCACTTTTAAAAAGGAAAATATAGTACAATAAAGTTTTTACTACACTTTATACATTCTATACTTTGCGAAGTGAGATCTTTATATATGTCTAAAAAGATTTTCGAAAGTGTATTGGATAGTTATTGTAATGATTAATACTCTCCACAGGTTACAACACCATTACCAAGCATGAGTGGGCTACAACAAAGAACCCCGAGTAACATTGAAAAAGTATTCAATCCGTTCGTGCCACTGCAAGTGGAGACCAGCCAACGGTAAGTTTATATATATATATGTATATTTCAGACATCTAACGCACAGCACCATCTAGTCCTAAGCTAATAAGAGCTTGTATTATGGGTACTAGACAACTTATATAAATACACATATACTACATACTAATATACATTGAAAAGACCCAAATTCCGAAACAAATATTTAAAGATCACACACACATGTGGTTCGACCCGGGAACCGAACTCGAGATCTCGAACACAGCAGTCGCATACGCTACCACTTCGCCACCGAGGCAGTCATTTCTTTTTCTTTAGTTTTGAATCAAAATACCAATCCATTTCGTTACTACTGGGAGTTAATTTTAGATGGTGGTGGATGTAATTTCATTTACTATTTAAATATATTTATATATACATATATATCAGTATGTTAATCAGCATTTTGGTTATGTTAATCAGCATTTTGGTTACCATAACTTTGGCATACAGGCTTGTTTGAAACCAGACAGTCGTGTGTAAAATGTGTGATAAATTATTAAATCTGGGTATCTCGATTAAGCTACCGTACTTTATTATAGTTCCTTGAGCGTTATGTACCGGATCAGCATATCTATACGAATAAATGAAATTAAAATGTCTGTTTGTAATATTAAAATAACCACTTTTTACTTAATGCATAAATAATGTATACACAATACATGCACAAAATTTTTTTTTTTTTAATTTTTGTATCTGTTCCGGATAATCTCTGGAATGACTAGACCTATTTTGACAATTACATCATAGCCACATATAATTCCCTATATTCAAGCATAGTTGAGTTTGAAATGATAACGACTTGAACTACACAAGGACTTGAAAAACTGATTGATTTTCTCTTAAGATGTCCACGGATACTAATGGAGGTATCTAGGACATCTGTATTCCTCCACATAATTTATTTTAATTCGTCTTCATAAAAGGCCAGTGTATGTAAAAGGCGTCGTATTTCCGTATACATATATGTATAGCAATTCCTAAATGATGTATACATGTTTTAAACTTCCATTCATACGTTAGAAATATTAGATATCGTCGGAATCACGTCATCTTAAACCTAAATGATGTCATCTCGTAATTAAAACAAAATATTAGCCAACGATACAAGACAATGTTGGCTATTATAGAAAGAGAATCGACGCGAAACACTTCTTTGGCTAAAATCACTCCCAGACTATGTAAAATCTTGGGTGTAGTTTTTTTTTTGTTTTTCTTTTTTAATTTTCATGTACCCATTTTCACACTCACTAAGACGAATTTATTGACACCACTCGCATAAAAATACGACAAGCTGTTTAGGCTCTAGGGCGTGCCAAAGAAATATACACACATACTTACTACATACACTCGAAAAATGTAAGCCTCTTTCTTTCGCAGTCGGTTAAAAATGTGTAATATATTAACACAACAAATAATATTTTTTTTGCATAAATCACAATAAATATTACCAAGAGTATTCATAAAACAACAACATAAATCTATTTATCGATGTTATCAACAATGCAATCGTATAACTCACTTTTCAGCACTTAACCAAGCACTTACGGATATATGTAAACATTTTTATCCTAGGACTGGGGAACGAACCGTATGAAAGTACTTTAGTCGATATATGTTTTATCACGTTCATAATCACTACTTTGAGTATATGAGTATTTTAAAACATTATGTTTAGCAAAATGATCGGAAGATTTCTTCTTTTAAAAAAGATAGATTGTCGGTCTGGGTGTACTTTGTGTCCGACAAAGAACACCCAGACCCACAACAACAATTTGCGGATCATACAGTTTTGTTTCGTATGTGATTTGAACCTCAAATACTAAGTGAAGTAAGCGGCGTGCTGATCGCTTAAACCACTAAACCAACCGTGTAGTTAGCTGACAATATAGGAAGTGATAAGTGGAGGGTCTCGTAGCCAAGGATGGGTTATCATTCTTAAAACATTGAGACCTCCCTTGCTTGGAGAGTACATCGGTCCCGGTTCTCATATGTTCGAATATCTTTGGCTGTCTTTACACTATCTAAAAAACTACGATATTGTCTAGTTACTTGTAGACTAAAAGCCAACCTGGTTTGGAAAAAATTAGAACATTCTAAGTAACATAGGTAACATTTTGTTTACGAGATAGAAGTAAATCAAACAAACGGGTCATCGAAAAAAACTTTTTTAACGGAACCAGAAATATGATAGTTTCTAAATTTAGGAAAAACATTGTGTTCTACGAGACAGATATTATTATTTGAAGCGAAATCAGTTTTTTAAATTCATTTCTTCCACATTAAAAGATAAACACGGATTTATCATAAAATAAACGTAACTATTTAATACGTGTTACAAATATATTGATATCTATGCAAACAAATAAAATTGGATTGCCTGTTTGTAATATTAATTGTAATATTATATATTGGAACGGCTGCACCGATTTCGACAGGACTTCATTGGCAGATAGCTGATGATATAAAGAGTAACTTAGGCTTGTTTTTGACTAGCTTCACCCCGCGTCGTTGCCCGAGGCTACAATAACAAACGCAGGTGACACAACGGGTCTCAGCTAGTATAATTTACAATGAGTTCTATATAATCTCTCCTATTATAGATAAGATATTTTTAAGTTGATAGTAAACATCCCATGTTTGCAGACGCCCGCCACCACCCGGTGGGCTGCCAATGGGCCCAAATCAGCCACCCCTGGCTCGTCTGCAGAAACCTCAATCCCTCCTACAAACTGTAAGTAATTTTTATTAGAAATTTTTTACGAAAAGTTTTAGGGTACACCAGTGTACTTATTTATTACACATCTATACAAATAAATAAAATTGTAGTGTCAAATTGTGTCTATCTGTTTGTTCCGGCTAATCTCTGTAACGGTTAAACTGATTTTGACGGGACTTTAACTGGCAGATAGCTAACGATATAAGGAGTAACTTGGCTACATTTTTTGGACTAGCTTCGTCCCGCGGTTTTACTTGCCGTTACATCAATAACCGCGGGATCACCGCGGGGGATCAGCATAGCTATCTATGTAGTTAGTATACACAATACATGCACAAAAACAACACTGATTTTTGAGTCTGATCCGGATAATCTCTTGAATGACTGTACCGATTTTGATAAGCCTTTCACTGGCAGTTAGCTGATGATATAAAAATTAACTTGGGCTACCTTTTTAGACTTGTTTAGCCCAGGGGTGTCACCTGCATTCACAAAAACAAACGTGGGTAACAACTTGGGGCTCAGCTATTTTAACATAAACCTTCCTCTTAAATAAAACCGCATTAAAATCTTTTGTATATTTTAGAAGTTTGTAAAGAAGCGTGTAAAAAACAGCATAATTTTATACCATCTAAAAATGGCATGGCATTCAAAATTCTACATGTTCTATCATATCCCAGCTATATCCAAAATTATTTTGTCCAAATTCTTCAACGCAACATATAAATTTTTTTATTATTATTATTATTTAGTTATTATTAAATCATAATTTGAAAAAGTGCCCGCTATGTCCTACACTAAACGTTATATTATTTTAATGTTATCTATCTAATTCACATAGACGATTTGCGTCCATATTAGCTATTACTTTTAATGCGACATCAAATCATATTTGTGTTCAAATATATGTAGCTTTTAATACATACATATAATCGCTCTTATAGCAATTTTTATCATTAATCTTTTTAATCCAAGAACGCAATCACAATTATCACATTAATAGCAATAATTGAGGTCAGTGAACTTATTATTCGTGATTAGTTCTTCATAGAAGATTATTTTTTATTGAGGTAATTTTTAATCGATGTAAAATCGGTGAAAATGGCTTATAGAATCTTAAATTTTTATTATCTTATGGTTTTTTTTCCAAATTTTTCCTTGGGAATGCACTGGTGAAGCATGAAAAGCGAGATGTAAGTATCATAGTATGTGGTGGTGGTGGATCTTGCCGAACTCCTAGATTGCTATTGATGTATGAGGCGCTCATAGCCCAGTTGCACAAGGCGATTTGAAACAATCATCGAGGATAAGCAACGACGGTGCGGTCAGTACCTGGATGGGTGACGCTGGTGGCATGTTACCATGAGCGTCTCCGTGATTCGGAGGTCACGTTAAGCAGTTATCTTAGGATAATAGTCGTGAAGCTTAGTTGGAGGCCTTTGGGCGACTTAAAAACATCCAACGGCAAGATTACGTAGCCGCTACGTATTCTTGCCAGTCCACGACCCACACTTGGCCAACGTGGGGACGTATGGCCTTAACCCTCTCCTGAAAGGAGACCCGCAGTATTGGGACACTATGGGTTGTTGATTGATGCAAGTTTCACAGGATCCACTCAGACTATCAGTAGATTACAGTGAACTTCAGCGTGTTGTTTGTTCCACCAGTGGATCAGGTCGTAAATCCTAATGAATGAAAAAAAAATCTGTTATGAAAATATACATTTCTATAGTCTTAGCCACTGGTTATATTTCTAGTGTGTAAATTAACCAGACCCTTTAGTGCCGAAGCATCGCAATAGGCCACCAAAGTGTGGATCACCATGCTTCATTTATCTGCATTTGCAATGTCCACTACTCTTGGATTCAAATCATACTTTCCATCAGATAATATATAAAAAAAAACAGGATCCACCAAGACCAATACTGAATCAGTGGGATAAATTATCTTACTGCTATGATATTTATTATTAAATAAAAATAAGTTACTTACAGAAGTATATATTGTATGACAGGTAGCGCAACCACAACCGAACACGTCGTCGCGACCGATTAAAAAGAAAAAATCTAGGGTTGCAGCTAATTTACCATTTCAGGCGGACTAAATTTATTTTTAAAGTAACGTTTGTTTCGTTTACTGGTGACATTGTTGTATCTTTAGTTCTTACATTTTGAACTACTGACTTTGGTGACTAAAAACAAAAAAAATAAATACCGTTCAATTATATCTTAAAACCTTAAATTTTGTGATTATTTTTGGATTTAAATTTAGTTTTACTTTAAAGTTGAACTGTTTTGTTTGTAAATATTTATATTATCCGCAAAGGGTGCCCGCACGAAAAAATATCAATGTGAAAAATAGATGTCAGACAGATGTGACATATACAATATGTATGTGCGCAAAAAAAATATATGTTAGGTATATTTTCAGATTTATGTTATCAAACATTTTCATATACATGCCAATATATATTTCAAATATATCGAAATATAAAGGTTACATATATTTCTGTACGTATGTTAACATATATACGTAGATATATACTAATATACATGCCGAAATCTATGTGATATATATATTGACATTTATGTGCGCACATTTATGAGCATTACGAATTTTTTTGCGCTACTTTTACAATTATTAGAATTTCAAATTTAAAAAATAGAAAAATTATCTTAGATGTATTAGAAGGTCAAATTGAAATTGAAATTATTAAAATTATATCTATACAGGAAATTCATTAATTGAATCATATTTGTACCTTTATTACTCACATGTACGTTTAAAAAAAATACGGGCGGGTAAATAAAATATAAAACATTTTTTTATACATACAAAAATGTATGTTGACATATATTTGAATATATACAGATATATATCTCAATATATATGTACACATATAATTTTACGCAAAAAAATGCTTAAATATATACGACTGATTATTATATATTTTCATATCTATATTGACATATATTTTTCACATACATATTTTTCCGTGCGGGTGTTTAACCTCGCGTCTTCAGACATGATAACGAAATCTTTAAAGGCTCATTGCATGATGACTTACTTGAGGGTATTAAAGAGCATTAATTATTAGATACAATGTTGTCAGTTTATTGATGGATTAAACGAGATTTTAAACTAAAAGTAAGAAAAGAAAACATAAAATAAGCTAAGTATATCCATCTCTCGATGTAAATGCCTTGTACATTTTGTAAATATTATGAAGTTGTAAAAATCTATGATGGTGTGATCAATAGTGTTTAAATGGAGAATAAATGTGTTCCTTTTTAAAATTTAAAAATAAATCAAAGTTGTCTATAGCTTTCTTAAGATTGTTGTTGATCGCGTTTAAGAAATACTATATACTTTGACACTGAAACGTCAAATAAAACGATAGGCTAATTCCATGTCTAAACGCAATCAACAGCCATCCGAACGTATAGTAAAATATTGTTCGTAAATGGAGGAAGAAAGGGGCAAAAAAAATTAGGTACATATTATATTCTCGATATACATATAAGAGCTATAAATTTCGGTCGATTGAAAGTTCCTCAGTTGTTTATCCTAACATTATGTGCAGTAGTCTAGTCTGTCCGAAATGAATCGCATTTTTCTTTGTATACTGGTATCAAAGTGTTAAAATACAAACTTATTTAATCACTGTTAAAACCTTATTGACGAAATTACATTGTTGATGGTTAGAATCACTTGAATAAGGTAAATTTAAAAAAAAACGGACACCTAATTTATTAAATTAATGACAATAAATCTAAAATTGTCTATAAGATATGTTGTTTTAATTTTTTTGGCTGTTACCGCATGTTATCAAGTTGTGATTATAATATAAATAATATTGTTACATAGTACAATTATATTTTTGTAATTTACCAATATCTTAAGTAGAAATATACTCAAATCAAATATACATTTATTTCATAACACTCTGTAAAAAAGTTAAATTTAATTGGTACGTTTCTACTTCCGATATGGAAACTTCTAGAAGACCAATATGACATGAGAAGAAAAAGGTTAAAAATAGACCCAGTATATCAAAAGTATACTAATTTACCTATTATCGTTTAGTGAGGGATAATTGTATGTGATCACTAAACTAATGTCTTGATCTAATCTAAACTTAAAGAACGATCGAACGATACAGCTTTATCCCATTTAATGTTTGAGTAAAATTTGACTTGTCATTAAGTGTCCTTTTTCTTTAGCACGGTAGTCATTCCTCCAGATTTTTTCTAAGTTATTTCGCTTCATTCATTTTTCATTCGAATGTGTTTTCAGTTGTAATTAGTATTTAAAGTTGAAATTGTATATTTTACTAAAAAGAGTAAAGATAATTCAAATTTTTATTAAAAATTAAGTAAAATTAATTTTAACAACAGTTGTGAGGGTCCATCATTTTAAATAATGTACGAATTAGTAGCGTTAGTTGTTCGCAAATATTCAATTCGACGATAAAATTTTCCAATCTCATATCACCTGTACAAGGTTTTGCATTTTTGTGAACTCTTTAAGACAGTATATTTACCCGGCCGCTTACCAAGTTCAAAAGTAATAAAAAAATGGTAGTCACAAGGACACCCGATAATAGTGAAAACTTATTACTTAGAATGTTATTCGTAAAATTAATGTGTAAAATTAGAATATTCATAATTTTTTAATTAAAAAATTATCAACATCTACTTTAGTATGTCGGCGATTTGAACTCATAACATTTTCCTCTACCAACAAGTGTTCAACTCGACTAAAGTTTTGTGACGTCACCATATCGGTGATGCGTGACACGAATTCATAAAATTTTCTCCTACCAAAAAGTGCTCAACGCGGAAAAAGAACTCTTCACTATAAAAATTTTTACGTACGAAGAATGGCATACCAACTTAAAAGCCTATTAATCAGTATCTTTGAATCAAGTAAATAGTTATTTTTTTCTAAATATTCCCTCCATTTTCCTCTACGTTATTTGATATGCAGTCGATCTAGTCATAGCATTAAAAAATCGCGTGAAAAGTTAATATGGTATTTTCAACATGTGAGAGTGCGTCAAAATATTCGGCCTCCCTTTTCGGCCTATTCTAAGTTACGTAAACATAAAAATTCTGATCATGTATATTATAATCAATAGTAACAGGCAATGTCAAATTAACCATTCTACAAAAAACAACAAAGTGTGAGTGTATTGTGTAAATAAGAATTTCTAGGTTATGTCGTGAATTTTTCTGACGAATTTTTAAAGCTCAATGTTATATAATTAGCTAATTAGTGTTAGGTAATCCGTGTTATAGATTTATACTAGCGTCTAACGGAATTCCAATACTTTTAACTTACAAAAAGAAACCTTTTCAATCGATCATAGAAATATCTGATGTTGTTATCAATTTCATAATATTTTATGTAACAATAAGTGTGAAAAGTTGTTTTCATTATGTTTCAAGGCACAATAAATAAATTATATTGTTAATATTTAATTTAATTATTGTACGATAATTGATTTCTTTTGTATTTGTATCATTTATTTGTACAGTAAAGAATCAACTCGCAACTCAAATAAATTAGTTATCATTGTATTGATTTGTTGAGTCGAGATTTTGGGCTATGGTCTACTCAGCTGTGAAACTTCGACAAATAACTTAATAAGTTTTATAAATTTTATTGTCATTAAATCATATTTTTATTGATAAACAAACGATAAAATATAAAATAAAATATTGAATTACATAAACAAAGTATTTGAACACAACCTTGGTGTTTAACAAATAAAAATTAATCTTTACTTAAACTAGATTAATTTTCAAGAAAAAAATACATAATCTTCGATACATTCGACGTCGAAAAATCTATAATAAAACCTACATCAGTATGTGTACACCGATTGTGACTAAAAGCTAACTGTCTAAAACACCTGATTTAAAAAAAAATGTATGAATCCAGAGGTATAGACAAAACAGGGTTTATATAAAGTAACTAATATAACCTTTTATTATCTAATAATGTTTGGCCCGATTGAGAGAATATATTTTTAATCCTAAAGAAGTTTTACCTGTTATTAGATAAAGATCTTGCAAAGAAAACTTTACTTTATTAAACGTACATAAATTGATCTTGAAGCATAGATTAAATTTAACATTAACTTATTTCTTTCTTGTCTTGGTCAGTGTAAAAATCAAAAATTCTACTATCTTTAGTAAAAAATAGAAAGCTAATTAGCAAAATAATTAAATATACAGAATGTTGCAGTAAACTCTGTTGTACAATGTTAAAAAACAGTTTGAATACACATAAAACGTACAAGTGCTTATGAATAAAATAGATTATAAGATAAATAGGGTTGTTTTAATGTAATGACTTCACTTATTGAACCAACGTCAATAGTGATTATAGCCGATTGTGAAATCACCAGTGTTTTATTAACCCAAATGACTTTACAACTTGTAGCTTCGATAATTTTATTATTACAGTGAGAAAACTGACCTTCTGTCTGTTTTTTTATAAATCAATAAAGTTAAATTACTGTTAAACATGTTTTATTTATATATTTTATCCCTCGTGTGGTCACGGATTAAGTGTACAAAGCCAAAAAGCCGACTAAGGGTACAAACTTCGCAGGACACACAACCTACACAACAAACTCATCTGGTCTGAGTGGTAGAGTTAATCCCATTAATGGGAGAACCACGCTCCGGCATGAATGGGTTGACTCTATCGGAGTTATACCACAGCTTCACAGAAAACCGGTGTGAAACAGCTCATGCCCTATGCTTCACCGAGTGAGTGAGGATACCGGAGGCCCATACCCTTAATCCCTTCCCCATTCCCCTCCCCATCTCCCAAACGTCGGCAACGCACTTGCGACGCCTCATGTGTTGCGGGTATCCATGGACGGCGGTAATCGCTTACCATCAAGCGATACGTCTGCTCGTTTGCCCCTTATTCCATAAAAAAAGGTTTTTTTCATACAGATTGCCGAGAGTTAGACAGACCTTGGAACTTGCTTTAAGAGCCCACCATGATATTCCAAATAGATCAATAAGAAAGACACTGTAAAAGTGGATACGGTCGGAGATCGGGAGATGCTGTCTACAAGGGTGATTCACAACTCCTTATAACTTCCCCACGCATCTTAAGGTCAGCAGAACTGAGAGATTCCATTGATCACGGTCCCAGAGTGTTAAACGGATTCCCGTCCCTTTAACCAAACAATATCGTACCACCTTTAGTGTTCTACTTCTCAAAAAGTTTGACTAGAATAACATTGTCGTCCTTCTTTCTATTAATAATAGGAAGTAGGTGACCTGCAACGGCAGCGCTTCCACCTTATACCATACCAATTGAATATTTCTGCCGTCATAAAAGAATGTAATACCATGTTAACTATACAAATTGATACTTAAACCAAGCTCTTAGAATTAATTACGAAAGTTCCCGAGATAAGATAATATGGAGTATACAGAACACTTGACTCCTCGAGGTTATAAATGAGTGGATGCGAATGACTCTTCATTTGCGATACTGCAGCGAATGCAGGTCGGTTGTGTTCACAATTTTGTTGCTTTTACTGAGTACCCATTCCTAAGTTATCCTTTTTGTATTTAAAATTTAATGTAGATATTATAAAAATATGTGTACCGTCGTCGGCCTTTATAATATTAAAATTGCTTTGAATAAGAACTTTATCATAGCTATATTTAGATCGAATTAGTTACTTGATCATTAAACACAAATCTTATTAAAATAATTTGTGACTTCCCACAAAATTTTGTCCAAAATTGTTACACAGTTAATTATTTACTATCGTATTATTTCCATTTAGTAAAAAAAAAAATGGGTGTTTCTCTGGTGTGGTTGGTATCTATGATCGGGGCAGCGTTAGTGGGGACAGTGAGTGGTGCAGCGTGGTGGGAGTCTGCGGTTGTGTATCAGATATATCCACGCTCCTTCAAAGACTCTAATAACGATGGCGTCGGCGATTTAAACGGTAAGAGAATTATAAAATGTTGTATTCATTTAAAAAAGTAGTTACATTTGCCCAATACATATATAAATAAATCGTTATTTAAGTTGTCTAACTATAAATATGTATATGTGAAATGAAAATCGAATTTGACGAAATAAATTATTTTAAAATACATAGTACTATATACTTGCATAGGTACATAGTTTGTTAAAGAGAACTGAGAAGAGACTTTAGAGATAGAACAGTCGCTGTGAGCATCGTCGCCATCAGCCTTTGATGACACAAAACAATATTTATATTAACGCCTATTTTTTACTTCACTTACTTTATATCATAGTTTAACTGCCTCGGTAGCGTTGTCGTAGCGACTGCCGTGCTTGAGGTGAGATCTTGGGTTCAATTCCCGGGTTGGACCAAATGTTTTTATGATCTGCAAATATTTGTTTCGGGGTTTGGGCGTTTTCTATGTATAATATGTATGTATTGACAAAAAAGTATATATTTATTAATACCAGTTGTCTAGTACCCATAACACAAGCTCTGCTAAGCTTGATGACGTTGTGTGTTAGATGTCCGAAATATTTATTTTGTTTGTATTTATAAAGAAAAACTAATTACGAACTATAAAATAGAGACAAGAGTAAAAGTATTTTTTAACTGGCATAGAAACATGAAAATTAATTTTAAAACTAAAAATATATTGTCTATTTATAACTTGTCGAGGTATTACGTTGAAGCTTCCGTATCTGAAAGACCTGGGTGTGGACGCAATATGGATGTCTCCAATCTTCAAATCTCCTATGAAAGACTTTGGCTACGACATAACGGACTACAGGGCTATCGACGAGATATTCGGCACAATGCAAGATTTTGACGAGCTTATGTCACATGCAAAGAGATTGGGTAAGGGGTCTATTTCAACACATTATGAAATTATTCACTACATACATGCACGATACGCGAGTTGATAGTACGTTTGAAAATTTAAATTTATTGCACAGATGGTGTAATTAATTTAAGCGGTCTTTTCGCCGGTTTCAACTGTGCCGAGAGTTGTGGGTTCAAATCCCACATTGAACAACATTTTGTGCGTTCAACAAATTGTTTTTCTGAGTGTATGATTTATGAACAGTAAAAAAACATAGTATAAAAAAATTGTAAAATATGTAAAATGTAAAACTGATATCCGTCACGCTAAAACCTTGACTGTATTTAAAATGTTAGTGAAGAATTATGTAGATAGGTAATATTTATATTATTCTTTTGAAATATTTAATTGTATGCTCTATAAAGGTATTCGAGTAATTTTGGATTATGTACCGAATCATACGAGTACGTCAAGCGAATGGTTTATTAAATCAATTAAGAACAATGACACGTATGCCGATTACTATATATGGGCGAATGGCACCACGGACGCAAACAACAAACGTATGCCGCCAAATAATTGGGTAAGCTAATAATTATCTTATGTAAGAACCGTGGAACTTGCTTGAAAAAAGCGAATAGTTATTGAAAGAAATTTAGTTCCGCCAGCCATTAGAGATATATGTGGTTTAACCATCTAGTCCGAGTTCATCCTAGTCCAATAGAATAAGTAAGACTGCTACTTTGATTCAAATCTGCGTAAGTAAAAAAATGAACATTTTAGCTATGCATTTTTACTTCGTAATTCACAAAGTTTAAATTTATGCTAATGTCGAGTGCTATATATAAACTGCCTCTCTGATCTAACGGCTAGCGTGAGCGACTAACGACCGAGAGGTCTCGGGTTGGAATGCTGTTGGCTTTTCTTACAAGTAATTCTTTAAAACGGCAACCCGGGGCAAGGAATATGGCGGTGTTTCCGTCCGTGCCTCGGACAGCACGAGCCATCGGTCTCGGTTGTCATGAACACCTATGACAATCGTTATTGGGAAGTCAGTGCTCTTAAATATGCTGACAACTAGTTCAACCTTCGAATTCAGTCCACCCTCAGGATTACGCAGGTCCGATGCCAGTCGCTCCGTGGAAAAACTGATATTCAGGTAAAACCGGTTGAACTATTAACTGACCTCAATTAGTCTTGGAAATAATAAAAACTAGATGATGGTGAAATGCCATATATAATTAAGAAGTAGCATAAATATATCCACCCTCTTTGAAATGTATTGTGGAGGAACGGGTGACATATTCCCCCAACACAAAGGGAGGATCCTCCGACCAGGCGAGGTGATCATGCCTGGCGGGCCACTGCCCAACGGTTGATGTTGGGAAGTTGTATATATGTTAATCGGCGCGAGAACTTCTATTGCGCTATTTAGGATTAGTAATTTCTTAGTTTTCTTCGTTGCTCCGTAGTTCGACGTTTCTTCGGTAGATGGCGCTGTCATATATTTTTATGTTGTTGCGCTGTATGTGGAAGTTGCCACAGTATTAGGAGCAAATTTTTTTTATCCATTCCGTCTTTCTTTAATGGTCTCCAGATAAGCATATTCCGCAAGAGCGCGTGGGAGTACAACGCAGAACGAAAGCAGTACTACTTGCATCAGTTTGCTATTGGACAGCCTGACCTCAACTATCGTCACCCTCAAGTTCAAGAGGAAATGAAGGTTTGTGTCACATTCCCTTTTAAACAAATCAGATCTGATGCTGCACTACCAACGTCTTAATTGGCTTATTGGTGTCTAAACGGATAGCTTATTGGTTTAATGAAGCGGTCACCTCTGAGTGAAGAGCGGTCAAAATATGAAACCCGATCCCTAAATGAGACCACACTTTGTGTGATCCACGTATTGGTGTTCATTGTGTCCGTTTTATATTTTTGTGTAGTTCCTTGAGACACAAGCTATGTACCTAGTGCCGGATTTTTTTAATTATGATACACTTAACCTTCTGCTAAAGTATAAAATAGAACAGAAGAACGAAGTATTGAATTTGACTGAACTGAAACGAAGTGATAATTTAAAAAAAAAATTAAATTTCAGAACTTATAATGAAATAGGTAATGAAGTGTTATCAAAGGAAATAAGGAAAATAGAAAAGTGAAGTTGTTTTTCACATTTGTCAATATTGTCTAGACTAGTGAAGTAGCCATCTTTAAGATAGCTTACAAATATTATTTTCAAACTAACAATATAATTATACATGTTAATAAGTGATTTTTAAGAGTCCACTACAATGACAATTGATAATTTTAGGATGTTTTACGTTTCTGGTTGGAGAAAGGCGTATCTGGGTTCCGTATCGATGCAGTCAATATGTTGTTTGAAGTCGATCCAGCAGATTACGGTGGAAAATACCCAGACGAACCACTTTCTAGTAAGTCTTAGTCACTCTTAAGAATATAAAGTATAACATCGCTCTAAGAATTTAGGAATACATACACAATTATCCAATAGGGCGGGGTATATTTACAGTTCCTGTTAACAAATTCTTGTGTTAATTATTGTTAATAAACAACTTTCAATGTGCGATACAGGATAAAGATTCACTATGAAGTTCATACTTTTGTTCAATAGGTGGCGCGATTGCATATTTTTGTATCCCATTAAACATGAGTCACCCGATAAATATAATGTCTAATTTTGAATAACTGTTTCATGATGTTACGAAGTATCACAAAACAGTTAAAAAAATAAATAAATTTCTATAAAAATAAATTTTAAGTAGGAAAAAAATTGAAAAAAAACACTCGGTGGTGTCATGGCGTCTGTTTGTGATGGCACGTCACAGACCCGACGTCATCATTTGTCAACCAGTGTCAATTATAGCTTTTGAAAACACTAAAGTAATCGTCGATTATATCCGAACAAAGTAACCTTTATACATATGTGATGTATCTCACTCTGATTGGTATTCAACTTAACATGGCGCATTGCTGTATTATGTAGTTTTATATTTGTTAACTATATATTAATCTCGGTCAAAATATGAAAATAAATACGATTTTTATGCTCTTCAAACCGCATTTCATCAGATAAACATATAATTTTAGTGGTTTATTGTCATCATGCCTTTTTCGAGGCAGAATCTAAAGAAAATAAAGAGTTTTTATTGTATAAACAAAGAATTATTAATTGTTCAAAAACTCGAAATGAGTTTTTGAACAGTTATTTATTTATTTCATCATTATATTAGATGAGCCTGGCTATGGACCTGATGACTACGAGTACTTAATCCACAACTGCACTAAGGATCAAAACGAGACATACGATGTGGTTTACGACTGGAGGGCCGTTCTGGACCAATACGCGGCTAAAGACAACGAGTCGAAGCTTATGATGACAGAAGCCTACACCGATATAGAACACATAATGCGTTACTATGGCAACGCAACCAGGAACGGGTCTATACCATTCAACTTTCTGTTTCTCGGAGAACTGGATGCGAATTCTACCGCTGTAGATATACAGGCTACCATTAATCAATGGATGCAGGCCATGCCAGCTGGAAAGGTTGCTAACTGGGTTGTAAGTATCGTAAATCATTTTCAATGGTGATAATTCTATTGCAGTGTCCCAAAATTACATACCCTTAAATTATCTTCCCTTTCCGTCCATTCACCCTCTTTTTTAGTATGTATGTTTTTCTGTTTCACTATTTTTGCATGTACCTATATTTTTCAGATACAATCTATTTTTATAGTATGACATATCGACTTTTAATCTTAACTTTAAATATTTGAGATTTAGTGAAAATAATTCTGCCATAGGCTAGTGATGATGTTGCTATGAAATCCTCAATTGTTTTCAAGAATTAAATGAATAATCGGCTACTTTGCAGAACGGGAACCACGACCAGAGCCGCATGGCGACAAGGTATGGAGACAACAGGGTCGATGCCATGAACATGTTGGCTCTTCTGCTCCCAGGAGTCACCATCACATATCAGGTATACTTATTGGTATATCATGCAACATGTGTTTTGTAACAACCATGCAACAGACACAAATAATAAGAAATGTATATAGTTCGGAACGGTGATACTGAATCTGACCTGTGGATAGGTCTGTTCATTTTAAACCATTGTTTGTTTGTTTTACCGGGCAATTTCAGCACTTAGCCTCTTGATTGGGCTGTTGTGCGTGGGTTTGTCATCTTCCTACTCCAACCATCCTAGATCATCCCAGAAGCTCAGCAGCCTTTTCAGGTGACTACATGCTTCCGGGGAAAGATGTTGATTGGAGGATGTCTGTCCGTTGTTCTGCCACACTTCTACATTCTGTGAGAACGCGCTGTTTCTTCTGCCTCCATGCATCCCCTTCACAGAGGGCCGTCTGTTGCGCCTGTAGTGAATAGGTGCTTGTTTAGGGGACAATGCCCTGTCAGAATGTGACCTGTGACCTTCCTGAGATCTTCCTTTTTAGTCTAATCAGGTTGCGGGCTAGTCTTTATGATGCTACCAGAACTGCACTTTTTGTTTGCCTGCATCTCGCATTGTTTTATCCATTCAGTTTTGTTTTTTTTTTGTTTTCGCGCACAGTCATATTTTTTTCTGGGTTTGGGACAGGGTAGTAGTGGTTTCGATTCACAAACTGTCGTTTCCGATCACCTTTTGGTCAGTTCGTCTGACAAGTCGTTACCAATTGATTTACTATTACCGTTTATCTTTAATATTAAAAATGTAGACAGCCAAAGCCTTCCTTTACATAAGCGAAACCAAATCATAGTTGGAAAAATGATTAAAAATATATAATGTTGTAGCTATTATATATAAGTCACGTAGTTGGTCACAAAGGACTCCGGAGCTAAATAACCGATTTTCACATTTTTTAATAAATGTGTGTTTTGCTGGCGAGCCTGAGATTAGATGGTTTGATTAAGTATTAACTTTAGTATCGAGGTAAACAGCAGAGACATGTCCTGGTACCTCAAGAAAGTATGTCCAAGCCAAATTTCATCGAAATCGGTGCAGCAGTTTAGACGTAAAAGCGTAACAGACAGAGGAATTTATAATATAAGTATGGATTTTTTTATGAAACGAAATTGCGCGGGTCTGCTAGCGTATGTATATCTCAGAAGGATAAATGAAACCATCTACTTGCAACAAATAACTTATTTATCTGTTCTATTTCTATCGCCAGGGTGAGGAACTGGGCATGACTGATGGAGAAATCAGTTGGGAAGAGACAGTGGACCCTCAAGCTTGTAACACAGACCCCCTCCACTACCAGGCAAAGAGCCGTGACCCATGTCGTACACCATTCCATTGGGATAGTTCCAAGAACGCTGGGTTCAGTAATGCTAACAAAACTTGGCTCCCGGTAGCTTCAAATTATGCCACTGTGAATGTAGCTGTAGAACAGGCTGCTAAAAGAAGCCATTATAATGTAAGTATTTTTTGTTGTTTAAAACGCCATCTGCGTAGTACCTTGAGTACACTCCTGCTCGCTTGAGCTGCAAGTGTCAATGGCTAACAGTCAATAGGCAATCACCTGTCTGCTAGATTGTCCCCTGTGTCATAAAAAATGTTACCTATACATCATGTAATGGCATAACTAACCAAAAACTGTTAAAATACTATTAATTTTGATTGCAGTTCTACAAAGATGTAGTCGCTTTGAAACATACATCTGCTGTGAGCACCGGTGAATTGAACACCACAGCACTTTCAGATAATGTGCTAGTTGTCACCAGGTAAGATAGCGATGTAAATATATTTTTTTTATTTATTTTTCTTTATTTTATATATACTATTCACAAAAATTAAGGGATATAAAAAAAATCCAAATTTTTGGGTGATTTTTAACGAGCTGTAACTCCGAGGAGGAAAATGGTCGTACAGAAAAAATAAAAAAAGCAAATTATAGCTCCTTAAAAATTTTCTATATATTTTTTTTGTAGCTTTCTTAGGATTTCTCCAGACCTGGACATGACAAAAAATTTTCATAGTCATATCTAAAAACTAAACACTTGGAGCTACAATTTGCTTTTTTAATTTTTTCTGTACGNTGGTCGTACAGAAAAAATAAAAAAAGCAAATTATAGCTCCTTAAAAATTTTCTATATATTTTTTTTGTAGCTTTCTTAGGATTTCTCCAGACCTGGACATGACAAAAAATTTTCATAGTCATATCTAAAAACTAAACACTTGGAGCTACAATTTGCTTTTTTAATTTTTTCTGTACGACCATTTTCCTCCTCGGAGTTACAGCTCGTTAAAAATCACCCAAAAATTTGGATTTTTTTTTTAATCCCTTAATTTTTGTAACTAGCGTATATAGTAAGAAATGGTACAAAAGGAACAGTCACACAATATGTATAACAATTGGCGATCTAATCGCTCTCGGCGATTTCTTCCAGCCAACCATAACACGGACACGAATGTTTCAAAAATTTAGGGTAACTTACATACAGGCAACACATAAAAAATACAAAAAAAAAGAAATAGTAGTCCATATACAAATGTAATACACTATTCATATTACACAAACATACTTATACCTACACAAATACATATACACACTGAAATATATATATGTATACATACACATACAGACTAATATACATATAACACAAAATTAAATCAAAGTATTCACAATGATAAGTAGTATATAAGTATTTTCATTAATTAACTTTTCAATCATACATTTAAGTAGGTACAGATTTTCTAATCGTCAATATATAAAGAAGGAAGAACGATTAATGTAATCCATACTAATAGTATGAATTCGAAAGTAACTATTTGTCAGTGTGTTGTGCTTTCACGGCCATACCGCTGCAGTTAATTCAATGAAATTTGGCATCAAATACTTATTTTGATTCTTGAGAAAGGACATAGGCAACTCTTTACCATGATAACCAATATTTGCGAGCGAAGCCGCAGGTACTAGGACAAAATAATTGAATACGAATTAATCATTATTTAAGACAGGAAACAAGTTGTAAATGTGTAATTAAATAAATCTTGAAACAGCAAAGTTCAAAAAACCGAGAAAATATTACTAAAACAATCATTAAAAAGTAAATAATTGAGCGTGAGCGATAAGACCGCCATTGTTATACCAAATGTAGTTTTTAATCTAGCTATTTTTGTAATTCTTTTCTATAATAAGTAGTGTTTAATAAAGCTGGATAAATAAATAAAATAATTTGATTGCAGTGTGTGTAGTTATACAGTGCGTGGCGTCATAAATCGTTTTAAAGAGAGAGAGAAAGAGAAACGCAACTTTGTAGCTTAATAGTACTAACTGTACGTGAGTGGTTGTTACAGGTCACTGTCAAACACTGCCGTGGTGGGAGTCATTAACTTGGCCAACAGCACACAAAATGTAGACCTTGGTCCCATAAGTGTCGTGCCGAAGAAGCTGAAAGTGGTTGCATCAGGCGTCACGTGTACACTTGAGAAAGCGTGAGTATACAAATTTAAAAAATAAAGAAACATATCCCGCTTTAGGAATATACATCCTGTGTCGTAGTGGAATTTACAAACAAATCTGTAAGCAGCCAGACTCGTGTCAACAATTTGTGGATCACACAAAGTGCAGATGAGACCTTCAACTCTTGGCGCAGCAGAATGTGTGGTGACGGATTAAGAATATGTGTGTGACACTTCTATTCAACCCATGGGTGTCGTGAAAGCCAACTAAGAGGGCCAACGACCTAGGACAAAGAACTGCACAGAGGAGAAAAAATTGACTTGTGCCCACACCAATCTGCCTGGCCATCGTGTTTAAATACTGTCTCGGTGGCGCAGCGGTAGCGAATGCGACTGCTATTCTCGACCCGAGACGGGTTCGATTGCCGGGTCGGACCAAATGTTTGTATCATCTACAAATGTTTATTTCGAAGTTTGGGTGTTTTCTATGTATAATATGTATGTATTTACAAAAAAAGTATACCGTATAGTATACTTTGTTTTGGAGTAGATGGCGTTGTGTTTTAAATGTCCGAAATATATATTTATTATTTTATTATTGAAAGGCCAAAACCTTCTTTCGAAAGCGAGACTTTTGTCCGGAAGTGGACTGTTAAAGTCTTTTAATAATGATGACTACAGATATTGAAAATTATTATTTGATTGGCAACACAGAAAGAGAATGGAACTAAATTGTTTTGTATCTACCAATTTCTATAAATTTGTTTTGTGTGCAGGTTCGAACTGGAGAAGAGCAATCTGGTAATGCCAGGACATTGCGTCCTCGTCGTGGAGGCAATAAGCAACGCCTACAGAATAAAAGCAACATCAATCTTTTTTTATAGTATCGTTATACTTTTTTTTAAATAGGCCTTTAACTTATCCAAGACTATTAACTAATTGAAAAAAACCCCAGTTCTGGTTCCAACGCAATGAAAACTCAAGTTTAAACAGATACAAAACATAAATGGGGATAAATTAGTATTATGCATGTAATGTGGATTAATTTTGTTTATGGTTTAACATTGAGATGGCAACACTAACTAAGCATACCCTGATAATATTTAACACTAATAAAGTTACACCAACAACTAACTTGATCCCTTATTTATTAAAATTCTTTATATGTTGTACATTAAAGTACCTATTCAACTTAATGTTCATAAATAGTATATGTATATTTAATTGTAAATATTACTAAGACAGTAACCATGTTAAAAGACGTTGATATAAATTTAAAAAGGATTGTGTGGTTTTATGAAACCACGGTAAAAGTGAAACTTTTTTTCACATGCAAATAAATAAATCTAATAAAGCAAATAAATAACAACATTTATATTGAACACAGACAAAAACAAACAAATTATCGTGGAGCACTGGCACACCGTCCGACTGGCCACTGGACACTGGCCGGCCGTCACGCGTCACGCGTCACGCGACATGCGATACACAGACCATTAAATTTGAGAAGATGTAATAAAAGTTTCACTTTAACAATCAAAATGAGTGTTATTAATAATTTTTATTACACACATTAATAATTTATATTAAATGTGATAAAATACACCTAAAACAACTTAGAATTAAAATAAAGAGACATTTATTCATAAAACAATGCATTGTTGTATGTGTTTGAGTTTAGAATCACTCGAAATCAAGTGATTTTAAATTGGAATTAGTGTACTGTTAAAAAAACTATAAAAAAAAATATGTCGTTTCAACAATAATAAAAATAGAAAATAGCAATTTCGTTTTTAAAAGAAGAATGTTACACGAAGACTACGTTTTAACGATTTACACTGAACTATATTCATATAAAGTGCAGAACACTTAATTTGATATATTATCAATAAGAATATTACCATATCACACTTATTTTAATTATTCGGTTCAAAGATCTTTATTTCTCATTAAGACAGTCATCACTTACATGAGAACAATATTGAACAAAATAATATATTTTACATCAACTCGATGCGGGTGCAGTAAAAATAATTAAAATAATACTAATACGGTAAGGAGCGAGCTTTCCGCATTCCTGTGATAAGGCTGTGGTCCAAGTATGTTGCGTTTTCCATAGTTGGTTCTTACGTTAGGCAATACGAGGTGACTAGCGCGACGTGTAGCATATTTGCTGGTTTTATTTTATAGATTAATATTCATGTATTATATACATAAAGTTGTTTTATCTTTAGTAGTTGTGGAGGAACGGGTGACATGTCTCTCCAACACAATGGGAGGATCCTCCGACCAGGCGAGGTGATCATGCCTGGCGGGCCACTGCCTAACGATTGATGTTGGGAAGTTGTATATATGTTAATCAGCGCGAGAATTTCTATTGCGCGATTCAGGATTGGTAGTTTTCTTTGTTACTCCGTAGTTCGATGTTTCTTCGGTAGATGGCGTTGTCATATATTTTTGTTGCCGTTGTACGTGGAAGTCGCCACAGTAGTTTAGTGTCTCTGTAGTTTTAGTTGATATTCGAAAGTCATAATTATGTATTATTTTAATTATTATTATATCAATATATAATTTAACTGGTATGTTTTGAATTAGCTGCAATTGGAATAATGTATAAATGTAAATTAACTTATAAATAAAACTATTTAATAATTGTATCATGTTTATTTTATTTCTATCACAATCTGTGTTCATAGTGCTTTATACGTACAGCCAAGCTCTGGTTTGAAGAAAATATTTTTCTAAAGCCAGAGCTTCGCAGCCAGCAGCAAATCTATTACCAGAAAATGACTGTGGCAGTGGCCTTTAGCATTGCTGGCCTTTTAAGGAGTACACTCTTTTCTTGAAGGTTTGAAGGATGTTTAATGACTTTTAAACCATTAAAGGCAAGATCTTAGAAAAAAAACTAAAAACAATAAACAGTTAAATATCATATTAGCAGCTTACTTAATGTGCCATAGTTGTTTAAATCATTATTCAATAAAAAATAAACTCGAGAGTATTTCAATAAATTCACCTTTATTCAATTTGTATAATTTTTATTATACCACTGGGTTTTATGACACAAATCAAAAATCCATGGCACCTTCCAAAAAACATAAACAGTCTACTTTGTTGACAACTAAATCAAAATCTTTCTTTGCAATAATTTTTCTCTTGTTGGTGGCAGTGTAAGCATAGGTTTCCTTTGCTAGAGTTTCTAAAAATAATTCCTGAAAAAAAAAAGAAATACTCAGACACAATTTTTTTTAAAACATTAAATTTTTTTTTTCAAAGTATAAAATGCTTGGCATGATTACCAAGTTTGATTCCGAGGTCGGACCCAGGCCCATACAGCCATAGTACAAACTCTGCTTTGATTGGGACTAGATGACATATAAAGATAAAATGTACCAAATGTAGTAATTATCAGGTAGAACAACAATATTACTTGGTTGTAAGAATTATTGTAAGGATTCTCAGACCAGGAGAATGTATTACAAGTCTAAAACCCAATGGGACTGCATTATATGCACAGTATTCAGTTTATGTGGAGGATGACTAAATAAATGATTATACTAACTGATATAAGAATCCCAAAAATTTAAGGTAAACACCAAAGATAGATTCTACAGAAGAAACAGTGGTAAATTGGCTACACGATTGGCCTAGTGGTTTCAGTGGTTGCCACAAGTGTACCAAGTGTTGTGGGTTCAAATCCTACATGGGACAACACTTTGTGTGATCCATAAATTGTTGTTCTAAGTCTGAGTGTACTTTGTGTCCGTTTCATGTATGTTTGTAAAGATCCCTGTGACACAGGAATGTATATTCCTAAAGTCGGAGTTGTCTTTTTCAAAAAAAGTAAATAAATAAATTATGTGACATCACATTTTGACAAAACAGGCTAAATTAGATTGGGTTAATGGTGAAACTACTCAAAGATGATACAGTTTTTTCCAGCTTCATAATAGGTTAGTTACTTGAATTAGTTGATTGTATTCTACAAAATTGAAATAACGAACTTGAATCCCTGAACTACAGTAAAAGTATAACTTTACACTAGATTGATTGAAACCATAATAAATAACTGAGGATCTTTCTACTACAATTCACAGGAATGTGGCGCTGCACACCTTCCTGTGATCGCCCTGTCGAATCAGTATGATTATCATCTTTGTCACTTATACACAATTTCTGCCTATCTTTTGTCACACACTTTGCGACAGAAGACAGACAGAAGTTTTGTTTGTTCACGAAGTGCAAACTTGCTTGCTTGCGTTGTAGTTCAAACACGGGGCAAATTCAGGCCCGCAGGTACCTAATAAACCCTAATACCTAAATAATGGAATCGTCTGACAATGCTAGGCGTTACATTCGACGTAGTGAGGCATTCTGCTACCCGGAAGTTTTCGTACAATAACAACAATTTCTTAACCTTATCGTTTAGTTAATATACTTACTGTAGCTTTCGTTACTAAGAAAACCGCATCTCCTGAAACGACACTCACGTCCGGGTCCATCTTCATTATATTTTTTATTCTCGCCATTGCTAACCTCGTAGATCGTATAGTTTCACTCTTATTCTGAATTTGTGGCTTCTTTTCATCGGCTATTTGCTCTTCTGAGTTTAGTATTTCTGAATCTTGTAATGTGCTTACATTTTCTAAATCGGAGGTTTCTGCATTTTGGTGTTCGGTGTCAAGATAGTTTTCTGATTCCTCAATCATTTCTGATATATCTACATCGTCAAAATTTTCTTCCTCAGCCATAATTATAAAACTATTAAATTACATAAAAAATGAATATTTACAAACTTTTATATACCATTCGCGCGCGATTGTTGTGATCGGCAATGTTAATGTTGTGTCAAGACGTCAAGTTGCCATTGACATTTGATTTACACATATGAATAAGGTTTTTTTTTGGAGATCGTTTTTTCTTTTTTCGAAAGACGGTCCCCATTTCATGTCATCCACTTTTTTTATAATCTTTATCATTAATTTCATCAAGGCGAAGACTTGAGGACTCAAAGACTTAGAATTGAAGATGTTAAATACTTGACATTGGCAGAAATAGCTGATCCGGCTGATTGCCATATCATCAAAAGAAGAAGAAGAAGAAGGGTTTTTTTGAGATCGTTTTTTGTTTTTGCGAAAGACGGTCCCCATTTCATGACATCCACATTTTTTATATTTTTTATCATTAATTCCATCACGACAAAGACTGGAAGACTCGAAGACTAAGAATTGAAGACTTGAAATAGTTGACATTGGCAGAAATAGCTGATCCGGCTGATTGCCATATCATCATCAAAAGAAGAAGAAGGTTTTTTTTTTATTTTTTGGAGATCGTTTATTTATTTATTTTTCGAAAGACGGTCCCCATTTCATGTCATCCACTTTTTTTTATATTTTTTATCATTAATTTCATCAAGGCGAAGACTTGATGAATTAAAGGACTTAGAATTGAAGATGTTAAATACTTGACATTGGCAGAAATAGCTGATCCGGCTGATTGCCATATCATCAAAAGAAGAAGAAGAAGAAGGGTTTTTTTGAGATCGTTTTTTGTTTTTGCGAAAGACGGTCCCCACTTCATGTCATCTACATTTTTATATTTTTTATCATTAATTCAATCACAACGAAGACTTAGAATTGAAGACTAGAAATACTTGATATTTGCAGAAATAGTTGATCCGGCTGGTTGCCATATCATCAAAAGAAGACTTAAGGTTTTTTTAAGTGTCTATGTTGACAATTCTGCCTATATCGAATGTACTCGTTTGTTGGTGCGTTTATACGTGTGGTACGCCTCGACAACTCAGCACAAACACAAGTGTATTAACGGACTGTTTAGCTTTGGTTGCGTGAGGTGATATTTAATTTTAGAAATTAGAAACCTCTTATTTAATACGAGCTCCAACGTAATGCAATTAGTATGGATTCCTAGCCACAGTAGTATCAGAGGCAATGAATGTGCTGACTCACTGGCGCACATTCATTGCATATAATGCTACCTTTTCCGAAACTGCAGAATTCAAACTGCGTTTACCATTCCTAGGCTTCCTGAGGAAAGGTTACTTGCAGTCTGGTAATTCGAGTAGAACATCTTCTCTAAAAAAAAGAGGCAATCATTATTAAGCCATTTAGCCATCAGTAACATTGGAACCTTGATTTTACAGATACAAAAAGTGTCCAAATCTATCATTTCGACCACATGTAGGCTTCGTAGAGGTCACTGTTGCTTACTGCCCTTTTTTCTACGAAATTCGTGTCAGGGACTCGTCAATATGCGAATGTGGATTAGTTTAAGGTAGTTTAGACCACAATTTTTAATTGCAAGAAAAATAGCTCATCTCTTGACCTAAAAGTCTTTTTACAGTTATTTTTAAGACATGTGATAAAACATACAGTTCTTATTTCATTTTAACAAAGTGTACCCAAACATATTTATAATTGAGTACATTATGTATATTGTTTGTTTTTTTTGACGGGCTATTTCCACACTTAGTATACATTGGTTTTGTCATCTTCTTACTCCAACCATCCTAAATCATGCTAGAAGCTCAGCAGCCTTTCAAGTCACTTAATTTTTCCGGGTGTGATGTTGATTGGATGGTGTCTACCCATTGATCTATCACACTTCTACATTCTGTAAGAATGTGCTGCTGCGTTTCTTCTGCCTCCATGCATCCACTGCACAGAGAGCTGTCTGTTATAGGGACACCGATATATACCGAATAGGTGTTTATTTAGGGGACAATGTCTAGTCAGGATACCTAACACCTTCCTGAGATCCTCCATCTTTTACCAACTAGTCTTCTACATAGATTAATAGCTATACAGGCTTTTATCGACTTTCCTCCGATGTGACTCGCCCATATCAATTAGATTCATTTGACAGGGACAGATTGATGTTACATAATTTAGATAGCTGTAATTCTGGTAAGTTCTTTTTGCAGCACCAATGCCTAGCATGAGTTCTGTATTTTCGGATTTACTGACAGTTTCTGTTCGTCACACAATTCTTCTACAATCTGAAAAGCTGAACCATGACCCCACATATCTTATCAGAATTGTTAGGTCATCCGCATAACCGATAAAAGTACATATATCCTCGGTCATTTAGTCTTTTTATGAGGATGTCTACTACTATCGAAACAGGTCAGGTATAAACATAAATAAAAAAGTGGAACAAGTACAAGACAATTCTAGAATGAAAAATCATAACCAAACTAAAAGTTGCCAGTTTCAAACTTCTACTTGCAGAGAAAATTACTATCGGACGGCGGCACAATCAGTTCGTCAGATCGTCTTTCTATGAAGTAGTGGCCAAAGAAGTTAATCGAAATAACCATGAATAATTCCATTTTGTGGTTAAAAATTATTTTGTTACCACTGACCTTGACCTCGGTGTGTGGTGCGGAGTGGTGGGAGTCCACCGTGGTGTATCAAATATACCCGCGTTCCTTTAGAGACTCAAATGGAGATGGGATCGGAGACTTAAATGGTAAGAAATTTATTATTTATTTTATGCGTGTCTATGAAACGTCATAAATATATATGCATATATTTATACACTGTAAAAAATTGCACATAGCTTAATATACTTACACTAAAAATCTATATATCACCATCATCAGCCTTGCGCAGTCCACGGCTGGACATAAGCCTGTCCAATTGCACGTGACTTAGTTCTATTCTCAGCTTATCGCAAAATAGAAATATAATTGAAGTGTCTGTTAGTAATTTAAAATAGACAGCTTTTCACTAAATCCTTTTAAAAGTATAAGGCACTCGCATCAAAAAATATGCTTTTAAATTTTTGTCTGTTTGTTCCGACTAAACTCTTGAAAAGCTGAATTGATATTTGCAAATAGTTGATTTTATATATAAAAAGTAACATAAGGCACTTTTATTTTCCGCGCTTTAACCTTTGCAATAACAATTGCGGGTAACACCACGGGGCGCTGCTGATATAAAATAAAGGAAGAGCAAAGTAATTAATGTTGCTTAGAATAAATGTTTAATAACAGCTTCTAATCTAGAATATAACTTAGTTTAATAAAAACACATTTACTCTTCTCATTATTGACGTGATAAAAAACGTAGGTATGATAAAATATAGGTATCTACTTCTGTAAAAAATAGAGCTCAGATTACAAAAAAAAAACTTTGTTTTGTTTGTAACCTGAACTGTAGAGCATTTCTGCGAAGACCTCTGTGACAACATGATACCAGTGTACCATTTTAGAATTGTTTGTTAGCAAAGCTTACAATGTAAATACATCTAGATATATAGATGTATATTTATATTCAATATATGAATCAACGACTAGGCCAACTGAAATGCTTTAGCTATCAATGTCTTCTACATCAGAAGATATTTTCCATTCCTACATATGATCTCCTCTATAATTCTACTCGTTGAGGCTCACAAAAAAACATGAAAAATGAGAGGCAGTCTTTGGATACTGCCGAAAGAAGTAAAAACTAAGTAACTTGTAAGTTGTTAGTTGTATCGTCGAGCTGTACGATATATGTATAATAATTGGTATATGTATAATTTAATCAAAAAAAAACGTACGGAAGCATATAATTATATACCTACATATATACCCAGAATACCTATATACGTCATGGGAAGCGTGAGGTGACGCTAGTTTCTAGCTTTTTGTTCACCCAACCACTTCGAAAAGCAAGCGAATAGTTACTATCGGTTACAACCCTCTCACGTTATGTTACGGTAAAAACTAGCAATTGAACTAGAACCTGCGTGTAAACTACGCTAAAGGACCGTATTTTCCTTATTCTTCTTCAAGTGTCTCTTCACTCTTGAAGGTTGGCCGTCAGCTTTTTGTAAACCTCTTTGTCATTGTCCAGGTGGGAGTCCGGGACAGTTGTTCAACGGAGGTGATACTGGACCACTCCCGAATATTTCGCTGCCACGATTTTTTCCCTTTCACCTTACCCATCATTGTTTATTGAAGCGGAATAATTATATTTTTGTTGACGTGACGCAATCATGTGGACGCGCTGGGGCACAATATCTTTCTTGATATTTTCCGTCCAACTGATGCGAAACATGAGACGGTAGCACCACATTTCAAATGCATCTAGGCGTCATCTTTTGATATCTACCCATTCTTTGCAGCCGTACATGTCTATGAGCCAGATGTAATACAGAAACATAACATAACATAACGACACTAAAGAACTTTTTTAAAGCTATGGAAAGTAGCTCCGTTAAGTTCTATCCAGGTTTTAATTTTATTTTCGGAATCCGATACTTCATTTACCCAAGCACCGAAATACTTGATGTGCTCGTATTATAATTGTTGTATTCGTTCTAGTTGCTTCCACTCTTTTACCTCGGAAGAGCCACGCTTCGGCACGAATGGGCCGGCTCGACCGGAGTGATGTCACGGCCTCACAGAAAACCGGTGTGAAACAGCGCTTGCGCTGTGTTACATTGAGTGAGGCCCGTACGCTAATCGGCAACGCACTTGTGACACCTCTGGTGTTACGGGTGTCCATGGGCGACGGTAATCGTTTACCATTAGGCGATACGTCTGCTCGTTTGCACCTTATAACATATAAAAAAAACTATTGTTATATTATAATTTTAATATATATTATTTAAGAACACAGTTTTATTTTGCTCTTCGTCTCATTGACTTTCTTAGCCCTATATAAATCCATCTAAGATTAGCATAACCATATTTCATTTTATTTTTAATCAACTACGACAAAGCCTAAAGAAAGGCTAATATTTTTGGCAGTCTATGTATATAGGTTTATATGTACCACCGTAGCGCCTAAATTACTGAACCGGTTGTAATTACTACGGTATCGATAGATTCGTGATGATTAATTTTTTAAACTTTTTTTGTTTTTATTATTTTTATTTATCCATAATATATTTGACAGGCATTACGGAGAAACTGCAATATATTAAAGACACAGGGATTGATGCAATTTGGCTGTCTCCAATCTTCAAGTCGCCAATGTACGATTTTGGATATGATGATATATCATATCCAAAATCGTACATTGGCGACTTGACTATAGAGCAATCGCCAAGGAATATGGCACTATGGAAGATTTCGACAACCTTATGAAAGAAGCTAAAAACTTGGGTAAATGACTAATACTACTTCTTAATATTCGTCTGTCTCCAGGAGTATTGTTAGGTATTTTACATTTTTAAAGTGCTTTGCAGAAATTTAATTTTTATGGTTCTATACTTCACCTCGTCCTCCGGTCTAGTCAGCCATATGACCGTCACGACCATCACAAAACTGAGGCCATCAGGAAACCAGTATAGGTGATACGTTTTTTTGTTGATTGAGTAAATCTACTAGAAGCAAACAGTTGGAAAGAGACGCGCTGGATGTACTTCTATCATTCCTGCTCTATAGGCAATTTCTTTTTTGTTGTTTTCATGTATGGTCCTGCCAAAATGACTATTCTGCCTGATGGAAAGCATAAGTAAAATCCAAGAGTGGTGGTCACTATACTTATTGTGAATGCAGACAATGCAACAATGGAGTATGGTGACCCACACCATCGCGGCCTAGTGATGCTTCTGCATCATAGGGCCTCCGGTCTCGCACTAACTCGCACTCACCTATGAAACACGACAACTTGAACGCTGTCATTTTACTTTTTTTTACTGATCGATTTAAACTATATTGTACCGCGTGATACTGTGAATTGTATGGCAAGCAGGCCGATAAGTTGACACTGATAGTCAACAATAACAAAATGAAACACAGGAAATTACCAGACGTTAAATTTATCGATTCATAAGGTTAGAATTCATTTATTCCCTTTTTTTAAGACTACTCCCGTATTAGGAATATACATTTCTGTGTGTCGGGGATCTTTACAAACATACATGAAACGGACACAAAATACACCCAGACTTAGAACTACAATTTATGGATCACACAAAGTATTGTCCCTTGTAGGATTTGAACCCATAACACTTGGCGCAGTAGGAAGCGGTGTGGCGACCACTGAAACCACTAGGCCAACCATGTAGTCTGTCAGTAGTTTATTCCTTAAATATTACAAATCAATTTTTACTAAGAAATAAACATAAAATCGTTGGTATAATACAAATTGTGTTTCTAGAGAACCGATCTGCTTCTATATGGTACTTAATAAGAGTAAGTAGTAGTACTTCATAAAATGTTATACTTCGGTTGAGTTAGTTTAGACCAGTTCACACTCAATATTTTTTATAATGAATATTTATTTGGCTATTAGTAGTCCCCCAAGATATAAATAAATAAATATTTTTCGGACATTTTTAACACACAACGCCATCTAGTCCCAAACTAAGCAGACCTTGTACTATGGGTACTAGACAACTGATATAAATACATATATACTTTTTTTTTGTAAACACATACATATTATACATAGAAAACACCCAAACTCCGAAACAAATGTTTGCAGATCATACAAACATTTGGTCCGGCTCAGAAATCGAACCCGAGGCCTCATGCGCAGCAGTCGCTGACGCTACTACTACGCCACCGAGGCAGTTAAATATATATGGCTTATTTTTTATTAAAAATCATTAAACCTTAAAAAACAAATATATTTTTTTATACCGCAGGGATTCGCGTGATCCTGGACTACGTACCTAACCACACGAGCAATGAAAGCGAATGGTTTGTAAAGTCCGTGCATAAGGATCCCGAATATGTCGACTATTACATATGGGCTAATGGAAAGCCCCCTTCACGCCGGTACCGTCAAAAACTGACTCCACCTAGCAACTGGGTAATACTTATTGATTTAAAACACCGTGGTCGTTTTAATAAATTATTAATATCTTCTTTTGATGATATGGCAATCAGCCGGATCAGCTATTTCTGCCAATGTCAAGTATTTCAAGTCTTCAATTCTAAGTCTTCGAGTATTCAAGTCTTCGTCATGATGGAATTAATGATAAAAAAACATAAAAAATGTGGATGACATGAAATGGGGACCGTCTTTCGCAAAAACAAAAACCGATCTCCAATTATTAATATCAGGACATTTACCTACTTTGTTATGTCAGTGACAGAACTGACACTTACTGATTTGGTTATCTTCATGAACTTTAATTTAGCTATCACAAAAACTTTGTCGCTAATTATATATTCGAAATTTGTTGCCAACCATCAGAATTTGTCGGGTACTAGTTCGCGAGGGTTTGCGATACAAGCCACCTAGGCTTGTTTCTTAACAATGACAAATAACTGTACGGTTGGTCTAGTGGTTTAAGCGGTCTCCGAATGGCGTAAGAAAACGGTTCCCGGATCTCTCCCGTCTCAGGCGCAGAGTGGCACACCGTGTGGTTTTAGTCGGTTCGATTCCGACACAACGCCCCGCCGCATACCCCGGTGGGGTGAAGGCCGGAGGGGGTTTCTACACGTATAAAAAAAAGTGGTTTAAGCGGTCGCCACGCCACTTTCTACTGCGCCAAGTGTTGTAAGTTCAAATCTTACATGGGGCAACACTTTGTGTGATAAACAAATTTTTGTTTTGAGTCGTCCCCCGCGACAAGATTTTTTATTTATTTAGTTTATATTCGGGAGTTGTTTGTATAAAAATAAGAAATAATTAAGGCACCTAGAGGCGCTCATAGCCCAGTTGCACTCGGTGATTAGAAACAATCATCGAGGGTAAGCAACGATGGCGCGGTCAGTACCTGGATGGGTGACCGCGGGTGGCATGTTACCATGAGCGTCTCCGTGACTCGGAGGTCACGTTAAGCAGTCGGTCCCGGTTGTTATCATACGATAACAGTCGTGAAGCTTAGTTGGAGGCCTTCGGGCGGCTTAAAAACATCCAACGGCAAGATTTACGTAGCCACAACGTATTCTTGCCAGTCCCCAACCCGCACTTGGCCAGCGTGGGGACGTATGGCCTTAACCCTCTCCTGAGAGGAGACCCGAGCCCAGCAGTGGAACATTATGGGTTGTTGTTTAGGGCACCTAGCGAAGATCATACTACTTCTACATGTAGTCGCTAAATAGTTAGAATCTACAACGAGGGCTAAACCATGGAAAATTCATGGAAATGTCGAAAACTAGTTCCTACAAGTATATGCCGACTATAATTACTTTACTTTGTGATATACTTTTTTCACATTAAAATAATTACGAATCATTGAATGTGAAAGGTCTATACGTACAGGTGAGCGTATTTCGCAAGAGCGCGTGGAAGTACAACAGTTACCGTAACCAATACTACTTGCATCAATTCCTGGCCGAACAACCCGATCTTAACTTCCGTAACGAGAAAGTGCGTGAAGAGATGAAGGTATCCTTAATTATTCACTTTTAACCTTAAAGTTTGTAGGTATAGGAACAAATCGCCACCAAAGCAACTCTTTAAGTCTACTAAGATTCCCTCAATCTTAAGTCAGCTTTTAAGAATCAACATACAAAATTTATTCTTCAAATTTTCAACGGCTGCCTCGGTGGCGCAGAGGTAGCGTATGCGATTTCTGCACTGATTTGTTAGATTTTCCTGGTCGGACCAAATGTTTATATGATCTGAAAATATTTCAGAGTTTGATTGTTTTGTATGTATCATATGTATCTATGTATTTACAAAAAAGATATCGGTACTCTATCAGTCAATTTAGATTTCATAGTACAAGCTCTGCTTTGTTTGAAGGCAGATGGTGTTGTATATCAGATGTCCGAAATATTTATTTATTTTGTCATCTCCAATATCGTAGAATGTTCTACACTTCTGGTTAAATAAGGGTGTTTCTGGATTCCGTATGGACGCAGTCAATATGATGTTTGAAGTAAATCCTGCTGATTTTGGAGGATCTTATCCAGACGAACCGCATTCCGGTAAGCCAAATTTGTATAAGCCTAAATCAATGCAACCCTGATAATTTTAATAGAGGTACGACGTGGTAATAAATGAATGATCTACTATGAAATGAATAAAACTGTTCAGAATTGACAGCTTCTCTTACGGTGAAATACCGTAGATTTGCTTCAAAATAATTCCGTACTCGTCAACGGTTAAACAATGACTAAAATTTTAGGTGTCGAAGGAGCAACGCCTGATGACTATGAATATCTGAACCACGTCTACACCAGAGACCTTGACGAGCTGTACAATATCATTTACGATTGGAGAGAACTCCTTGATGAGTATAAGAACAAAGAATCAAAGATCATGATGACAGAAGCATACACAGACCTCGATCGGATGATGCGGTACTACGGAAAGGGAGATCGCAAAGGTTCTGTACCCTTCAATTTCATTTTCCTTGAAGGATTGAAAAAAAATTCTAATGCCAGAGATATAAAAATGATTGTTGATAAATGGATGACTTATATGCCTCTTGGAAAAACTGCTAATTGGGTGGTAAGTATTTGAAATACATGTAGCGGCGTTTTGTACTCTAAAAGATAATGAGAATGAAAAAAAACGTTTTTGAATAAATTTTTAGTTGACTTTACCCTACTTACTTTAAATATCAGAAAACAGAAACATATTACTGCTAGCTTTTTGTTCTTTATGACCTTCTGTAGTACGCAATTATAATTTGTATTCTACGAATCTCTTTTGTAGACAGTTTTCACGTTTTTTAGAATGGTAACCACGACCAACGCCGGTTGGCTTCAAGGTACGGAGACAAAAGAGTGGACGCAATGAATATGCTCGCCCTGATTCTTCCTGGAATAACAATCACATATCAGGTCGGTAATCCGTAATCCCGATTATATTTTTGTGTAAATCATTGAAACTAGCTCTTTTCTAAGACTTGATCTTCTTAGGTTTAGCTTCAAACCATCCCACGACTTCTATTATTAAATAAAGTATTAAAAAAAATTAAATAAAAAAATTCCCATTCATCCTATAACATTCTCTATGTCGTCCTTTACATATTTTTTCTTTTAAATGAGATGTTTTAAGAACAATCACTATAATCCAGGGTGAGGAGTTAGGTATGACAGACGGAATGGTATCCTGGGAAGAGACGAAGGATCCTCAGGCTTGCAATACAGATGATCGGGTCAACTACTGGAAGAAGAGTCGCGATCCAGCTCGTACACCATTCCATTGGGACGCTACTTCCAATGCTGGTTTTTCTAACGGCAACACAACTTGGTTGCCAGTTGCTGACAATTATCGTTCTTTGAATTTGGCGATTCAGAAGGAAGCAGCGAAAAGTCACTACAAAGTGAGTATTAAAATATGAGGCGCCAAAGTGGACACTTTTGCGTCTATTGTGTCAGATACAAGCTACCGATGAATATTTTATTTCTATATAACCAGCATGAAATCATCCACTCCCTGCGCATACGAAAACATTTTTTGTGTCTATGTGCTTCCAATTAACATAGACTCATACGATCAAAAAGTGTTCGGCGTCTGTAATTGGAAATTAAAAGTCATCAGTTAAGATACAATCAATTTTAACAAATTTCCTTACAATTGTACTAAGCTGCGCAAACGGAAGAGTTGCATTCGGTGTCCGTCTCCTTGTGTGACACACAAGCCAACCACAACATCTATCGTGAGACTGACGGAAAACAAGCAACGAATTGTGGCCCGAAGGCTACGGTTACCAGGGACCAGTAGTAGCAAGGGCAGACTTTGCCCGATCACCGCTACATAATGCAGCAACTACGGTTCCCTGTAATGGTGAAAACAGTGTCGGCAATAAAGAGTGTCTACGTTTGCGCAGAGGTTACAAGCAGATTATAGTTAACTTTTTATTCTGACGTTTAGCATAATGAATCGAATAATAAACAACAAGTAGAAAATACCATCACTAGATTTTATTAAAAAAAGTGGCAGTGGGTTGGCCTTATTAGCCGCAGAACTGATAACTGTTGGGGTAAATCGTTTCTGGTGTGGAGACCGCGTCTCGGCAAACGTAGTGTGGGACCAGGTGGAGTGATGGTCTGCGCAAAACGGATGGCAGAAGCTGGATGCGAGAAGCCGAAAATCGAACCAGCTGGCGTGAAATTGGATAGGCTTATGTCTAGCAGTGGACTGCGATTTGTCTTTGTTAATATTTTACTATTTATTAGAAAAACGATTTTACATGAAAATGAGCTACGAGCTAGGTATGTGTAATATAATGTATTAAAGTACTTACTTTACTAATTTTTATCTTTTTAAAGTTCTACAAAGATATGGTGCGCGTGAAACACTTACCAGCTGTGCGTTCCGGCGACTTACAAATACAAGCACTGTCTGATTCCATCCTAGTTGTCGTCAGGTATTTGCCTCAGTTATATTTTACAATGGGAAGGAATTTGGTCTTATTTGTTAACTGCCTTTACCTAAAACAACCACTTTCCCCTATCTGAAATGTCTGCAGCATCTTGGTTACCGATACTAAACAGAAATTCTCGACTAAGAAACGATTTCGGCAGTGGGTTAGAAATACATCACATTTTTAAGTAAATACGTAATTCACGCTTACGGTGCTCAAATGATCTTCACGAATTTTAACATAATACCTACCTTTGTGAGGTAGCTAGAAGAAATTTCATTCGCTAAGATAGTGTCGCTGCAGCTGCAAGCCATTGTAGTTATTGTTTTGAAATACGAATATATTAATTCATAAACTGACAAATCATACTTATTTGTGGGTGTACGCCGCACGCGGGTCCTTTGATTTTGGTGGCTTGCTTCACGTGCGATGGCGGCACGATCAAGGTGACCGTATCTAAGCGAATGGACTATACTTAAAAATCAAATTCCTTGTGCTGTTTAATGTAATTTAATGTTTTAGATTATTACCAGGAGAGCATGTAGTTGCAGGAGTAATAAACCTATCAGAGGAAACACATTGCATTGATCTCAGTCCATTGCGCCTTCTGCCGGATGAACTGCACGTTGTAGCGAGTGGCGTCGATTGTTCCATAGACAAAGGGTAATTATATTAGTTTTATGCTATATGCTAAAATGTATTTAATCGTTATCGTCGGTAGTACATAACTGGACATAGAGCTATCTTAGGAAGAAGTCCTGCTTAATTTGTGACCTTTTCGGCTCCTGCAACACCCACAGAATGAACATTGGGGTGGTGATATTTCATATATTTAGACCTAATGATAATATCTAGTTACCTTAAAGACGTTGCCGCATTGTAGTCATAGAGTAAGTGACTTATTTAATGACGATTGAAGATCGTGCATGATAATCATATCTGGTTTCTAGTCTTTTCGAAAACCATTCAAGCTACGGGGATGCGAGGTGCGACTCTGAATATGCGTTTTTTAGGATTGCCCAGCCATTAATCTATCTTACCTATCAATGTTCTGCCAAATATCACAATTATTATTGAACTGGCAACATGTGCTTGAAGATGTGTTGATAATTAAAGCACTTTCCTGATGGGGTAACTAAGAATAACTAATCCTTACACCTTTGGGTAAATGAGAACAAAACAAACGTGTTGTACTTGAGTAACCTCGCCTCTAACACAAATATACCTTTGTGTTGGAGGGACATGATGTTAGGAAGCTGTTTAATATCCTATTTAATATCATAAATTTTTTTGGAACTCACCACAATATACATTTTTCAATGACTGAAGTTAAAAGGGATTAACTTATACGAAAGAACACTTAAGAACCCCTCCTATATATATATATATATAAACAAAATTTTGTACACGTTTGTAGGGCTTATGACCACCTCTTAAAATATTTGACTTCTTATTTATGAAGCTTCATAATAGTTCTATTGAGAAATATGATTTAATAATAATTCTTAAAAGATCTATGGTAAATTATTGTTGTTTATTTCAGGTCACATGCCCAAAAGACGAACATCAAAATATCGGGACACTGTGCAATTGCACTGGAATCTAACACAATGTGCTGCTAATACTTATTAAAATAAAAACGAACGGCGCTACAAAACAATACTGTTACTGCTTATTAAAATTAAATATCCGATATATTTTTGAAATAATAAATTTAAATGGTGAATTAATCATTTTATCATTTTGAATTCGATATATCCATAATAAGAATTCTCGGATTACAAATCATTCCATAAGGAATCTGAGTTCTAGGTAATCATAATAGAATGATCAGTTAAAATGTCCACATATTACCTTACTTTATGGTTAAAGATTACTTCTTAATTTAACAGGTTTAATGAAGAAAAATAAAACAACTATACTGTATTATAATAAAATATTATCATCAGTTCGTGTTGAGTATCAAACAACATTAAAATAATAATCCATATATACACTTATAACTTAAAATTATAACATTAAAACTATAGTACATATTTTAATTTACAAATCCAACATCTTGTTTTAAATAATGATTAAAACTGTTGCATTACAATTTATAAATATGTCCTAGAAGAAGAGATGACAAAAATGTTGGCTAATTTTTAAAAATTAGACTCGACATTTCATGTCATTTCCGACACTAATTACAAGAGAACTTTCAAACAAACTTTGCGCCAAATAAAGTCGACGCCATTTTGTTCTTACGCCCCGTTTTAAGATAAAGTAAAAGTCCATATCGAAAAGGCATTCGTATTCGCAGTTGACATCCATCTATCTCCGTCCTTCTTCAAAGTCAATTATCTTGCCAGAAAAATGAAATTGAAAACAGAAATATGTAAATTAAATAGGTCCAGGGGTTTCAGGTAAGAAAGTATTATTGGTAGATTTCAAATTTAGTTTTTTAGCTTGGCCATCTTAATTAAAGAACTTTATTTAAAAATCTATTTTATTTCACAATAAGTTGATTTGTTTTTGTTTACCTAGTCGCAAGCAGTAAATAGACGTTATACTGCAGGTAACTGCGATTTTGACATGAATCTGATAGTTTGAACAAAATATCAGAAATCGTATGATATGTGAATAGTTTTCTAGAATTAAGATAATTTACAATGAAACATAATTGAAGCGTATCACAATATATAACATATACTCTTAATTATCTGACAACTATGCTGTGTGATTGTATTACTTAACATTTAGTAACTAGTTCATCTATTTAATAAAAGATAAGCCGTAACACTGCAATCGATTGATGTATGTGGGCCAAGGTACCTGTGTGCTACCTTTCAGTTTTTGCACAGAGTATCAACTACAGGGCGTTATATAATATGAGAAATATGGTTTGATAGAAAATTAAGCATACATAAATATATGTAACATTGTTTTTTATCATGTTTTTCACGCACATAAATATTCATTAAACTAGGTGATTCTATTGTAATTGAAATCAGTTATTTTCTGATAAAAGTTGGCATTTGATGCAATATAAAATATATATTTATTAAGGCACTACTATATTTTTTTCACTTATACGTCGGTTCGTTTGGTCTGATTTTGCTTATGTATGTGATAAGATTTAAGCCAACTTGGTCCAAACTAAACCTATGAAGGTATATGATTACGCAAATTTCTTACAATTACAAATAAAATTGATGTTATGTTATATTTTACTAGTAATTCGAATCAATTGATTGATTTTAATATTGTTATATAGGCAAAAGAGATCATGTGTCTTTTTAAAATGCCTTTTATGAGAGTTTAAGTAGTTCAGGAATCAAATGGTGTAATAGTTAAAATCTGTGTGTATTGTTTTAGTTAAATATTTAAATTTATTGTAATTTCTACTATAGGTATAGTGCTTACTACATGTAGTATGGAGTCCTAATACCAATTCTGTATACATAATACAATGTTCAGCGTATGAAAACATATGAATTTAATTAACTAAAATTATGTAACCATCGACAATTATAAGACTGTCATAACCACAGGCTTGCTACATGATCTAAAGAAGAATCTACGTCGAAGTTATAAGTACAAGTTCATTTAATAGTTGATAGCATATTTTAAAAAACAAGGCTGCACACTTGATTATAAGATAATTATTATCAGCACATACTGGAAGCAACAGCTTGTGAGGCCTAGTGCAGGGTACGCTACCTTAGCAGCAGTAAGACCTGTTCTACAAGAGTGGCTGGAGATGAAACTCGGAGCGCTCACTTTCCTGAAGACACAGGTGCTTTCCAGACACGTCTGTTTCGACAAGACGAATCGGCCGGGAACCCACTTCACGGGGCTATAATTGTGATGACTGTATTTACGATACGGCACTTCACACGCTGACGGAATATCCAGCTTGGGCTAACCAGCGTAGTAATCTCATTGTGACAGTCAGTTCTACGATTAGTGTCTCGCTTCCTATTCAGATTTTTTCCATGGCCCGGGGCGAGAGTGCATGGAGTGCAGTCACTTCCTTCTGCGAGGAGAGAGATTTCCTGTCCTCAAAGGAAGCGGCGGAACGGGATAGAGAACGTAACACGAGCAGTGTCAGGGCTTCTGCCACTCCAGGAGAAACACTGGATGCCGGAGGGAGATACAGGCCCGAGAGGCTACGCACAGTGTTCCGTGTGCGCTCTTAGAGAGATGCGACCGATGACGGGACACGTCTCGTGTCAGACGGGTCAATGCCTGTCGGGGGTGGCGGCAGAATGCAATTGCGATTCTCGCTCCCCCAGCTATAGGCAAGCAAAGCGAACACCGGGTTGGTTTTTAATCTGTAAGAGTCCGACTCCTTCGCTCCTCCCCAATGGGTGAAGGACATCCATGAGGATCTTCCACCCGGTTAACAAAAAAAAAAACAATAATTGGACTAGAGTGGATGCACTGCATGTGACATCTTCAAAAACGAACCCCAAAGCAATAATTTTATATATTTATGATACTTAATACCCAACTCATTGAGGAAAACTGTAATGTACCTATACCAATCATAAATCCAGTTTAATTGAAAATTGAAATAATAGCATCACAGATTATGCCTATATTATAATTTTTTAATAGGCCCTGCCGTAATTAAGTATTTTTACAAAGTATTTAAACAGTAACAATTTCAGAGTAATTATATAGTATTCTAAGAGCAACAAATATACACTGTACACAACGATTTTCCAAATAGGCATTCCAAAAATAGCTTTTGTTTTTTCTAAAACAATTTAACTCAAGCAAAATAATTTCTTCCAAAATGGTCGTTTTGCTTGTATGATGGGCAACCCAGCCAATATGGCGGCGTCAAAAGCATCTTTCAGCTGTTTTCTTGTCTTGGCCGACGTTTCAATGTAGACTGCATTGATTTTGGCTGCTAAGGCTTTAGCTTCAACTTCTGAAACCACTTGTTCATTTCGTCCCTGAAACATAAAAACATATATTTTTTTTATTTCTGGAGACAAACAATCACTACTCAGTCCATTTTATAAAAGATATATTTATATTTATAAGACACTGGAGGATTTGGACATGAACGATGAAAGAAAATTGACAAATACTGAAGAATAAAACTAAAATTAATAATAACTACCACCAAGATTCCTATCGTGATAAGGTATTAAAAGGTGGAAGTTTTTAGAAGAATTGCATAAAGACACGCAGCTATTGGCGCTGATGAGTCGCTTCACACGTCAAAATGAAACGTGATCATATTGCCTGTTAATTTCTAGTAACTCTTCTACTATTTATTTATGGTTAGGCAATAAGAAAGTTACGTTAATAATTTCTGAAAATACGTTGAGTTCTTCGTAAATATTGCTAGTATTGGAGGAGATAATAATGAGGTAATATAAACAGCGGTATATTACGTGTACAGAGATAAGGTAATGAGTTTTAACGAACGTGTACGAAGCGTATTGTTTCGCTTTAACTCAAAGTACATAATATTGTGAGTGACGTACGTAGTGTCCGGAGTTAAGATATTTTGGCTACATGTTACGCTATGTTTACACGCCTGTGAGGACTTGGCAGTCGCTCACGAACTACAAACGCTCGCGCACGCTTTCTTTGATCTGTGTTCAAAAACCGACACCGACTCGGGTCGGCAACAAACTTCTTTTTTTTTCTTTTTTTTTTTACATGTGGAAACCCCCTCGGGCTTTCACCCCACCGGGGNGTTTTTTTTTTTTTTTTACATGTGGAAACCCCCTCGGGCTTTCACCCCACCGGGGTTTGCGGCGGGGCGGTGTGTCGGAATCGAACCGACTAAAACCACACGGTGTGTCACTCTGCGCCTGAGACGGGAGAGATCCGGGAACCGCTTTCTTACGCCATCCGGACCCTCCTATCCCTCCCAGCGAGTCGGCAATAAGCTATAACAACCCAAATCAATCAGCCCGTTTACACGCTTGTATTTGCGGAGGGTTGTCGAGGCGTGGCAAGCGTATAAACGCACAATTACATTGTCTAAGAAAGAACTCTTGTACGTCTATCTATTTGCAGAAAAGTCATTTAAGTTGATTCATTTGAAAGTTACCATAAGCTGCAATTAAACTATTGTAAACAAAAGTTCTAGCTCACAATTTGAACCCTTGAGGCCCTCCCACACAAGTGCGTTGTTGACGGTCAATAATATTGGATACGTTACTGCAGGGTGAATGTTACTTTCTAGCTATCATAATACATAATGTACTTATTGTAAATTGTTTTAAATGACTTATATTCAAAGGAAACCTAAATATATAAACTGGTGGTGGTGACTGACGCACATCCCGAACCGCTGAACCTGAAATTTCGCATGTAGATTATTTATATAACGTAAGTGAGCACTAAGAAAGGAATTTTGGAAATCCCACCCCTAAGGGGGTAAAATGGGGAATTAAAAAAAAAAACTATTTCTGCGCTAGTGAAGAGCAAGAAGCAAAAGCTAGCATTCAGATAAAGATGAACTGCAGGATAATCCTGCGATACTCTTTGTATATTTCTTAGAAAAGATTCAACACTGTTCAATCTTCCTCGATATTAATACTTGAAGATATCAACATGTGCATGATGTTATGTATGCGTTAAATAAAAAAAAAGTCTATGCAATAAGAGAAGCTAAAATTATTATTAAATTTAAAGTACAATTTAAAGTACAAAAAATTAAAAGTACAAGANTGTCTTAAACCTTTAAATGGATGAGCCCCCCGGTGTTAACCATGGTTAAGAAACCAGGCTAAAAAGGTAGCGTAAGTAAAGGAAAAAACGTAAAGTAAAGGAAGCGTAACTTTTTTTATACTATCAGCTATTTGCCAGTAAAAGTTCCGTCAAAATCGGTCCTATTAGCCGGAAAAAACAGACAGACAAAAATTTAAAAACAAATGATTTTTGATGTAGGTACTGTATTTTTATATATAGTACCATATGTATTTAGTAATAAGCTGTTAATTTGAAATTACAAACAGACTCTTCAATTATATTTATTTATTTGTATAGATGTATAAATAACTACCTTTAAAGTTTGTAGCACTCTTGAATCTTGCGCCAGATCACTTTGCGTTCCCACTAGTACAAGTGGAGCTTGGACATTAGCAACGGCTTTAGTCCACCTCTCAGCAACTGATCTGAAGGTTTCTGGTCTCACCACGGAGAAGCACAACATTAGCACGTCGGTGCCGGGATAGCAGAGTTCGCGGAGTTCGGACATTGAATCCTGTAATTTGAAAAATTGAGGGGTTATTAATTTGATAAGAATCTAGACACATCATGTTTTTGATAAAAGAAGGCTTAAAATAGAACCCTCAAGGGTTATTATGTCATCAGGAATGAATTAGCAAGTGGGATTGCCATGTTGTGAATCACTATGCTGCCTTGTAGCATTGTCTGCATTAGCAATGAGTATGGTGACCACCACTTTTGGTCTCTGCTTATGCTTTCCACCAGGATGAGTAGACTTTGACAGACCACACATAAAAAATTCTTCGAGTCCTTCATGCTGCAAAATTAGGTTTAATATTAGGCTAAGGAAGTAAGGAAATCCCTGTGAACCTTATTAAACGAGTAAGAAGTCTTAGATCACGTTAGATACTTTAAACATTATTGGAATAACATTGGTTGTTGGAGGTCAAGCTTACTGAGAAAACCCGTCCTTAAAGGTTGTGCTCCGGTTTGAAATATATATAAATGTGATTATGGTGGTGCAGTAAAACCTCCGACGTGGTATCTCGAACGAAAGGAAATGAGGAGAATGTGTAATGTTGCTATCTTAACTTAAACTAACGACTACTAAGGTGTTGCCAGTCATTAAAAAAATATGGTCTCTAGTTAATAAGCCATTATTAGACTTTGGATTTTTTTTAGCAGTTTGTCCCAACTTGCGAAGGTTGTCACCTCGTGTGTCGATGACCTATTTGTGGACTATCTGATGACATACTTATTTAGATGCGTACGATCATACGTTATTATATATAATTAACATATAAAGCATTGGTTTGAAAAAGTAAACGAAAGAAGGAAAGTAGTGGAATAACTACACGAACGATCTTCGTGGTATAAACGTTGAATTAAATAAATAAATATGTTCAGACATTTTAACACACAACGCCATCTAGTCCCAAAACTAAGCAGAGCTTGTACTATGGGTACTAGATAACTGATATTAATACTTATATACTTTTTTTTTGTAAATACATACATATTATACATAGATACCCAAATTCTGAAACAAATATTTGCAGATCATACAAACCTTTGGTCCGACTCAGGAATCGAACCCGAGACCTCTTGCACAGCAGTCGCATTCGCTACCACTGCGCCTTAGAGGCAGTCAATTAAATAATTTAAATAAATTCAGGTCAGAAAAATAACCTTATTATTAGACTTGATTGTAGGTAAAGAGTTTACATATTAGGCTAAGGAAGTAAGGAAATCCCTGTGAACCTTATTAAACGAGTAAGAAGTCTTAGATCACGTTAGTGTTTAAAGTATCTAATACTTTAAACATTATTGGAATAACATTGGTTGTTGGAGGTCAAGCTTACTGAGAAAACCCGTCCTTAAAGGTTGTGCTCCGGTTTAAAATATATATAAATGTGATTATGGTGGTGCAGTAAAACTTCCGACGTGGTATAATATATAAAGACTAGAACATAATAACTGTGTAATAACCATGATTATGGATACTGAGTCTGAGTTTTATTTATCTATAATAAGAAATATAACCAAATTACATAATATCATTGAATATAACAGAAGGCCTAACTTAAAGAAACTTAAAAAGCAAAGTTTATATAGTTGCACTCTTAATATCTTTATATTTCCTCGATCGAAGCCAATACAATGCCCATACTCGGAATTATCCATGTTTATAACATTTAAATATTTAAAATCTTGACATGTTCGTACAAAGGGCTCAAGTATCGAGTAACGGTGAGACCGGACCGTAACGAGTTCAATGACCAATGCATTTGATAAGTAACTGTACCTATACGTCATCATTATTCAAAACAACTAATTACCACAGACAACCAATCGAAACAATTTGATATTCATGCATCTATGAAGGTTTGTATCGTGAATTCGTGACGTTTGATGAATGATTTCTTAAATTATGAAGTCTTGTGTTTCAAGCTTAATCTCAGACTAAAAGTATTGACTTTGGAGGGATAAAAATGGAATTCAAAAGTTCCAAACAAAAAATAAGTAATAAATCTAATCTAAGAAATACGTAAAAAGCTATGTAAAAATAATTACAGCAATTTCCCTTTGACAATTAGAGACTCATTTATAATAAATGCATTAACTTACTACTATCAAGAATGTAAAAGCCTATTCTATGAAAAATGTACAAATACAAGATCTAAGTTGCTAGTACTACCAAAAATAAACAAAACTATTTGTACTCAGAATGCTTATTATGTAGCAATTAAATATTATAACAAACTCCCTGCTGATATGAAAACTTTAGACTGTAGTAAAAAATTGTTAAAAAAAAAGTTAAGTTACTGGATAAGAAATCTTAATGGCTAACATGCTTAAAAAATGTAATGGAAAATGCGAATATTTGATTAGATATTTCTTTTCTGATAATTATTTATAATTGTGTATTTCTTTGTTTATAAATTAACGACAAAAATTTTGTAAAAAGAATATAGATTGTAATATTGATATTTTTGTACTGGTTCTATAAACGGGTGTTTTTACACCTTGATAGAATTCTTAACCAAATAAATAAATAAAAACCAAACTAAAAAGTAGAACATTACTTTAATATAAAAAAGCGTGGGGCGGCGGTATTGATATATTTTACATTAAAATTATTTTCTACTTTTTAGTTTGGTTTATTTATAAAAGAGTATTTTTAAGTTTTTTTAAGCTATTTATTTATTTATTTTTCTAATTATTGTATTGTCACCGGTAGTCGATAAGTCTACTAAGCATAAATGAAGTCTGACCGTTTGAAGTAGGTCAAAATCAAGTCCAAAGGAGTCGGTTACGAACAACACACAAAACATACAAGTGAAGCTAATAAAAAACAGTCAATTTAAGAATTTAGTTCACATCAAAGAAAATAAATCAGAGACCATAAACGGTAACAATTTCGAATTTGGAATAAAAGAATACATATTTATAGAACGTCCAATGCGAAATAAGACTTAGTTGGATCAATTTTAAATATATTAAAAATTATATTTTAAATTAATGGCTTCAATTAATTGAAGTTACAAAACTACATCATTAAAATGATTATAAAACCACGTCCGGCCGTACGGCTTTAATTATTTTGCTAATAAAACTCTAAATATTAAAGCAACCATTTTTCTTTTTTGTGTCAGCTTTTCTAATACAAATTCATCAATCAAAATTGACTCGGCGTGACCATAAAAACAGTGTTTAGAATGTGAGTGCTAAGAATCGTGGGTGAAAGTTCCTATTGACAGTGTGGAATAAAGAATAAGGACCCACACACACTGCTACTATCTAGCTTCTGTTTAAATTCATTGAGAACATTGCATATAGAAAACATTGTCTATTGAAATAAACAGTACAAATTCAAATTAAACAAGCTAATAAAAAAAAAATTGTGAAAAGTAATTAGTCATCTGTCTTTTGACGCATGTCAAAAGAGATCGACTCGACTACTGTAAAATCGTTTCAAAGTTATCTTTCCAAATAAAAAAGTTAAAGTTTGGTTTGATAAAATTTGATAGAATTTAAATGGGATGGGGTAGGGTCATTTGTTTCTGTCAAAAAATATTTCTCATTATGCAACTGACAAGTGGAAAAAATTGTTCATTAATTTTAAATATGGGATCAACGCCAATAACGTTGACACTTAACGTTATTGCGACAGTTCATTACATATTTGGAAAGTGGGTACCTTAGGTGTCCATTGGTCTTTCTAATACCAAAATAGTAACAATTACTTACATCATGCTACAAATAAATAAATATTGAAAATTCTGTTTATTATCGTACTTGTGAATCTCACCTCCAAGCACCATATTTGATCGGAGCAGTGTACAAAGAACCTTATAGTTCTCGCTAAATACGGCAAGTTACATCACTTCCCTTTACAATATGGCTTATCCCTTATAAGCCCAGTTGCGCTTCAGAATTTTGATTGAACACTGCATGTACGATACTCTGCTAAAAACCTTACGAAATGCTTTGAGAAATGTTTACGTTCTAAAATTGAAATGTAAAAGCTCTTTATACCACCATGTTGTAATGCGCCGCAGCTAGTTCCAATTTTAAATAAAATTACCAATTCTACACAAGTCATGAAATGAAATCAACTGATTTACTTTTTTTTAAATAAGTATAGATAAATTAAGGAAATAAGAGGTTTAATATCTAAAGCTATGTATTAAATTTTTATTTTTGTTTCCATGGCGTACGTGAACAGTAGCAGGTGTTATTCACGGATGTCACATAGCGGAATATCAAGTGACAGATGTGCCCTTGAATTGCCTCGAAAATGTTTCCAAATCCAAACTTTTCAAGTCCTATCGAACATAACCACATAACATAACCTTTTTCAAGTATGATCGGATTGGCTTGAGTTACCAAAAATTGTTTTCCTTTTGTTACATTTTATTGTTAAGATTCCTGCCTGATTTATTTAACTCGTAAATACTTTATTTACTTTTATGTTGCGAATGAACTCATGAATTTTGAGGAGACGATGTTATCACTTACGAACCAAAATTGTATCCTCTGCGTTTTGAGTTTTCTTTCGGATTGTAAAGAAAGTTATTCTCCTAAAATATTATACCTTAAGATAATAGTAAAGTCAAAATTGTGGCTAACCTCCGTAAATAAAGATTAAATAAAAGGTAATAGGGTTTATGTTTTTATATATAACTAAGATTGAAATTGCTTATATGCATTTATTAAAAAGCCATTGTGAATGAATAATGCATGCATTCATATTTTTAACGTATTTATTTTTAATCAATAACCCACTAATAAGGACTTTTATTCAAACTTTCAACTGTTATTTCAAACCCTTGTTCACCCCTTAGGGGTGGAATATCTAAATTTCATAGCCCTAACTTCAACGGTTTCCGCTTGGCGATGATGAATCAGTCAGTCAGGACATGTTATTTAATAAGTATAGTTAAATACTATACATATGTATATTCTACTCCAGGTACACTGATACACATTTCTCGATGAAGTTGGTCTTTAGGAAATATGTAGTAAGTGCTTTAATAATAACTCAAATTTCACCAAAGCCTTAGGGAGATTTCTCTAATTCTCATACAATAACGTTTATAATAAACTCACGTAGACATTTCACTTTCATAATGGTGATTCAGTGTTGCCATAATATCACACTACGAGTCGGTCGAGAACAATCAAAACAAAAGAATAATTATTTTTTATTGTGTATGACGCAATTCGCCACAAGATTTCTTTTGTTTTTTATTATTTTCTTGTCAACATATGTGTTAGGTTTTGTAAAGCGCTAGGAAAAATTATATGAATAAACACGCAACTGTCTGTTGATGAGTAATAACATGTTTTCTCTCGATTAACTGCAATCTACGTGTCAAGGGACGGAAGACGTAACAGAAAACCGTCTGCTTGTTACACTTTTCAGCCCCCTACTGCCTGAGCTTATTGATTGCCTTAGTCTTTTCTTGTATATAGATATACTTATACTTCTCTTTCGATTGGAAGTGTCTGGTATTAAATAAGCTAATAATAATTAACAAACTAACAGGTTTAAGGTTTGTAAACCATTAAATCCATGGTAGTGTTTTTTTTTATATTAACAGTTGTCAAACTAAATCTTTCTTTCTTTTATCATGCACAAAATATGCTTCTGTTCAGGTGCTTTGATATAAGTGGCGCAAGGAGGCGCGGGAGTTGAGAAGGAGTCCTGAGACTCGAGAAATCGATGATCAGAAATCCCAACTCCGCCAGGTCCTCGTTGAGCAATGGAAGGAATGACTTAGGCAACCGAGCGCTGGGCACGCCGTTATTGCGGCGGTAAGACCCGTTATGGAGGATTGGCTCGAGAGGCGACACGGGCCCCTCTCCTACCGACTGACACAGGTGATCACTGGAAAAGGATGCTTTGGAGATCACCTATGTCTAATCCACAGGGAGCCAACGCCTGAGTGCCACCATTGCGATGGCCAGACCGTGGACACGGCGCTTCACACGCTGGCAGAATGTCCAGCGTGGGAGGAGCCGAGGCGTGATTTCGTGGCAACCATCGGGGTGGGGGTTCTCTCGCTCGGTAACATGATTGCGGCCATGTTGCGGAGCGAGAGCGCGTGGAACTTCGCTATTTCTTTCTGCGAGCAAGTTATGCTTGCCAAGGAAGCGGTGGAGCGGGACCGGGAGAGGTTTAGAACTCTCCCGGTCCGCCAGACTCGAGAACGGGCCCGGTACCGCAGACGGCTCGGGCGCCGGAGATCAAAAAATGATCTCCGTTCTCCATAAGCGCAAGCCTGGGGGTAACAGATGAGGCCATCTGTCGCCCCAGCAGAAGCAGGCTCGGGTGGAAGGTGCGCGTGTTTCGCAGCTCTCGCGCCTTATCTTTTGGGGGTAGCAATGGAAGGATCGGGGTTTCCACACAGGAGGGGGCCATCTAGAAACCGTAGGTGGCCCGAGGTACGTCGGGGTTCCAGGGTTTTCCTTCCTAGGGTGTACCTGGTTCCCCGGCTCCTAGTACCCGCGATTGCGTGCGGTTTTAGTCGGTTCGTGTCCGACATGCCACCAGGAGGTGGTATCCGAGGGGATTTCCTCCGCACGGGGAAAAAAAGGTGCTTTGATATAGTTTATATTTATCTATCTCATACGTTACATATGTATATATTATATTTATCGGTAGGCAAAGTTGGCATAATGGCAGGTACACAATCTACATGGGCATTAATGTTTAATATGCGTTTTATTTTTTGAGATTATGTCTAATAGTTTTTTATTAATGTAGGTATGTCTCGGTGTTACGGTTGATTTTGCAAAGGTAGATACAACAACGATGGCGGGTGACACCGTTGAGTAGTTTAAAAGGTCTAAGCGAACAGACAGCGGAAGCGGCGTTATTTTATAGTAGTTTATGCCCGCGGCTCCGCCCGAGTATTTGTCGGTTATCGTCTCTAATGTATCAGTTATATTACTGTAAAGTTTCATCCAAATCTGTTGAGTAGATTTTACGTGAAAGAGTAACAAACATCCGTCCATACAAACTTTCGCATTTTTATAATATTGGTATAGACTATGTAAAGAAGATACATATAAGAAGATAAGAAACAAATAAACTAAAAAAAGAATTGCTAAAAATAAAGTAGAAAATAAAATAAAATCATAATATACTTCAAAAACTTAAGTAATTTGTGCTTAACACATGGCACCACCACGCATGGTGCATGACTGAATCGGTTACCGGTTTGCTTCGTCACGGTTAAAAAAAACTTTGTATTATATTGTTGTGTTTATGGCGAATGACTGTTTCACCATAAATCCTAGACGCAACGTCCCATGTTTAAGTTCACATTAATGTTTACACATGCCGTGTTTGAGTCATGCTTCGGCATGGCCGGCTCGACAGGATTGATATCAGTTTTTCGATGGTTGCATCAAGTAAGTATAGTTTTCAGAGCCTAAATCGAGATCCTTAGCCTCCCCTGATTCTTACGGGAGGAACTTAAGCGACAGCAACTCCCTTGTGACTCTAGGGTGCAGGTGTCTATGGGCAGCAGCAGTCACTTTCCTCTTGAGATGGCTTGTCCTCTCATTTATAATATAGGTACCATAAAGAAATACGTTCATTTTAACGAATCGAGATTCAAATTGACCAAAGTATCCATGATCTGGTGAAGCCAACACTTTTTTTTCTTATTCATTGGCAGTTGAAATATTATATTTTAACTCGATAACTTCATTTCTTAAAATAGTAAGCTCTTGAAATGATGTTCTGTAATGTAGGTCTAATGAGAGGTGTAATTAAATTCAAAATCATTTAATCACTAAGTGACATTTATGAACGTTAAATTGAAGCTACAGATAAAAATCATAGATCGATACAAACAGACGCCATAGATTTACTGTATAGTCAAGGTGAACTAGGTGAAAACATCTAAATCCACTGTCTGCCTGTGTCGATCCATAACCTCCAGTTTCCAAAATGCTTAGGAGTTTCTTTGCCAGTGTTCTTCTCATAAGGCTATAAGAAGAACACTGGCAAAGAAACTCATGGCCACTCTTTTTAAAAGTCCAACAGTACGCTGTTAAAGACCGTGAATGATGTGATAGGTATTCACGATCACAACAACTTGACTTGACCTTCAACTTGACCACGACAGTGTAGTGGCTTTAGCGGTAAAATAGTCACTTCACCGATGACTACTGTGCTGAGAATAGGGGTTCAATCCTGGCGGGCTAACATTTTGTTACAACAATCCATAAATTGTTCTTCAGAGCCTGGGTATCCTTTGTGTACGTTTCATGCGTGTTATAAATTTCCCCGCGACACAGAATACATGCAACGTGAGTTTAAATTTTTAAAAAATGTCATACATGTGTGCAAACAACATTTGAATTTATTTTAATTCATCTTCAACACACTCGACAGTATACTATCAATGAATAAAGTAAAGCAGGTGATCACCTACACACATCACCTGCGCTATTATGATAGTTGTATTGAATTAAACTTCACTTTTTGTGTAGTACTCGCACAGGTAGAGAAACTGTGGGAATTGTTACCATTGCCTTATTGTTAGTGAAAAAAAGAGAGTGACGGTTACAGATTATAACGCGTGCACAGATTCATATCTTTTTGCTTTTTTTTTAAATTATTTATGGCGCCAGGTGATGACCGTGGGATGTGTACATTAATGCTACAATTTTTTTGACCTATAAGTATGCTGAAATCACGATTTCTCGATGAGTGTCGGACTTTTTTTTTACTTTGTAAACAATCAATAGTTAGTATTCGTTAGATTTATCGGAGGATATCCGGCTGATAGATAGCTACTGTGGGCAATATTTAGCAATAGAATCTTTCGTATCTACAATTTGATTTCTGTTCTTCTATACGGTGCAGCAGACTTCTTAACTAAAGTTCTGATCTGAATTTGAGTACATTTTATATATAAATCTTTACATTATGTTGCATATGAGGAAATGATAATTTAAAAAAAAACAATAACAATATTTACATAAAAGTTACTTACATAAAACTTTTTTTAAATGTGATTTTCGATTATTGCAAGTTTGAAAAATGATTGCTTTTGAGAATAAAAGATACTTTCGAACACCATAAAACAGTTTTTCAAAATTAGTCATCATGCCTGTTACGGGCAAATAGAGAAAAAAATACGAATGTTCTACGGATTTCGTACTGGTACAACCAAATTATGTCATGACGATAGTTTTCTGATAACGGCATTGAAGTCGAATGTTAGAAACTCTTTTTCCTTTAAAAAGTATATTTTCAATTATGACATATGACAGTACATTCTTTTCTAAATAGTAACATTTACTATTTATTTATAAAATAAATCTGAGAAACTAAAATATTTAATTCTGGTTTTATTACGATATACAAAACGCTATGTAATTTAAATTAGCGCAGCATTCAGTAGGAGCTACGCAACATTACGCAATGAAAGTATTCACGTTTATAATCATAAATTATTTTCGCTAATTAGTAGATATACAACTTCCTTACATCGTTGTGGAGGCCAAAAGCCGGCAGGGATTGTCCGAGTGCCTCCGTAACTATTTAATTTAGTCCGTATATAAATGTAAATATTGTATTGTTTCTTTTTTATTGTTACTATTTCCTATTAGTTAATTAATGTTTATTTCATTTAGTCCGTTGCTATTTAATTTACTGATTTTAAATATTGCCGAAATATAAGTCCGGAATTTCAAAACGTTCTATCGCAAGATGGCGTCGATTGTCGTTCTGACATAAGATCACAGTGACAGCGCGCGAACTTACGACTTCGCAAAACCTTAATTCAGGAGATCGTTTTTTGTTTTTTCGAAAGACGGTCCCCATTTCATGTCATCCACATTTTTTATAATTTTTATCATTGACTCCATCACGACGAAGACTTGAAGACTCGAAGACTTAGAATTGAAGACTCGAAATACTTGACATTGGCAGAAATAGCTGATCCGGCTGATTGCCATATCATCAAAAGAAGAACCTTAAATTCAACACCTATGGTTAGCTATACGAAAAATAATCTAATTTAAAAAGCTTACCTGTCCCGCAGTATCACAGATTTCTACGCAGATCGGTCTGTCGTCTACGTCCACCACAACTGTAAACAAACAAAAATAATATAAAATTGCTAAAAATGTAAACGAACGCAATTCGATTAAACAACGCATTTCATTACGCGGAAACAAAATGTATTTCCGATGCATTTATTACCCGACTGCGTAAGTATATAAAATATATATGTGTGTATATTCCTTAGGCTCTAGGTGTCAATAAATTCGTCTTAGTCGTGCGAGTGACACTAGGTACATCCAAATTAAATAAATATTTATATATATACACACCGTCGAGTTTTTTAAAATAATTCATTACATGTGTACACTAGGGACTACTCTATAATTTTATGGAAAAACTTATGTCTTATGAGAGACTCAAACAAACAAACAACAACCCATAATGTCCCACTGCTGGGCTCGGGTCTCCTCTCAGGAGAGGGTTAAGGCCATACGTCCCCACGCTGGCCAAGTGCCGGTTGGGGACTGGCAAGAATACGTTGTGGCTACGTAAATCTTGCCGTTGGATGTTTTTAAGCCGCCCGAAGGCCTCCAACTAAGCTTCACGACTGTTATCGTATGATAACAACCGGGACCGACTGCTTAACGTGACCTCCGAATCACGAAGACGCTCATGGTAACATGCCACTAGCGGTCACCCATCCAGGTACTGACCGCGCCATCCTTGCTTACCCTCGATGATTGTTTCTAATCACCGAGTGCAACTGGGCTATGAGCGCCACGAGAGACTCAGCAGGTCACATATACAATGAGAAGAAAAAAAATATTCAGAATAAAAATACTTCAGAGTTCTAAAAGGTTTCCAAATGAATATTGATTCAATTGAAATTCGAATAATTTCGAATTCAGAATTCCAGTCACCTCTTAAAACCAATATCGCCTTCTAGGAATAGATTATCTTTCGTTATGTATTCATTGCATTGTTGTTTTACTTGCAAATTTTTGATCGAAAACTTCATTCGCTTTTGATCCTTATGTAGCGGCTTTACTGGAAGAAATTTGTAACAAGTTTAAGGAAAGACCTATATGTTCATTAATACTTTGGAAAGTGTCAGGATTGTGTAACGAAGTAATACTTTAAATGTCAGCGTAAACATGTTTTATCCTCTTATGCGCCGCGTTTATGACCACATATGACGGAGTATCACTGTGTTGGGTAACAACCTGGCTATGTGTTGCTAATAACAATAGGGTCTATTATAACACACTTGCATGTAGGGGCCATAGAGATCAGAGTGTGTTTTTTGTTTTTTTTTTTTGGTTTATCACAAAATATACATTATGTATGTTATTGTTAATGTCGAAGCCCAAAAATATTCAAATTCAGAACACGAAATTACAATATTTTTGTGAAGAGTCTATGGTGGAAAACAATAGCAGTGGACTTTTTTGTATGTGGGTGTGCTCATGACATGTTTTAGTTTCATTTGAATTACTGTAAAATATTTTATGTATCAATCGAAGTAAGAGAAATTAATAGATCCTTAAAAACTAAAAAGATTAAATAAATTGGATGGTAGTAGTTAAGATTTGAAGTGATACAACACACTGTAAGGTATATACATACTTAAATCATATCTCCGTGGTGACTCCCATATATGACACAACAGAAACATACTAAAGTGCCATCTACAGAAGATACACCAAACTACAAAGTAACGAACTAATACTAAAAACGGAGTAACTACTAATCGTGTATTGCGATACAGAAGTTCTTACGACGATTAGCATACATACAACTACATAACGTCAACTATTGGGCCGCGGTCCGCCAGGCATGATCACCTCGCATAGTTGAATGATCCTCCCTTTGAGTTGGAGAGACATGACACCCGTTCCCCCACAGTGGTGACCCCGACGTGATCTTCCCACATCTCATAAACATATTGCATTTCAAGTATCAGGTAGGAAAATTAATTAATGAAATGGATTTTAAAAACTTACACATACAACTATTAACCTTGTATTGGCGGCAAAGCGGCATTATGAAGCCACAAAATAAAATTGAAGGAATCTTAATTAATCCATTAAAGCCAATTAACTTTATTTATTGGGTGTTTTATTATTACAACAAAAACTGACTTATAATTTGATTTAACAGCCACACATTATTGTACTGTCCAAACTTGTTTTTTTATTTGTGTTTTTACTCTTGTCCAGCCTATTTGACTTTTGTCTTCGAGTTTTTGTAAGTTAAAGGTTATTTCCTATGTAGGTACTTATTAAAATTATGTAGCTAGCTTAAAGTTGCGTACTTTCAGTTATAAACTTTAATCCTAATATGAACACCGTTAACTAAGTAATATAAATTTATATTTTTCAAATCTCAATATCGTTCCATATGTGACCAATTAAACAAAGAAAGCAAAGCTACTAAGCGCGAAACGGTTCTCATATTCTTTTTTTAAAACCGTAATCTGACCATAAAGTCCAGTGAGTGACATCTGATATACCACCCTCGGCCCGGATACGCGCGGTAAACAGCGCGACCGCCGAACATCCTGGCCTTTGTTCAGAAACCTGAATTACCGCCATTATTGTCATTTACCTGGTGAGCACAGGCCAATAAGTAGAAACAGTGTTTATATTCAATAATACTGTACTTCGACTTGTTCTCATTGTTCAATTCAATTTAACCGGGCGACAATTGCGTGACGTAAGGACATACGTCAATTACCTAGTATTGTTACTTTAATTAGTAATAGTGTAATTTACAATAAAATTGAGCAATTTAGAATAAGTTTATTAACTAAATGGATATTTTACTTATAAACCTGTTAAAGTTTTATTAAATAATTAAATCAAAGAGAAACATTGTTTACCATTTCGCATGATTTCGATAAGACTTATCAACGAAATGCAAACTGGCCGAGTATCTCCTCTTCAGTAAAAAAAAAACTTATACTGTGATTTACATTAAACAATATCCTCAAAAAAGTACTTCTTACTACACGTTAATATTACCTAACTAAAAAGTTTCAATCGCAAACAAGTTAAAACGTTTAATAAATGTCAACACACTCATCACAGTTACGACTCATATCGTACAACAACAATGTAAAAAGTCCATTAATAATCACGTTTTCAATAAAAAGAGGTCACGAGACAGTAATAAAATAGAAAAAAAAAATTGAAATCGAGAGCGTAACTGGCTGTATGTACAAAGTCCAGTGCCTCCGATGAGTCATCGAGGCTCGGTTGCGTAGCCGTGACCGTGGATCACGATTATTTACAGATTTACTATCGTAATCCACTATGAGATTTGTTAAACCTATAATCATTTCTAAACGAATACTTATATCACAATACACTTGGAATGGTCGTAATTTTTTGAAAGTGGAATTTTAAAAATGTAAGGTCAAATGTGCAGGAAAAGTATTTTTTATTATTATTTTTTAGGAAAACTTGGGTAAGTTTATAAATGATTTATCGTACATTCAAATGTTTTGTTAATTTCAATATTACATAGTTAGTTTTTACATTACATTTAATTTTTGCATGTATATATATATATATATATATTTTTAAGGATTCAAACTTACTTTTAATGAAAGCAGTATTCATATTTACAAAAAAGGTAATTTAGAAAAAAAATTATATGTATTCATATGTTTTTCTATATCATCAACATCTTCCTAGCCTTTATTATTACAAATGGCATTTCACCATCATCTAGCTTTTATTATTTCCAAGAATAATTGAGGTCAGTTACTAGTTCAACCGGTTTTACCTGAATATCAGTTTTTCCACGGAGCGACTGGTATCGGACCTCCGCAACCCTGAGGGTGAACTGAATTCGAAGGTTGAAATGGCACTGACTTCCCAATAACGATTGCCATAGATTTTCATGACAACCGGGACCGACGGCTTAACGTGCTCACCGAGCCACGGGCGGGAAACACCGCCATATTCCATACTCCGAGCGGCTATTAAGAATTTCTTGTAAGAAAAACCCAACACCAGACCAACGAGGCAGACCAATGTTTTTCTATGTATTATATGGAAAATTACACATATAGCACATGGTTGCACCTCGTACCTCGACGGTCTTAACGCCCAGTGCATTTACTACCAGGTAACATTTGACCAAAAGTCTGTACTGTCTGTCACAACACCTCAATTTTTCAAATACTTGCCGAGATCTGCCTGACGGTCTGCGAGGATTGAGGGACGCGTTTTAAGAGCTGTAATTTTAGTTATATTTCTTTACAAATAACCAGATTTAATCTAGAATTGTATGAAACCTACTACTAAAACTTATTTTTATTCAATTCGCAAACATACATTTTACTAAAATATATTTTTAGAGAGTTTTCTCTCTAGAGGCAATGAAATTGGGACGGGAGCGCAATTTAATATTCAGGGGTATCAATTACGTATGTCTTTAAAAGAGGGAGGGTGTTGAGGAGAATCTCAAGGGGGGAGTAGGGGTCTCGGCAAATATTACTTAATTTTTATTCCTTTAATAAAAGAATTCAGTTGAGCATTTCATCAGCAAGAATATTCGAAATTTTGACGACCATGATTTAAAATGATCTTCTATTCTTTTATTTTATTGAAGCAATTTTAAAGATGATAATTTGTATGTTAGGGAACATAAATTTTTGCTTGTTTGTATATCAATTTTAATCAATCTTTGACATGACTTTTAAAACACGGTTTGATAGGATAAAACACACTATTAGTGATTTTAGTCTAGCAACAATTACTTACCAGAGTTTTAAATGGCATGCATTATGGTAGTTTAAAGTGAGTGACGGGTTCTTTCATTATTTATTCTCCAACCAAAACTCATGTTACGTACCTCCCTCCAAATGGATAGGAGGGGTCGAAAAATCGCCAAATTCTTCTCACATAATTAATTTTAACTGCCTCGGTGGTGAAGTGATAGCGTATGCGACTGCTGTTCTTGAGGTCTCGGGTTCGATGCTCGGGTCCGACGAATGTTTGTATGATGTGCAAACACTTGTTTCGGAGTTTGGGTGTTTTCTATGAATATTATGTTTGTATTTACAAACAAAGTACATATGTATATATATGTACACAAGTTCTTCTAGCTTAGCTTGGGACTAGATGGCGTTGTGTGTTACATGTCCGAAATATTCATTTACTTGTTATTTATTTTAGCCCCGTACTACTAAGTATAATTTCCTTCCTTTATGTACTTCATTTTACATTATTGACTTGACATTTGAGTGGATCCCGTAAAGCGTCTATAATTTTCCCGAGCTTTTGAAACGTCAAGTAGAAATTTTTTATCAATTCATTAAATATCAATAACTTAGCACAATCGAACCTTGCAATACAATTAAACTACAAATAGACAAAAGAGTATTTATTTCTCGAACGATTTCTTTAACGACGAAAACTTGAGAAAAAACATAAAATGTCGAGGTGTGAACGTGCGGGGTAGTATGACCTCGTGTCACAGAGAACAGAATAAACTGGTCTAGACTAACAAAACGTTCTGAAGGCGGTCCATATTCATGTGCAACAAAACATGGCTGGATGTTTTTCTTTTGCACCGACTGAATAAGTACGAAAATAATAAAAAAAATCTTAACCACAGCCACACTGTTGCTACATTTTATATAATCTGTACTTATCATCACAATCAATAACCTTTAACAACCCATAGACCTTTCCTAGCAAGAAGGTTTTGGCCTACAGTACCAATAATAGTTTGCTTGGTTAAATAAATAATCTTAGGAACTACGGGTCCCATTCGAAAAAATTCTAATAATATTACGTACCATCACGCTAGTTTCGCAAAAACAATTTTATTGTATAACAAACATTTTCCCCTATAAGATTAAAAGGAAGATCGAGACAGCATTTACCTATCTTTTAAGACTTTATATAAAACGCTATATGACATCAAGCTGTGACCAAAGTGAGGGAGACGAAGTTTTGCAGTTGCAGATTAGCTAGTTACCTATAAAATAAATTAAAATAATATTAACAACGATGACGTTCATAAAATTGTATCGTTCCAGCATTACCCGCCATTTCTCAGACGGATCGAATGTCAAAATAATATATATACGACAAGTAGGCCCATTAAAAAAATACGTCTATTAAATAGTTTTGTCTATGAAGCACAAATTTTCAGAAGGTATTTTTTTAAAGAAGATGTTTTATTTATGCTTGTTTTTACATAGTTGCGGGTCAACATCAGCAAGTACATTTATATTTCTAAGTCATATGGCATGTCTAAGGTCTCATCTTAACAAAGGGCCAACGTGACCTAATTTGCAACCTTTATTTGCCATTTGACGGTTCGTCAACCTTCGTAACCCCGTTTATGTGGCGCCAATTTAACCTTCCGAAGACCCACTGTCTCTTGACCTATTATCGAACAAAGATACTCGTAATAGACACTAATTATATTATCTATGTTATTTTTTTTAAATATATGATTCATAAATTTTTTTCGATTTCCAGATAATTTATTTAAGTTGTACTTATAATATGACAGGCCAATTTGTTGTTATACTAAGACTCACAGTTTAAAAACATTGTGTTAAATATTATACTTCAGTACAATTGTTTCTTAATTCAGACAGTGTCTTTCCAATTTCAAATTAACAGCTTTTTGCTATATGCATATAGAAGTACTTACATATTGATTAAAAATACAACTAATATAAATGCAAATACCCCATTTATATAATCTTCATACGTTTATTTGTCTTCAACCCAATGTTTATCAATTTTGTATGAGTTGAAACATCAGAAAATCAATAACATGACCATAGACAAAACTAGAAGGACAAATCGATGGGACACAATTCATTTTAATTTTCAACTTTTTTAAACTAGTCCATAGCATTGGATCAAACCTCTGTGGTCAGTTAACTTGATGATAGAGCATTGCGGTATATTCTACCGCTATCGCAAACAGCTATATTCGAGTGACCAGGTAAGTTTCCCTTTATTATTATTGTCGGTAAATTGGTTTGGTCGTTAACTCACCGAGGTATAGACAAATAACATTATTTTGCAATGACGTCACATGCTAGGTGACAGTGGAGCCATTTTGCAAAGTCAGTGTGTATGTTATCTACCAATAAAGCAGTGTGATAAGAATGATTACATTTTTTGAAGACATACCCCTACTGTTAACTTGACTGTCATCACGAAATAATATTAAGTGTTTATATAAGTATTTTAATGTGTTTATAGGCGAAACCTCATCAGCAGTCCACAGCTAGAAATTGCTCTCTCCTTAAAAAGCAGGCTAATTTCCGAGTGCATACAAATATTTTTTTACTACTTAACAAATTGGCTTTGTACACTGTTGTTTATTATATGTGTATACTGTTATAGTTACTTTATAATAATTACTATAGCAATAATCGTCAAATTGTTTTAAATATATCTATTGATTTGTCTATGGTCCAAACCATCTGAGTTTTATGCGTTCATTAGAGTTCTAAGAGTATCCTTCCTGCCCTACCAGTATTACAAATGCGAAAGCTGGTGAGGATGTATGAACATTTGATATTCTTTCGCACAAAAACTTACAGTATATACTAATATTATTAATGAGAAAGTAACTTTGTCTGTCTGTTACGGTTTCACGGCTAAACCGTAGCACAGATTTTAATGAAATTTGGTATAGAGAGATACTTTGATTCTTGAGAAAGGATCTAATTTTACTGCGATAACCGAGGTAAACGAGGGTGATGCCGCAGGCAATAGCTAGTAATATATACATCAGGATACCATTTGGCTATTTACCGCGATAACCGACATACAAACGGGTGTAGTCGCGGTCAAAAGCTACTGCAATTAATGTAGCAGAAATTTCGATAAGAGAGCCAAAGTAGGCCGGTATGTTGGACTTGGACCTCCTTCAGTGATAATGGTGACGAAGCATGAACTTGCCATGTCAATACAGGATCGATATTATTATTTTAACTTTTTGAAAGTATAAATACGTTAAAATGTATGTTTCTTTTTGCAGGAAGATTTCATGTGATCCGATATAATCGAACAATCAAATCAGGGTTGCCAATCATCTTTAAAACCTTTTACAAAATTTATCTGACAATTCAATTGTACATCTGTATTTACAGCATCCAAACATAAAATACGTGACATAAAATAATTAAAATATGTAATTCAACTATCCGGTAATCAATACTGTTAAAACTGAAGTAAAGAATTTTGAAGGATGTGGACAATAATTTCAGTACAATTATGAACATTTTCGATCTAAGTAACAAAAAATATAACAGCTTAAAAGAGTAAAATGCGCTTTCTCTTGTGTTTGCTGGTTAATTGGTTATGTGTAGATATTTTACATTATGTTTACAGCCAACGTTTTAATATCCACTTAGCTTTTTCATACAAAAGTTATTAAAATAATCAAAATTACGACAATAAAGTGTGGTCCAGTGGCTATATATACTGTGATAGCCCTAATACCCAGGAGATTTTAGTATGCCATTAAATTAGGACCAACTTTACGACTTTTCGTGCTTTTTATAGTGGTGGGGTTTTATGGGTGTGTGCAGACCGTGATGGCGTGTTAACCGTTCAATTGTCACGTCGGACACAAAGAACGTGACTATACAGATATTGTCCAAATGGCAATTTTGCAACCCACAGTCAACACCAATATAAATGTATGTATGTCAAAACTTGTTTTTGTGAAATACATTTAACCATAAAAAATGCAATGCAGGACTTTAAGATTTAGGTTATAGTGGTGTCAAGTTTAAATCGCAAAAAATGCGTGAATTCGTTTTCTTATGTCCCGTTTCTTTATTCACATATGCGGAGTTTCCCAATGGCATATACATATATAATATAGCTTTAATAAATACAAAAGTAGATTATTATAGTAGAAGAGAGGACCTTTAGGATAAAGAAAAGCATTACCTCAACGTAGTTGAAATCTATTTCAGCATAATTTTAAATTTAATTAATGTGCATTTACGTAATAAAAAACTTAAGGGGATCTTTGAAAATTAATTTTAAACACAAAATCTAAGAACGTAGACAGCAAAATGAATCAATATTAAAGTTCTACGATAAAACAGCCGATTCTAATAAAGTATATAAAATTACCATGGAATACAAACGTATTACGATTTCATTCTTCATAAATATAGTTTCATACTAATTATTAAAAAGCGTGTCTGAATAGAACAGTCATACTACCGCTAGCTGAGTTCACTGGACTGCATATACCTTCACCTTCAAATCCCTTTACGTCATATACCTACGTATATGCGAACTCAGAAATAACCTACCTTGCCCTACACTCCGCTTGAAGTGGACTTGCAATTAAGATGCAGACATTTCCCTCGCATGCAATTGGTATGCAGCCTGCCTATTTAGCAGACCCTAGGTCGAAACGGAATCGATTTACCAATTATGCAAGTCTGCTTTTCTAATCGATACAGGTTTGCTTCAAATCGAATAAATGAAGTTTGTGGTATACAGATTTAGAAACCTGGTCTTTTGGGGGTTTATCAGAGCGAATGATGCGTTAGTGTAAGGGCCTTTGCACTCTTGACAGCCCTTGAACATAATCTTAGCAGGTAAGTAATGTAAAAATGTTTGAATACGAGACAAGAGAGTATTTGATTTTAATTTTTAATTAAGGCAGTTGATAGAGATCCTTGACCAATTAGGTAAAAAGTTGTATTTCATCGGATTTAACCTTGTCCTAGAAAGTGAAATAACCAATGTACGCCATAATTGCTATAATACCTATAACCAATTACGAAGGTTTAAAAAGCGGGTGATTTTTCAAAAAAAATAAAAGATCAAGGGTAGATGAATATGTCACCAATTATTTATAGCTTTAATTAAGTAATTGATACTGATAAGTAAACAACTTGACAGTGAATGGATAAATCTATGATGTTTCATAACTGTAAGTAACATTTTAAGTGTCGTAAGTCTGGCTATATAGGTAGACAGACAATAAGAACGTATATGTCTGAAAAATAATACCAGGAAAATAGTACAGTACCAAAGTAAATAACTAAATACACATTCACACAAATTGTTACAGTAATCAGGCAGATTGTTTAGTTTTGAACAGCTTTCATCTGCGACGATTTGTTATTAGTAAAATCACTGTTAACAGAACCCGTCATTGTCTTTCCCATGTTTAGTTTCCGTTACCAAAACATCTGACCAAATTGAATGTTTACAATATTGGTTATATGGACAAAGATTTTAAATTTAAGCTTATTCGCTTTTACGTAACAATAAACGTTCCACAAATTTAAGGAATGACTGTAGCCTTTATTTACATTTTCGTCACATTTGTAGTAATAAAGTTGAGATGTAAACGTTTGAAGACAGGCGTTTGCGAGCGCAATAATGCTCATTGAAGTGTTAGAAATCCTTAAATACGTGACTTTCAATTATACGACCGAGTTTATGGTCTTTCATATATTTATTTTTATTTAACAAACACAAAAGCTTCCTGGATTAGAATCTGTTTTACATTTTCTTTGTGTAATAAAACAACCTAACCTAATAAAATAACAGCAAAATTCTATTCTAAATACACATTTTTGTAATTTTGTTTCTGGACAGAGCCGGGTACCACCTCGAATTGTAAATCTTTTGTTTAACTATTTCAGCAAAATAAACTAATGACCATGGATGACAGCTTTGCTTGTTTGTTTAGTAATTTAAAAAAAAATCCTTTCCAGATCAATTAATCACCCCCGATACCCCCTGCATACTAAACGTCATGAAAAAGTATTAGATTTTGTTTTAAATTAGCTGTAATAATATTAGTCTAAATATTTTAATATACCGATCTACTGGATTTGACTGCCTCGGTGGCGCAGCGGTAGCGTATGCGACTGCTGTTCTTGAGGTCTCGGGTTCGATTCCCGGGTCGGGTCAAACGTTTGTATGATCTACAGATGTTTCTTTCGGAGTTTGGGTGTTTCCTATGTATGATATGTATGTATTTACAAAACAAAAGTATATATGTATTTATATCAGTTGTTTAGTACCCATAATACAAGCTCTGCTTAGTTTCGGACTAGATGGCGTTGTGTGTTAGATGTCCGAAATATTTATTATTATTATTATTATATTTCATTTTTCCCCGTTTCTTGCAACATTTTCCATCGATGCTAGCCTCCTATTTGTCGTAGATATGACATGATAAGTAACCTTGCCTTCTTAGGTTCTTCGAACCCATAGTTCCCGAGTGGTAGTTAAACCAAACAAAAAAAAAAAAAAAAAAAAAGTCTGGGTGTACTTTGAGTCCGTTTCATGTATGTGTGTAAAGATCCTCGTGACACAGAAATGTATATTCCTGATGCGGGAATTGTCTTTTTAAAACCAAAACACTAAATTATTAAAACTAATACATACCGCATATAGTACTAGAGAGATGTTATGCTTCGCTTTTTGTTATAGTAAGACCACCGAGGAAGAATTGGTTATGTAACTATTTTAGAACTTTTAAATAAATTAGCATTAAGTACTCAAATAAATCAAGCTTACATGTTGATTTGAGAGTGAAATTTATAAATTATTACACGTTATTTAGATCGTAAAAGAATTGTGTAACAACGCATGAGGAAAAGTATAATAAATGTCATTAATATTTAAATCATTCAATGTGGGTTTCTGTGAATCATGATTGTCAAGACTACAGACACATCTAACATTTCTAGAGCCTTGCAATTAAATTTCTAAAAAAATATGAGTATTAATATATGTTTTCTCATACCTACTTTGCAATTCTTGTATATATACAGATAATCTGATCTCGAAAGATTTCGGAAACGACTCGAACGTTTTTCATGAAATTGAATATGCAAGGGATTTCAGGGGCGATGAATCAATCAACCTATTATTCAAAATTTACTAAAAAAACCAAGCAAAGCTCGGTCATCTAAGTACTACAAAATTTTAAACATGTACTTATTAATTTTGCGGTCACGATTCCTAAAGACTAGTATAACGATTGTTTTGATTTAATAAGGCTAGGGTCTGTTCCAACTTGATATTAGATTCTCGAAAACTATTTTGTGTATCTACCTATGAGTAGAGATAATATTACTAAACCTACTACGGTGTACTAAGGTGAACCAGGCATTCTCACATTGTCGTCTCGTTACATTTCATGGCCAGTAAAAATCTCGAATATTTCTATACACACTTCAAAAAAAGAAAAACATATGATAACGAACATACTATTAAAGTATCTGTTTTTAATTTTGACAACTGAACATCGATACATCGATTAAGGTTGGAACCGATGTTTCGATTCGATACGTTTCTCCAGCATCAAACGCAGTGAACCCCTTCCTCTTTGCTTTTAGTGTTTCACAGTCCATAATACACTAATATCTACTCACTTTCATATATATATTTCTAGCACTGGTTATAAAAAATAATAGCTTTCATAAATTTTAGAATAAGAACTGGACTAGTGACCTGAATACGGTTGCACATATCGATCGTTTATGGAGTATGTGGTGTTCGCATCAATATTGTAAGGCGTAAAACTCTCTGGTATTATAATATCACATTGCATATTAGACATTTAATTAATGAAGAATGAGGTCACCTTACGTATACGCCCTCATTCTTCCTTAGCTATTAGGTACTAAATTGCGATTCTCGACGCTAATCAGGCGAAGTGGAGACATTTTGGCAGGTTTTGAACTAAAAAAAAAACTACTTTGTGCAGACCAAAGCAAATATCGTCCGCCACATCGAATACAAACTCAGCGAAACATGTCTTAGGCGGTATGAACATGCAATAATGCCTGCAGAGCACATAACGTCATGAGGAAGGCTACGAACACCGATTTGACGAAGCGCGGTAGACCCCCCTAATTTGGATGTCTTTCATCAACAACGAACTAAAGAAAGCCCAAATCTATGTCTCGACCACCCAGAATAGAACTGTCTGGCTAGGAATGACGATGAGAGCCGAGACTAGGCAAGAAAGAGTGTTCTTTTACTGTTAACGTTTCAAAATGGCGGCATTGTCAACTTACTTATTTGTTCTCCTAATCACATATCTCTAATTCATCACGTGTGCACATGGATTTAGTTACTATAACCAGTTTATTTTAAACGATTGTCAATTGAGAGAATAATGTCATTGTTACTTAAGAAGAGCGCCATCTTGGTCTGTTAATAAATTGACATTAGAGGTCAAGTCAAAGGGTAATTACAGTCAGTTGAGAGTTGTACTAAGGCTGACTTTATTTTTACGAGTAAACGATTGCTATGTACTCGTTTTCAGGGTTCAGTAATTCTACGGATAAGAATGAAGAACAAAATACACAACAAGGTAGTTACGTGTGTAACCAAGTACTGCATAGTACGTTCATTTCATCAACAACCCATAATGTCCCACTGCTGGGCTCGGGTCTCCTCTCAGGAGAGGGTTAAGGCCATACGGCCCCACGCTGGCCAAGTGCGGGTTGGGGACTGGCAAGAATAAGTTGTGGCCACGATCTTGCCGTTGGATGTTTTTAAATTGCCCGAAGGCCTCCAACTAAGCTACACAATTGTTATCGTATGATAACAACCGGGACCGACTGCCTAACGTGGCCTCCGAATCACGGAGACGCTCATGGTAACATGCCACCAGCGGTCACCCATCCAAGTGCTGACCGCGCAGTCGCGCATTTCTAATCACCGACTGCAACTAGGCTATGAGCGCCGCTTTGATAGTACGTTCATTTGTTGTTTCATTATGTTATAAGGTACTCGTACCTCGCAGATCTCTATTTCTATGGAACAACACTATAAATAAATAAAAAACTGTACTGCGATGATGTGACTAATAGGGTTAATTGAAAACTAAATAAATAATACCTGTTCAAATGAAAATGTATCCATATTTTTTTGACACATTAAACTATGGCATCTTTACTAATACCGTGTACCTTGGGAGAGCCACGCTTCGGAACAAATGGGCTGGCTCGACCGGAGTGATACCACGGCCTCACAGAAAACCGGTATGAAAAAGCGCTTGCGCTGTGTTTCACCGAGTGAGTGGGTATAGGCCTCCGGTATGAGGATAACGGAGGCCCATACCCTAACCCCTCCCTTATCTCCCTCCCCATCCCCCAAAGGCCGGTAACGCACTTGTGACGGTTCTGGTGCTGCGGGTGTCCATGAGCAGCGGTAATCGCTAACCATCAGGCGAAACGTCTGCTCATTTGCCTCCTTTTCCATTCAAAAATAATAATAAAAATAAGAATATAACTAGTATAGAAGGCGTAAAAAATAAATACAGTAGAGTAAGATTCTGCTATCTTATCACGAATTTATTGATGTATATAGTAGGAGAGGGAATTAAAAAGATACTGCAAAACTGTATTTTTATGTCAATGCAATGAGAATGGCGTTTGTGATCGACTGTACTAAACCACATACTTACAACAAATAACTAAATACTCTCTTTTATTGTAACTATGTTATAGTTCCGTATAGAAATATCTGATAAAAACATTATTTATCTGTATTAAACATTATCCATTCATCACAGATTAAAAAACAATTGTCACTACTATTCGCCATTCGTTCATTTCTCCGCTCGCACCTGACCACCTTTTACCAAGTCATTTATTTGACGCTGTTCAATATGTTATAGTGACTATTTTTGACTATCAGTAATACGTACTATGTTATTCTTACCCGGCCAGTAGCTTCATATTAAATTGAGGATTAAATTCTTACCTGAAAATAAAAAAGATTCAATAACTAAAATCACATTATTAGTATCATCAACACACACTTTATCATTCCACTACCAGACACAGCCCTCACCTTAAAAAGGAGTATTTGGCCTACTATATACACGCTTACCAGACGGGTTTGTGTTAACGGGTCTTTAGACCTTCTTAGTTTGGTCCCTTAATCGCCTCTTACGACATACACCCATGGATGAATAGAGGTGTGTATCGTATCATAATACTAATATGTAGCATAAACAATGTAGAAGCTTCGAGTAGCCACTGCATGAAAATATCGATAATTATTATTAATTATACTAATCTTTAAATATAGATATGAAGTTGTGATTGATTACCTACTTTAAAAACATATGTCCGTTTAGTGATATTAGCAATGAATCAAATCACTGATTCAGATTGACAAAACAAGAAAATCATTGCGCCTACCATAGTGGATATTCAAAATATATAAAATTGCTCTTTCTTGCTATTATTTAAACTATTACTGTGTAATTAATATGCGTGATGCTTAATAATAATTAAAAACTTTGTCTTAAAATGATTAAATTATATGGCGTTCTGATTCACGTCAATATCACAAACATAATCCAAACACAGTTTCATTTAAATTATGTGTTGTAAAGGTAACACTCTTTTCAAAATGGCTACAGAGAACTGTAGGGGTATAGCATAAATTTTGAGCTGTCATACTAAAATTTATAAAAAATAACAGTATATTATACTAAAATAGCTTATATTGAAATAAAAAAAAACATTCAAAATTCGAGTGCCTAACTCTTTCTTTGTTGCTGTATTCCAGCCAGTTTATTTGATTACGATTTTTCAGTGAAATAATAGTTATTTTTATACTATTTATTTTCTACCATACTAGTTGTGGAAGGTGGCATTTACACAATAGTTTTTTAACATAAACGTTTTCGACGGAACTCATTTTGAAGTAATTACGCGAACCTTTATCAGACATTAAGCAGGTGCACAGCCGTTTCCGATACTCAATAAACTTCACTCATTACAGCAATTGCGATTAATTTCAATATCTACAAGGTCCTAATAACATCCGTATATTTAGTTCCTTATATTTTTTTTTACAAATAATTGTATCAAGAAGTTTACAAATAAAAATTAAGTAAACAAAGTTACATTTTAAAAATTTTGCTCTGTGCACTTAAATAAATATGTTGCCGGGAAGAGTTTGCTTTAGGCAATAAGGCCGCCCTTTGTACACTCCGTCTCACATTTTATGTACTCTCTTCTAACTGTAATATTATAGTGTGCAAATAAAGAGTTTTCTATCTATCTATCTGTCTGTTTTTTTACCGCGTGCCATATTCGTTTAGAAGAGGTAAACAATGACATAATAATATAAAGAATTACATTGCATTTCCACAAACAACTGTCATCAACTCACGTGATAAATAAGTTTGAATATTTCAATATCTAGATACGAATCGTTATAATAATAAAATGATTCACCTTTATTTTCATTTCATATTTGTCGACATTGTAATGATATGATTTTCAGACCATGCAAATACATACATAATACATTTTCAATGCGTCTCAATTTTGTCATCGGTATGGATATGCATCATTTAATTTTATTTTTTATTTAACAATTTTAAGGAAAGCTACAGCTGGAAATACAACTTCAAATTTAAGGAATAACATAATGATGACAATTCACAAGATTCCACTAAATATTCAAATGACAAAATTAAAAGAAATAATACCACCCCAAAGTAGTCAGCAAATTCGTGTGCGTGATTATCCGGCTATTCTCGAAAATAATAGCCACACAATATTGTTTTAAGTTTTGAAAGGCTGGTGAAAAACAGGTCCACATCTAAGTCCCGAAATGCGACATTGTAAGAACGACATCTTTATCATTATCAATTAGTTTTTAACAGTGAATTGCTCTCTTAGAAATGAGGTTTTCACTTACTATGCCACACTGGCATGAAAGTTTAGACTCTTTGCAGTGCTGTTGTCCTGGTAGTTTGCTTCCTTAGTCAGTTCTTGCGACAGCTGCTGAAGGAATAGGAATGGTGACCCTCCTTACTCTCCGTAATCCGTCGCTATATGGATAAACTAGTGTACAATCGAAGTAGTATTAAAAGAAAAGTAATAACTCATTTGACATTATATCGAATTATTTTTCAATTAAGTTATTGAGACGGCGACGAGACGCTTTGGATCGCTTGGATTTCAGCACATGTCTTCAAAAGGCATTGCCAACTTTTTCCCTCAGTTAAAAGCCTACCATTAAAATGAACTGGTTTAATAATTTCACGTGATTACAAATCTTTATTGATTTAATTTATATGATGTCAATGTATACTTAACTTTTTATGTTAATCAGATTATCCAAGGATCTCATTAACTGAATAATTTATCATTATTATACCTTAAAAAATAAGTTTGAATTTTATTATCTGTAGTGTGATCCATAGACAAAATATTGTTTTAAGAAGTTTCAAAATAACGACATCAGAATACTTATCTTTCAATTAAAACAAAGTATCGGAGTTAATAAAATATTTTCTTAAAAGTAACTATTTTACGCTATGGAATATAAAGAACTTCTCAATTTGTATTACTCTTGGAGAAGGTATCAGGGTTGTTTATATGTAGCAATAACTCAGCATGAACCGCCTACAATATGCGAGCCGTGTAGGGTATAAAATAATGTTGTCTGCTTTAGCGCGTGGCGTCGAAATGCACGGCCCAAGTGTTGTTGAAATAATACATTACAATGAGATTTTAATCTATTAATACTTTTTATACTAAAGGCCTCTTTTATCATTTTTAACTAAAGCGTAAATTAGTTTACTTCTATTGAACTTGTCTGCACGGTTGATCTCGTTCTCGTTCTCACTTGAGACATTTTGTGTGATCCACTATTTATGTTTCTGAGTCTAGGTGTTCTTTGTGTCTTTCTGTAAAGTGCCCCACGATACATGATATATTAAATTCCTAATGCGGGAGTTGTCTTTAAAAATGTTCTTTGTCAAATATCTAAGCGATTTGTCAAATTGTGATTTAATGAACAATAATATTTGTTTACCAAGTTCTAATAGAAATAAAACTACTTAGTTTAACTGTAAAATATAAGCGAACACACAAGGTGACTTAATTTGAACATTTCCTATTTACATACATGCCTACATTACATACAACTTAGATTACAAAAACAAAGGAAATTGCTTTGTAATCTGAACATTACATTACGAGACTACGCTGTTATATATTCAAGATTTGTGATAAATAATTGTTCTCAATAACATGCGGCTTTTAAGAAAGAAAAAGAAAATGGACGTATTTAAAGATATTGGCTGCATTAAAAAAAACTTGTAAATCAGCTCAACAATTAACTCTTCTATTCATTATTTATCATATTTTCAGATCAATAACACCTGAACCTGAACATTCATAGACTAACATTTTTATTGTCTACGGGAACCACAGATTCGTGAATTTCGATTGAGTCATATGTAATGACATCAACTGTATGATCTTTTAATTTAATATCTACACAAACCTATTGTATATTTTCTATCAATTACGAGTGCGATCATTGATCACATTTTTTAATTTGGTAAAAAAATTAACTACATTTTTGTTTTCACCATTAAGTACCTATAGGTACGAAGTTAACAAGCTTCAACCCTGTATACTGACATGACAGCTTAAGTTTTATTGACCAATAAAATAAATCAAAACCAGGTGATCTCTCGTAATATGTATTTGACCTTGAAAACATAGCGAGCTGTAAACATTACAAAGGCGGAATCATTGTGCACATGTTTCAGCACTGACGGGTATTCGACGAAACTGGTGAACAAAGATAAATAACTATGTACTTTACCGATTTCCGTGAAATAATACCGAGATTTTTAACGATTTTCATGACAAAAGAGGAAAGGAATGATGAGAACGTCCCTATACTACCTGCCTATATATCAAAACCTCAAAACTTCAGTTTCGATTGAACTTTGAACTAAACTTAAGATACAAGATACACCTCACTTTAAAGATCGTTTTTATTTGTTTAAAGCTTTAGTTTTGTTCCTCATTTTTCATCAATGGGTTCGCTATGTGTATCAGCGAAATCTGGGTACAACTACAGTTTTATACATATATACACACACAAAAAAAAGGTTCTAAATAAATGTCACAATAAACAGACATGTCAGATAATCTTAATTTATTTTTAAATAATCTGATTATGCATTATGATTGATTGTCAAATTTAAAATACGAACATATCCAAAACACATACAACTTCTCTTGTTGGAGATCGGCTTTTGTTTTTGCGAAAGACGGTCCCCGTTTCATGTGATCCACATTTTTTATGTTTTTTTATCATTAATTCCATCATGACGAAGACTTGAAGACTCGAAGACTTAGAATTGAAGACTTGAAATACTTGACATTGGCAGAAATAGCTGATCCGGCTGATTGCAATATCATCAAAAGAAGAACTTCTCTTGTTTGTGTTTGCGCGGTTAGTTCAGTGATGACACATGCGATTGAATCCCACAAATTATGTAAATTGTTTGTTTCGTAAATTCATTCCTAAAATAATATTAACATCATTCACATTTTTTTTAAAGGCCGCAAACGCGCAGACTATTTCATGATAAAAGGTCAAAAAGAATGTAAACGTGGGGGTTAAAAAAGCGTTAAATATATTATATTGTCATTTTTCTTTAGCCTTTTGCTGTCTTACTCCTGAACGAATGCCTCCAATTACGAACTGCCTAAGATCGGGATGGTTAGCACTCTCTGAGGGAAGACTTCGATCAGTTGTTTCACTTAACTTCATGTACTGAAAATTAAGCAGGATTGATGAATATGTCACATGTAGAATTTTAGAATTCCAAGACACTAGGGTTTCTTTGCTATGGCATTGGCGGCGGGCCAATGGACACCCACAACACCAGAGGCGTCACAAGTGCGTTGCCGGCCTTTTAAGAAGGAGTACGCTCTTTTCTTGTAGGTATGTTTGTAAGGTCCCGCGCAACGCAGGATATATTTCTAACGCTGGAGTTTTTTTTAATCAAATCAAAAACCAATTCACGCTATTCTCTCACATCTCAAACCAGAAGCTTTTGTATCCCTATATCCGTAGGGCAGTCATTCTTGTCCATATTTGTTCCGTATATCCTATGCGAATTAAATAATCTTATCGGACCTGGCCAGACCAAACATGGAACGTCTATGACTTATACTCTATAATTTTATCGTACATAGATAAAATAGTTTACCTTTTAAATACATTACATGGAATGATTGTTATTATTTTTGTATGACTAACTATTGTAAGACTTTGTGCGTTTTATGCTTTTTTTAAGGTTATATTGTGGCTGTATGTGGCTTTTGTAATCTACAACATTATAAAGAATTTCTTGAAAAAAAAAACTAACATAAGGGACAAATTTATAGAAATTTCAAAACTTATTATTTTAATACGTTTATTGTTTTAATCGTTATAAACATTTTTGTGTCAAAAGGAAACGGAATAAAGCCGCCTCAATCATGGAATCGATGCAGATAAAATATTAAAACCACAAATACTAAATCTAATTACTTTAACCGCATGCAGTATTCCTTGCTGTGGTTGAAACTTTTGGCAGATTACTTTCATCCATCATATTTATTTCTGTAATAAACTCTGTTTGCTGTATGTATTTATAGCGAAGTTTTAATGTTCTAAGCAACTTTATAATTAGTAATGTTTAGTCTAGACTTCGGTAACTTCTGTTCATCTCCTAAATATTTTTAATCGATATCTAAATAGAGGTCGTTCTCTATTTGATTGTTTGTTTCTTAAATCAGTTTCTGCCTGTTTGTATTAGTATTTTATAATACGTGAGCTTGTACGAGTGAAATATACCTTAGGTCTGAGGGTTAGCTTAGAAAGAAGGAATGGTCTATTATGTTCTTTTCGCGATTCATATCTACCTAGCGAGTAAAAGCTAAATCACTTGGGTGTATACTCAAGCTGTTACCAACATTTGGACTTGGACGGGTACTTATAACCGTGTTCACTACCTTAACATAAAGTAAGAGAACATTGTTATCGCTTTTTAAAGAATGTCAAATTGTTTTTTAGTAGATTTTCTGTTAGTAAAGGAAAATAGCGAGTAGTCGTGCATGCTCGAGTAATCGTCATGTCACCTGAACTAGGTTATATTATTCAATAATTTTTAGATTTCCATAATAGATGCGACAAGGAAGTAAGAGATAGATGCTTCTATTTAGTCACTGGCTACCTATCAACACACCAACAAGAGTCAATTTAACTATTGTAATGGTATTATATCGTACCTACAGATTAGATCATAGGTACCGCATTATTGAAAATTGTATGCGACATCTATTACTGAGTAGTCTGTGACCGTACCACAGACGGTACCATAGATGGCATAGACCAATAGTGATTTCTCCATTTAAAAAGTGAAATTATGTATCTCTACTTTAATGAGATTTGAGTTCTTGTTGCTACCTGTATTGTGCTACCGGTTGCCAATTTTTCTTTATCAATTTTTTAATAGACCTATGACGAAAAATCGGAAACAATTATGCTTAAGTCACCTTGTAAAGCGTCACTGCTCGTGGCTAATTTGCATATTATTGCGATGTTCAAGATCATGGCAGCGAGGAAACTATGGCGCCAGTTTATATTTAGTTTCCAATGTAGTGTAACCGTTAGTAACGTAACTGGAAATAATTGAGTCGTCCTTGCTGATAGATTAGTGAAGTCTTTTGTCTTTCTTTTAGATAAAAATAAAGATATGATGAAATATGTGGTAGTGTACCATATTGGCACAGACTTTGGTGCCAAAACATCTATGTTGTACAATTACTTTCCTGTAGTTGTTATCATCCCAAGACTGAATATTCTTAAACTTTATGAGATCTGAATACACATGCTTGGGACAAATGTGGTTGATCTCTTTTCTCTTTCGTCTAAATAGTATGAAGTAGTAAAGTAAGAAATAGTATTTTGTCAATATGAAAGTAATAGGCTAAAAACTCATAGTCCCCAATAATAATGTGGTGGATAATTAGAGATTCTGGTCTACTATGCAACGCTAGCCAGACGTATTGGCGTAGTGTTCATGTCAGGCTTTTCTACTTTGCAGTGCTTTATCCTACGTACTTTGCTCCCTTACACGGCTCTTACAATGCCCACTGGTCTGTAACTGTTTACTTCAAACCCGCACAAATTCTTCTTCGTCACTCAAAACAAAGAAAAGCGTGAAAGTTACAAAAACTGACATTATTTTTAAAATATAATATTATCATAATAGATAATACGATAATCATATTCAATAGGTACATGTATATTCTGACAATGTTTTAGCTCTTAATCATCATGTGACGACTTCGAGACATGAGTCAGAGGCGGCACCTTGAACGTTTTTCTTGTCAATTTGCTTTTATTTGCCCATTGTATACTTATTTGTTAATGGATGTATCATCTAAATTGAGTTGGCGAATCTAGAAATTTCAAAACCTACAAGATTGCTCGATTAAGTCCGTCAATAATGTTCTTATCTTCTATTTAAGGATCAATTTACAGAAATGTATTAGCTTTATTATTAGAACTGTTAATAATATCTTGTGGTATCTTTATAGCTAGCAGTATTTATAAATACATATCAAATAACAATCATTTCTTAAGCAACTCGCAAGTAAAACATAATGCAATTTTTTTTTGTTTCAATAAATTTCCATCAATCCCCACCCCAACCCATCTAAAAGGTAACCCTTTACTCCTATTGCTTTTCCCTTAACTTCTGTTACTTTGAATGTGATGGAAGATGGATAAACTGAGAAAATTAGGATGTTGCCAAAAAATTTGGAGGAAAAGTGCTTACTTTCCATTACATAAGTACGATTAAATCATAATTGACAAAATGGTGTTTAATCCGCATCTGCAGACTCCTTTGACGGTACAGGCGTGAGTATATGCATGTGTAAATGTGTAGAACACAGTTGATTACTTAAACAGTAATGTAATTCAGTTGTTCCTTAAAAAGTGTACCCCAAAGTTTATAGTTTTGAACAAAGCACGCGGTTCCATCGTTTTTCGCAATAAATGCATAAATATACCATAGGTTTATTTTTAAATAATGGTAAACATATTTCTGTCACCCAACTAATTATACTATAAGTATAAAAACAAAAGAAATATATGAAAGACAAATATTTATTCTAGTCAAAACGAAACATTGTGTAACATATATTTATTGTAATTTATTTGTGTTATGTATTAATACATAACAAACAATTCATTTATATACTAATTTAAATCATTATCTTAATATCTACATTGAAACTACCACATTATTTACACAATATACAATAGAATATACTTATTTTCAATTTTCAAATCTATGTATAATATCCGCACTGCCACTGAAGGGTCCGCACCGGTCCACATCTCGACAAGAAATGTCTCAATCTCAATCCAGTCAGAATACTCGTTATTATAGGCGACGACAAACATGTATTTTAATCAACTACCGTCATTACAATATAATTTTCTGAATGTATTTAATTTTAAAATAAACTGTCATTATGAAGTATTTAGTTATATTAATATGAATCTAACACGTGTGTATTTGTTATCATAAATCATGGTAAAAAAGGCATTACTAATACTTATGATTGATTATAAAGACGATATTGTATTAAGAAGAAAATTGTAACTTTTTTTTTTATACTTCCTTTATCAAGACGACTTCCGACGACGAGGCCTGGTTTTATGGCAGCCTTTTAAAGCTAAAAAAGGTTATTAAAAAATAAAAGAGAACAATAATAATTTAATGCTTTCCGATGACAATTAGGTGGAACATTAAGATTATTAACCCAGTTTTGAAATAATAAAGGGCAGTTTTAACCGGCTTCTGATATGGGAAGTAATTTAAATTTTTGAAAAGTTACTTCTTAAACAAGTTTACCGAGAAGTCCTTTGGACGTTACTGCAGTATATTTATGATCGTGAACAAACGGTATCGTTGTCATAAAAACTTTTCTGAAAAACTTATTAAGTACGACAGAAAAAAATCACTTCTGCGTCTTTGTATTGAGTTCAAAAAATTCCGATAAGTTTCGAATGAAAATGGAAGCATATGTTTTTTAGACTTTTATTCATAATTTACATTAACTCGTTATTTTTTTTTTGTTATGAACAGCATGTGCTATAATTGAAAATGTCTACCTAAAGTATGTCGAATAAAAAATATCCACAACTAATATGTTTTCATTTAAAAAAACACAATAACGTATATTTATTAATTATTCCACTTACTTTTAGACAGTGTACTAGTGCGACATAAAACTGTCTAACCTATAAATTAAATTACTCAATGGTTTCTCAATGGCGTGATTGACAAGTAAAATACGTGATCCGGCCTATTTCGGCAAAACTAAAAGACAGCTATGACATACTCACCTTTTCTGTCCATGACACGCAATCACAGATTAAAATCAAATAGAGATATGACATTTTGACATCGTCTAATAGACGCAATTGACGTCGTGATGGAGATCGTTTTTTGTTTTTGCGAAAGACGGTCCACATTTCATGTCATCCACATTTTTTATCATTAATTCCATCACGACGAAGACTTGAAGACTCGAAGACTTAGAATTGAAGACTTGAAATACTTGACATTGGCAGAAATAGCTGATCCGGCTGATTGCCATTCATCAAAAGAAGACATTTTGACATCGTCTAATCGACGCAATTGACGTCGTGATAATTTTGCAATCATTTTAATATTATCTAGAGTTTGAGCTATTAATTATATTTCTAAAGCCGATTAGTTTTTATTACATAACTTGTCAATATTACTTAAAGGCTCTCGCAACAAGCAGATTTGGAAGGCTGAGAAATGAGTGGCAGCAGGAGACTACAAGAAGCTGATTGATACCCTGATTGACGGTAATATTTCACAGTGCTTATAAAAACTTTCCTTACAAGTGAAATCACGGATTGAGCAGTTATTACATTAATAATACACAATAATGTTTACTGTCATTAGTTGGACATATATCCGAAATTATTTCTTGTCGTAATATAATACAACACTGAATGCGAGAATCGTTTTTACTTTAACTGATTAATGGTTATAGCTTTTATAGACATCTTGTTGAATACTCGTAAATGTGAATTTCAGCGACCCACCCATTTGAACAATACTAAATAGTGATTGCAAGTCACTTTGTCCTTGCGTCGTACAGTACAATGGTGGTGGTTTATAGATTATCGTTTCTGTACAGAATCTAATCAAGGTCATGCTTAAACAAGTTTCATTAAAATCTAGTATACAAAATGATTAGTGTGAGTACGAAAGGGAAAATTACGATTATAGACATAGTACCAACAATAAATCAACAATGTACTTTTACTTTTTTTTATATCAGATGATTATGCGATCACGCGACAAGCATAAGGTATTATCTAGATATAATAAAGCCTCGTTAATTGATAAGACGCGTCTGCTGCCGCTATTGATAACATGCCTGTATGACATTACAAAGTGAAAACATACGATGCATTTATATCTGATAGGAATTATTATTTTGACAGCAGCATACGAAAGGTCGCATTGATTAAATAAAATTAGTTACCTATTAGCTTTCTTTTTTTTTCTTGTGGAAACCCCCTCGGGCCTTCATCCTACCGGGGTTTGCGGCGGGGCGCTGTGTCGGAATCGAACCGACTAAAACCACACGGTGTGCCACTCTGCGCCTGAGACGGGAGGGATCCGGGAACCGCTTTCTTACGCCATCCGGATTATACCTATTAGCTACTCCAAACAAAGACGGTTGAAGGACGGGTATCTCAGTAGATTTATGAACTACGTAAAGCAGCCGATATTAAATTTATAAGCGAACGCAGGCAACCTTACTGCTACTAAAGTAGAATGATTAAACCCTTTCGTTTCATAAAAAAATGTACCTTATATTAGTTAGACTTCCAACCGTAACTAATTGAAAAGAGAGATCGCCATCGGCAATTTTGTAGTGATGCAGTACCTAACAATGCAATCGCAAAACGATCGCGATAGTAGCGGGCGGCGCAGTGTAGTCGCGAGCATTACACTTTCGTCACCTATCAGGATTCTGTATCGCGAATAAACGCGATGTTGTCAACATAAACGCCACCATTGCCAGATGTACTCTTTCGAGACTACCCTGATCACTTGGGTTCGATAGTGACGCATTAGTTGCACTGCTGTTGCGCTTTGCAAATGCGACGAAAGATCAAAAGACAGCGAAAAGCCGCCGTGGGCGACCACTCTCAGATATTAATACAAACTACATCATACAAGTACACTCTGAATGCATTACAAACGCTTCTTATCGTAAAAAGTAAGGTCTATTAATACCCAATGGCTTACATACGATTTTCTTTTGTTGCCGCCATTTTAAACCTGAGTTGGCGCCAAGAAGTTTTTGTTTGTTTATTTTTATTACCAAATCAGTATCGCGCTGCTTTAGGGCAATGGTAATGAGTAATGAGTCACATAAGGAGAGCTGGAGTTAATTTTATGGTGAACTGGCTGTGAATGATATTGTCCATGTTACAAGTAGGTTGATTTATTTAATCAATCTAGATACTTTTAACGTGAGCTTGTAAAATATGGTGATCGTCTTTTATTAGATTTAATGGTATCTAAAGATATTAGCAGTCACTAAAAGTTACTAAAGAATCAATTTTTGATGGTTTTTGTTTTAAACTAAAAAGTTCAAATACGATAAACGCGCTTAGAAAACATTTATTTTTAATATCTAGTTACATACGAGTCATAAGAGGTACTTTTAAAATGGGAAACAATCGTAAACATAGAAAGAATATAAACCTTTTTGTAAGCTATCTGTATTCTTAAACTATGGTGTAAAATGGTTTGGGTTCCATGAAATTGTTAAAACTATTTTTATTCGTTGAAACCATAAAGTTAAATGGTAATGAGTGGCATAATAACAGCACTAATGCCTGAAGTTCGAACAATAGAAGCGCCTATTTGAAATGGACAGAGAAATACACCGCGCATGGGCGACATTCATAATGAAAATAAGTGCGGTATCCGTCATTCAAGGCCAAGGATTAACCGTTAGACAGAAGTAGACACATATCAACATCAACCTTATTGCATTACAATAGGAAGCGAGTAGGAATATAGGCATGAGACTAACTTCAAACGATTTCGTTTTACTCTGCGTTGCATTGTAAACAAATTAATCAAAACCTTCGAGAGCCACGCTTCGGCACGAATGTGTCGGTTCGACCTAAGTAATACCATGTTCTCACAGAGAACTAGTGTGAAACAGCGCTTGCGAGTGAGGGTACACCTTCCCCATCCCTCCACAACATCCCCCAAAGGTTCGCAACGCACTTGTGACGCCTCTGGTGTTGCGGGTGTCCATGGGCGGCGGTAATCTCTTACCAGCAAGCGATACGTCTGCTCGTTTAGTTATATAGTTTTTATTATTAAAAGAGCTCATAATTTAATGACTAAAAAAACTTATTGTTCACCAGAGGAACAAAATGAAACCCTCGAGTAAAGTCAAGCCGGTTAACTAACATTTCAGTTATTTAATAACAGGTGTTACTTCGTCATTGTGCTTGCTATATTTGAGACGAAAACAGAAATTACCTCATCAAGCAATTTTGTATCTAAACAAAAACACTTAGAGAAGAAAATTCTATAGCATTATCATTTACCACATCTCAATAGCTTTTTTCGCCTTTTAGTAATGCGTATTTTTGTGCTAATAGGCTCTTTGGTTTTTACGTTACTAAAATTATTGGTCAAATTCCTGGGTAAAATGAAGTTTTTTATTATTTCGTTCGATATTCAATGTCTGTCAGGGTCAAATTAGGTAGGCAGCTAGATACTTCGTTATTAATTTGCTTTACTCCGATCAGTTTGATTGAAAAAAAAATACAATCAATTAAAATGTTACTTTTCGTATGAATTTCTTTAAATGCTTTACAACATACGTTTTAAATGTTATTTAAGTTGCATATTTTATAATATATACGATCAATATTGATTTTTACGATCAGTAAGCATATAGTTTATACGATCATTAAAGGTACTAATATTAAGTAACAATTCATTTTCTGAGGAAGTTGCAAATGTTTCTAAATTGTGTAATATTACGGATAGTGAGAACAGAATGCTTTGTCATAATATTACAACTACAGACCTTTTTTAATTTGATATCTGTGAGAATTGCAACTACTGTTATTTTAAAAGAAAATTGTATTTATGATAAATCTGGTACGTAAAGAATCAAAGTATTAGAAACACCTATTCATGACGCTTGTTTAAAGTAAGTTTGCCGGTTTCATAGCCCTAAATAAGTCACAGAGATTAAGCCATGTTCTAAGGACTACATAAAGCATAAAATATTGCAATATATGTATAACCATATTAAAAAAAAAATGAATCGAAGGTAATGTCACCATCCTGATGTACAGATAGATATTAGATATTTAAAGCCAACAAAACAAACTATGCTTATACAATCCTTAATTCATTGATTAAAAATAACCAATAAAAGCAATAATTGTAAGTACCTATCGAAATAAATTATATGTGTGTCAGTCGTTCAATACAGAAATAATAATTACCTACGTACTTATAACCTCACACAATCTGAGTCATAAACTCTAAGTGCCTATAAATATTTCTGACCGCGTTGACCTGTCATTATCCATTCATATTTCCCGCCACTAAGTCTTTTATGAGATAAATTATTATTAATTGGTAAACGTTCTTTAACCTCAAAACATTGCTTGAATTCTATTTTTATAAAAGCATAAACTTTTCTTGTTAATTACATAGAAGAAATTGTATAAAATTAATTCACTGCTGGACAAAGGCTCTTCATCAAAAGGAGGTGAGGTCGAGTTTCTCATCGACGTAGAATGCATAAGTAGAAAAAATACTTCGCATAAAATACGGCTAACTGTTTTTGAGTACACTGTTCCATAAATACATGAAGTAATCTTTCAGTGATTTTGGGCATTTCATTTTATTTACAACGTGTTTCATCTACGATACACAAAGGACATCATCCTACTCATTGTATGCAAACTAAAAAAGTTTCAAAATCAATTGGATTTAATCTCCAAGGTGCTCGCTGCCGGACATCGACGTCTGTGACATTTAAAAAAGTCATAAATGGCGGCAAATGAATAACGGTTACCTGATGTTATCAACACAAAACTTACCAAAGTAGTACTGTTAAATTTCGAAGTATGTATTTTCCATTTTCGTGCAAAAGAAAATAAATAATACAGTTTAAATAAGGTTATATAGTTGTGGCGTCATCCACATAATATGTACTGCAGCGAAATCTGGAGAATATCAAAGGATATGTGAAGTTATTACTGTTACTGCATTGAGCAATAAAAGTTTTCGCATTGATTACTATTAAAATACTTTAAAATACAATATTTATGACATGTTTGTTTTATTTTATAATTGTAGAAAAACTTACAGCTTTATACATTATACACACTAAGAACGTAAAAAGAAGGCTTATTAACAATTTTCACAGATAACAGAACAAATGGAAATAAATAGAAGTACACATTCAAATAACAATACAGATAAAAGCAAAATACACATAATCGATAAATAAATAACTTTTGCAAAAAGCGAAGAAGACGCCAGTCAGGGTTTCCATGAGCTGGTTGTTGCCATGCACAAACAAGTCCATATCAACACTCCGGCATGGCGCATTGAACACACGACTCACTCGAACAATAAATGAGTTTAGCCTGTTTGTGCGCTGATAATTTGTTACTGATAGAAATGGTGTAGAAATACTTATCTCCAAATAGGAATACTCATTAATAAACACTCATCTTGCACGGCACTTTAAAGACAGTCCATATTTAGGCCACGCCGATAATATCAGTAATGTTTGGTAACGTATGTAGAACATTTCTTTCTCAATTGCGTCTGTTAATGTAGCAAATTCCCTTGCTTATTAGATAACATGTTGACCTGAGGCCCCGGCATTAAGTAATTTAACACATTAATGGGTTCATTTAGCTGATTGTTGCAATCAACCGTGGTCCTGATTGATCGACACAGTCTAAACGGAATTACGAGCTCGTTGGTACAAATTGCAGTTGAAAATGATGTATTCCTAGCGATTTTAGTCACGCCGGCCAGTCTCAACGAAGACCAGAGATTATTTACTTGCTTACTAAAGATGGTCTTGATTTAGTTTCGTTTTAGTACCTCACATACAGCCGCTCAAAGTACGGTCTATGGTGGTTACACAATACTATGGTGGTTTTTAATCTGTGTAGAGTCATGAAAGTATATACAATTTTCATCAATTTGGTTATACATCTTTCAGGTGGACAGAACAATAATATGTTTGTCTTTATAATAAATGTATTTCTTTTGTTTCCAAATTTAAAAACAATTGTATGTAAAACAAAAAACAATTAAACGGTAACAAGATTTTTGATAACCTTAAATTTGTATATTGCTAGCTGAACCCTGGCACTTTTCGCTGTGGCGTTTCTGATTCTGAATATTATCAACTAGCGGCTGCTCGCGACTTCGTAGAGTTAGTTATTTGCATATAATTAAAAAAAAACATCTCTGTTTATAATAGTAAGTATTTGTATTCAATATTTCTTATGTTTAAATACCATTTAAAATCCATCTGCGATAATTACTTTAACTTCACTAACATCGGACTTTCATACAAACTATCATCCTGAGATTTAACTCTGAAAGGGAGTTTATTTCTAAAGATACATTATTAGTACACCTTCACAACATCTTAAGAGTATACATTTAAAATTTCACGTTACTTACTGAAAAAACAGAACTTTTATACAAAATTCCAACTCCTGTTTTAACCCCTTAGGGTGGAGTTTCGTAAAATCCGTTCTTAGCGGATGTCTACACTCTACGAGGAACCTACTTACGAAATTATAGGTGTTATAGTTTCTGAGATTTCGCGATTAATAAGTGAGTGGTATTTCGCTTTTATATATATAGATTAACTATGTTTGTATATCGAGCTATATATATGAATTTAACCTTTGTCATTGCAGAACTTTATGAGTTTATGAAACGGGCTCAAACCAATGTCAAGTTTTTGAAAGACAAACTGTCAAAGGGTTTATTGTTGAGCTTCGGTAGAGCCGGAAAAGTAATTTAAGTTTGGATAGTGTAAATTAAAAAAATACCAATTTGTTGAGTTTTACATTACACACGTATAAATTAACAGTAGAGATATTAAAATTTACATATTAAAATATAAATAAATACAAATAATATTAGTACTATTATTATCCAGTGAGAAATTGGCTCTCTCTGTCAGTTTTACACGACTTCCATTGGAGTTTATATTATTTACAACATCTTCATTCAAGCAACCGATTTATACGAATGTTTCTTTATAAAACCATTTGTTTAATAACTAAATGGCTCTGGTGAATAAAACTACAGTTCATATACATATTTTTCTCATATTATCAACAGTCTTTTACTGTCTATTACCCGACAAAGAGCTTTCCTTAGAACTAGAACAACTATCGCTGTCTTGGCTTATATAATTTTAAGAGATGTGACACATTCGAATTTCGAATATAGTTGAGATTTTTTTTTTTAAAAAACCATAATCTAAAGAAACATGCATATACAAGACATTGACAAGACTTAAAGTTATGGTTCGCGATCGATATGCACGCCGCATTCAGACTTCGCGAATTTTTCATCCCGAAAAAACATAATTTCCCAGGAGATGTGACAAGTTGAACTGCACGAAGGAGACAGCAGATTTTAACTGAAACCTCTTTATTTATTACTAACACAGCATAACTTTGACCCATAAATATTGAATAAGTTTAGATGAATTTTGACATCACAAATATTGCTTGATGTTGGCTGATGAGACTAGGCTGTGCTGGATGTGAATAGTAGTAATAAAGGAGATTTTATATTTGTTTCTTACCCTTGCTTTTCCTATTTAAAGAAAACATCTTTAATTTAAAGAAATTATGGTGTAGTAGTACACTTATTATGTTATGATGTATTGCCTCCGGACCCTAAGCGATAATGGCAACCTACAAAATCGCAGAACGACGAATCATATTTAGATAATTTCAGGAAAATGTGTAAACCTAATTTCGTTCAAAATAATAAAGAGCGAAATAGAAAAGATTTACCACTCGGGATTTCATTCATAGTACTGAAACCTGATGAAATGCGATTACCATACGTATCTTATCTGAGTTTGCTGGATAAAGGTGCAAAATATGTTGGGAACACAAATTGTACGCCTATATACTACGGGGTTATTATCTACGGTAATTCTCTTGTGGATGGGTAACATTTTTTATAGGTGTTTGACCAAAACGTATAGAAAACTTTTGATTGCGTTCCTTTACCTCGACGAAGAATCTTCATCATCATCATCACACACACACACACACACGCACGCACGCACGCACGCACGCACGCACGCACGCACGCACGCACGCACGCACGCACGCACGCACGCACGCGCAAAACATCATACTCTTGGAAGTAGACCTTAATAGAAAGGAGGTTTTGGCCTACTGAACCACTTTGGTCGGACGGGTGTTTGATAGGTTTTGTGTCAAGTTTTACTCCTCTTTTTAGTGCTATTGTCTTGCCCAGCTTGCTCCTGTCAGCTCTTGGCTTTAATGACAACCGCGGGATGAATAGTGGTAATGACACTGCGTATTTTTAATCCGACACAACAAGCATCAAAGAGAAAGAAAGAAAAAAATATTATTCTCGGTAAAAGTAGCAATTCTTTTTACAGTGTTACAAAGAAAGAATATTCCAGTACAAAGCTTGAGACGAAGTCAGACGTCAGAAAGTTCTCGTTGATTTCTTGAGGTACAGAATAATGAACCTTTCATCAATATACATAAAATCGAATATGCATTGACTGTCGTGAGTTTCGCTTGTTTATATTTCGCGGAAACATCATGTTCAAGATGTTTCTTTCGGTGTTCCGTTGTCACGGAATCGGCTAGAAGTTTCTTGTTGCTGTGGCGTTGAATATAAAAGGCGCTTCGTTGACAGCAGTGCAGTTCAGTTTGAGCTTTAGTACGATAAATATCGGAAATGATATCAGTGAATAACCAAGCAGTCTCGGCGACAATTAAAGACTGTTATCCGGATTGAAATTGTGATTTAAAGAGTATTTTTAATAAAGTCTCATACTTTCAACAATAACAATACTTTCTTTTTTCACAGCTATTAATAAACTTCAAATTCTCAAAATTAAGTCTAAAAAGCTCTCAGTATAAATATTAATGTAAAAGTGAATTCAAAGCTGTTAATATAACCGTATCCCGTAAGCAGACCACAAGTAATAACGCGGTAGTCACGATTTGGTCCTCACTGATGCACGTGTTTGAAAAACTGGTTTTGGCGGGTAACGCTCGATGCTGCAGTTAGAAGGCATATGTCGATGTCCGTTGCAATCGTATAACGTATCGTACGTTATCGATTACTTTTCGTTGTATTTGTACGATTGAGGACAAAACGAATTGCATACTATGTGGTTCTTTACGTGAAGGGTTGTTGTGAAGGTCTTTGAATTTTTTTTTTTAAACTACAATGGTGCTATTTCTGTTGTTCGACAACTCTGTAAGCTAAACTAATAAATCTCTAAAAATGAGTTTTGTCCTACCAAATAAAGTTCGTAAATGTCAAGGACTGGCTATAATTAAAAAAGACTGACTAACTTCATCTAAAGACATACATATTGGTAGATCATTTTTTGTTTTTGCAAAAGACGGTCCCCATTTCATGTCATCCAAATTTTTTATATTTTTTATCTTTAATTCCATCACGACGAAGACTTGAAGACTCGAAGACTTAGAATTGAAGACTTGAAATACTTGACATTGGCAGAAATAGCTGATCCGGCTGGTTGCCATATTATCAAAAAAAGAAAGAAGACATACATATTACGAAAGTAGCATTTTGGAAAGCGCACACTAATGTAGGAGAATATAAGATTATTATAGAGAAATTTCAGATTAATGATTCTATAACAAGATTAGCACCAGTTTTTTTAAAGATCTTTAAGAAATTAAATGAAAATAAACCTTTCCCTTGCCACTTTAAAGGAAAACTTACTTTTGCAAGAAATATTTCTTTACACCTTTTAAGATTATACTGTGTTTTTAATACACTTGTATATATATTAGTAAATTACACACGGACTCATCAGTCATATATTATTATACATTATTAATCCTGGGTTTCCCATCCAGGATTAAAAATGCCTCCTAATAAAGAGGACAAACAATTCCTTCCTCATAATTCCTCTCTTAAGGATAAATAATACAACCTATAATTAATAATAATTAATAATAATTTTAATAATTTCTGACATCTAACACACAACGCCATCTAGTCAGCCAAACTAAGCAGAGCTTGTATTATAGGTACTAGACAACTGATATGAATACATAAATACTTTTTTTTTGTAAATACATACATATTATACATAGAAAACATCCAAACTCCGAAACGAATATTTGCAGATTATACAAACATTTGGTCCGACCCAGGATTCGAACCCGAGACCTCATGGACAGCAGTCGCGTACGCTACCACTGAGCCACCGAGGCAGTTAAAGGCAGTCAAACCTATGATCGATTACTTCATTTATTTCAAGATACTTCACAACAATGGATATAAACAAAATAATTAGATAGTAATAGATAAAAATAGACCCACGCTTTTAGCATGAACGGACCAGGGCGGTACTACCCTCTCATAGAAGACCTACCTAAAATAACAGCATTCATGCTGTCGTGTTTCATTGGTAAGTGCGAGACCGGAGGCCCAGTGATGCAAAGCATCTCAACAATCCGACAAGTAAGGGTCAACATGCTGCATTATTGCATTGTCTGCATCAGGCAGAGTAGATAATAAAATAATAATAATAAGTACCTTTACAACGTAGCTTATCTAAATTACTTACAGTGTGGTCCAAAACATTTTCTTTGTAATAACCTTGAGATATTAAACCATTATTCAATTTTAAAGGACCAATAACTACATATAACGAAGTACTCAATAATAACCATATAGCTTAAAGGAATTAGAAGCACCAGAGCATCGCTGATCTTCAATAACATTTCATAAGCGCGAGCCAAAATCCACGTAATAAATTCAAACAAGCTTAACTAGTTATTCGACCTAAGTACAAGTTATACAATGTAGGTGCTTAATAGTATCCATGGGAGATAACGGTACATTAAAGGTATGCTGGTATCGGATGTTACGCAATATGGTGTGTATTGTGTATTGCCAACATAATAGACGTGCCATGTGCCCGATCAACCGGGAAGGAAGGTTATGAGAAATTTTGATTCATTTCAGATTGTGTCTGTATTCATTGTGATATGTGCGTCTATTGTCATTTACTTGACTATTCTTTGACTCCTTAGGGACACATTGTTTAATAGTCATGGATTTCCTCAAAAATTGAGGTTTCAAATTCATTTAAAGAGTCTCCATTTAGAAATAATCTTTACGCATATTATCATTGTCATCCTTTAATGGTTCCCAGCTAGATACTGGGTTTTCTTTCCAAAGAGGTTTTGGCTTATTACACTACGCTGATTGGCTGTAGCATTTTTTCATGTTTTACTTCTCTTATAGTGCTGCTGTCGTTCATAGTTGGTTTCCTTTATCGGCTTTTACAAGGCCCACATAAAATGAAAACAACGTATCTTTACAATTAAATTATATTCTTGTAACCAAGCAACGCGCTAGCTTATTTATTTATGTTGATTTAATAGGTACATTTTTCTTTGTTATACTTGTTTATTGATTGTTTCTCACTCAGTAATATCCAAAACCGCAAAATAAAACATATTTCTTTTATAAAAGCAACATTCCGCATAGTTTCAATATTTATAATACAGCCATAGACAAAAAGCAAATACAACAATATACTTCTTTCATATATTTTTGATAAATATTTTTATGTCAGTGCTTTATTCCTGCGAGATAGACATTAAAAGGCTAAGACCTAAATCTAAAGTAAACAGTAGATTTTAAACCTGTGAACATGCGCTATTTTTAAAGTTTTCACTGATGTGGGCAACTACATGCTAGATATAGACTAAGTATGACTATTACTTCGTTTCGCGAACTAAACGCTATAACTTATGCAACCCTTATCGCTATTAATCGATGAACAAGTCCATCACAATTAAACGTATGCATCAAAATTAAACTGTTCATAACCGAAGCGGACTTTCACTCGATTGGAAAAGAAATTCTTCGTAATTATAACCGAGATACGTGAAAGTGGGTAATTTAGTAGTGCCGATAAGATTTGCGAATCATTACATTAGTCGGTGGTGTCAATACTCATAATTTATTGTGGTGACTAATGTTTGCAACTATCGTAAGTGTGACGCTTTCAATACTAATAATTTAACTGTGTTCTTGATTATATGTGAAGTGGTTAGACAGCTATAGAATATCCTCAGAATTAGTGGTTTAATTGATTGCGTATAATATTTGACATTTAATATTTTGTCTATGCTTATTGTGCCAGATGTGGCCGCCAATTACAAAACTTTCAATTTGTGTTTTATGACTGAGAAATATACAAAAAATAAAAGAGCCGAATATTTTAAAGTAGTAATAAACATGACCATTACATTTTTTTTCTAAACTTAGACATGCCGGTTGCTAAGGGCCACGGAAAAAAGAATTTATTCCATAGAAGGCAAAACGAAAAAAAGAAACGATATCTTACAAACAATCAACTAGCATTCGTAACGTTCCAGTTCATCATTAGTAAAATATTTAACAGTACGATATTAGTTTTATCTCGATTACAACAGAATTCCTAGTAGCAACACTACAGATTATTATATCTTAAATGTGTACGAAACGCATCGCGGCTTTAAATAATTACCGCATTCCGTTCTACCATTCATATTTCAAAATAATTAAAAGCTTTATAGTTAAATATAACAGTTATTTTTAGCCGACTTCAAGGAATGGAGGAAGTTTCTAAATCGGTTGTATTTTATCCGTTTGTTACTTAAATTTAGAAACCGAATGGAATAATCTTTTTTTAAATAGAAATACACCCCGTTTTATCCCCTTAAATATACATACATACATACTATTTTTCTTTTTCAACATAACAGCCCTTGAGCTCAATATACTTTTTACTCTTTAGTATTAACTAACGTAAACCATTTTTTTTCTTTGCCTTTAAAATGTGCTTAAATTGCCTCCTTTACATTGTCAATTTTCGGATTTTGAATTTTGTTCCACTTAATTCTTTTTTTATTTTTGGAAGTAAATAAAAATCGCTGCAGACTAGATCTGAACTGTATGGTGGGTGGACTAGAGGCTCGAACCCATACTTGTGTAAGAAATCCATTGGAACTTTGCTGGTGTGAATCGTAGCGTTGTCTTGTAAAAGCAGCACACCTTTAGAAATTTTTCCTCGTCATTTTTCCTTGATAGCTTCTTTTAACTTTTCTAATATTGTTGCGTAGTATCTTGCGGTGATTGTAGTACCTTTTTCTTTGTAATCAACTAGTCCATCAACTTCCCGGCCGATTTCTACACCTTTAATTGTCTTAGGGGTCGTTTTTTAGTAAAAATTTTAATTTTAAATTTAAATTACAAACAGACACTTTAGTTATTTGTATAGATTAAATAGTGCCGGTAATATTGTAAAAAAAATATCAAGCTAACATAGTACTGGTTGAATGTACCTATGTTCTAGCTACTTCTAACTTACAGAAATATGACTTAACCGCTCGTCTCGCTCTGGTTGAATGTTAATGAAAGAGGATTTATCACTCGAGCACGAACCATAAACAATTAAATAACAAGTTAATTTAGTTCTGTGCATGTAAACTATCAGATTTAAAATAATAGTATTTAACAACATCTGACAACAAAATGATATTATCATCTATTCGAGCCACCAAAAGTTAAAAATAAAACCGGCAAGTATCGTCCTTGTTACATGAGAGCCTTCAAATCGGTACCGTAATTAACATTCCAAGTTTAATACATTACTTTAAAATCAGTCTTCCTTTTTTCTATATCAAATGCGCCGGCCATAATAGTCTCCGACGGACGCCGACAAAAAATGGTAAAGTATGAACGCTCCGAAGGCACCGGGAACATTTTCTAAAAGGTAATCGCTCGAGGTTACGTTTTTTTTTTCGTTATCGTAGAAGGCAAAGGCACAAAGAGTTAAGGCAGCTGCCACGTACAGCTGGCTGGAACTATGTTTATTACTTTTAAATATCACCTGGACAACTTGAATTAGATGTCAGTATGGTTCAAATTTAGAATTCATTTTTTTTTAAGATTCGAATGTTTTTTAAATTTCAAACGTTCACTATTAAAAAGATTCGATCAAGACATTAAAAGGTTCCTCAATAAATAAAATTCTTCTAGAAATTTACATAATATTTGTTTTTGTATGAATGTCGAAGTAGCATGCACTGGTAGAGTGCTGCTATAGTAAAAAAAAGTAAATAATAAAAAACCTTTACATGGAAACTGGAAAGTCATTACAACGAGTCAATGTGATGAATATATATACTTCCGCAAACAATGAACACAGTTTCCTTCCGCAAATAGGTTACGAAAGGACATTTGCCATAGGCACGAAATATTTTTTAACCTTTGTAATCCTCAATATTGAGCGACACCATATACGGTACTACATTATATATAAAGATCTTATATCTTATTCGATATAATATACATATTATTATGTTCGTACACACTGTCAATACTTTCGTCAGAATATCATTCATATTCGTTTAGTTCGCCGAGCATGATTGACCTGTTATATACATTGTACATAATGCAACTTCAGTTACACTAGTTTTTACATATGTATACACGTAGTTACTTTAATTATGTTATTAGTCGACAATCTTTAACTAGTACGAACATTTAAAAAAATATTACAAGGCCACCTGTCGCACGCATCATTACGTTTAGTGTATGTCACACCTACTTGCAAGCGTCACAGTACGGTAGTTGGCTGTCAAATCAAATTAATTCTGTATGTTAAACTAGCTAAATCCCGAGATGTACTGTATACTGTATGACAAAGATACTAGACAACGTTGCTGCCAATAAAAGTTTTATCAAAATCGGTCCAGCCGTTCCATAGTTTGGCCTGAACGAACAGACTTTTTTTATCACGTCTCTGACTTTCATATATATTTAGTGAAAAGCTGTTAATTTCAAATTACAAACAGACACTTCAATTTTTTTTATTTGTATAGAACCAGGGTCAGTAAACTTCTACGAAATAACAACGTGTGACGTCCTTTATTGCTTTCGTTAAAACAATTAGTACATCTAAGAACAATCTCTAAATTATTAACGCCATACACTGACCAACAGTAAAATGATATTTATGGAAAAAAATTAAACGTATTTTTTGTTACAAGCACTTTATCAAAATGCTGCCCCCGTCAACAATTTTCTTAAAAAATCACGGCAATGCAGCGTTATTAAAGCAAACAGCTCGATACCATATCTTTGTACAAATATGTACAGAAAATAAACACATCCACTGACAGGGGCACTAAGTGCATCTGTTGTTTCAACTAACATTGACAGTACTTTCTTTCGTGGCCTATTTTTGTTTGACAAAAGAATTACGAAGTTTGTGGTATAGTTTTATCTATGCTACTAATTTTAAATTTCGAATACGAGTCACGCAGTATAAAGAAAATACGATGTTAAACTCTTTGCAGTACTTTATGTCATATTCTTTAAGCTTATGAACATTTATTTTTCTGTATTAAGAACACTACGATTCTTATACTTAGCTCGTTGATTTTTTAACTTGACCATAGACGTATCATCAACGCTCTAATTAAACTATGCTTCAATATATTTATTTTAAAATACCCACATCTGCAACAAGTATTAAAAAAATTAATATATACGAGTCGACTCTATAAGTATGCTAGTCTCGACATGTGTAACACCACAAAATATATTACGTTCTATCTTGGTAAAAAAGTATAGAGGCTTCTAGCAAAAGACTAAAAGATATTAAAATTGACCTTTCTTGTTCTAGTTTAGTTTTAGTACCCGGTGTTTTACTACATTAAATAATGAATGATTTGAAGTTGATAGTAGATTAGAGTAGAGATAAATAATTACAGTGACTCACACGATAAAGTTTAATTGTCAGAAAAAAAAACAACATTTGAAAAAAGAAATACGCGCTCTTTGCAACATGCGGAGTCTAGTTTCATTAAGGTCATTGACCTACATGTCGTTGTTGAACTGCCTTGACACAAGTGCTCAGCTGTTTTAATTGTAAACAACTTCACAGCTGCTCTCAAACAGTTTAATACGATTCATTTTTCTAGACACAGTTTGCAAACTGCAATGTTCGTTCGACTCCACGGATATCTTAGTGGATAAATGGTCGCATCGGCACTTTCTACGACGCTGAGTGTTGTGGGTTTCATCAACTCCACATGGGACAACACTTTGTGTGATTCACGATTTGTTGTTCTGAGTCTGTTCTTTGTGTCCTCGCTGTATGTAAAGTTCTCGCGATACAAGATATAGGAGTGCGGGAGTTGTCTTTTTGAAAAAGCGAAAAAAATGTTGTGGAAGTTATCGCACTCAGGTGTAAAACTTACTCTTAAATGCCATAATTAGGAACGTTTTTGCACCTAAATCTATATTTTGCTGGCAGACAAGCAGACGCCGAGCTGACTACTACCATCCGCGTACAGCTGTTGCTCAAAAATCACAATAGTCATATAATGACGTAAACATGTAAAAATAGGTGACTCATTTAGTTCTGTTCCAATACCGTCGACGTATCTTGAGGAATCCGAACTTCGTGCAGAAGGTTGCGGAATAATTTTTTTAGGAACAAAATTGTGGCATGTCACCCTTCGGCACGTGTATTGGACATCCCGTTTTGGTTACTTCAAGCTCATTGGTTACTTGGAATGTACATGCGTCGTAGAGATTTGTCAAGATACGTTGGCCGTATAGTACTAATCAAAATTACCAAAAGAGGTTACTATTATCAAACCAACTGCTTTTAAACCATAAAGTTTATATCGTATGACTGGCTGAAAACCAACTAATATTCCATTTCTAAATAAAAAAAATGTGCAGGAACAGGAAGGAACGATGATTCAAAAACTGACTAATCATAAATCAGTCCCTATCTATGGAATCTTATTGTGAGTCAGTATATTTTTAAAAATTCTTAAGAATTAGCACATTAAACCTGCGTTGACATTGACGGATTTCCGTTTAGATTATCTTCGATAAAACTCATGATATTTTAAGAAATTGTAAGGAAAAGTTTATGACGATAGGGAAAGGTAGGTACTGAAGTTGTAGGAGAGTCTTGTTTCGGAACGAAAGGGCCAGGCCAAGAGTGATGCCACAGCCTCAGAGAAAACCAGTATTAACCAGATCGAGTAAGGTTACCGCAGCCTAAACCTACCCATTTTTTCTGATTCCGAGTAGAAGAACTGATAAAGCAGCAACGCATGCAAGTGTCGCTTACCATCGGGTACCCGTCAGCTCTTATCACAAAATACTTTTTTCGAATAAAACAGATTGAAACCCAAATTTATACATTTCCAAGTAACAACGATTCTATTTTTCGAAGATTCCACTTTTCCCAAAATTAAAATAACGCGTATACAAATAAATGTTCTAAGAATACAAATGTTTCCGAAGATTTTTAGTGTCGAGTAAATAAGCAAAGAGGTTTGGTTTCAGAGAATAATTCGATGTAAATGTAAACTGTACTTATTTTAGTACGGCTGTTGGTTTTTGTTTTGTACCTTTATTTATTTAGAGGCTTTTATTATGAAAGAATATGTGAGATGGGGCTAACATATTCTTTCATAATAAAAGCCTCGTAATAACTAAAGATATAAAAAACATTATAAACGCACCGCGGTTTACCTATAGATTATTGCCTGGTGTAAACATTTCAATAAAAAAATAGCTCTTTTACAAAAGATCTGACGTCAGAACTGTGAGGCTTCGCTTCCGAAGTTTCGCCGCTATATTATTTTTTTTAGTTTCGCCCATATGAAATAAGATTATTAACAGGTTATATTTAGATAGTTAGTATATAAAATACAAGCTTTCGCCTGCGGCTTTGCTCGCATTTAAAAAGAGGTATCCCATTTAACTTCTAATACCTCCAAGAGTATTATGTGTACAAAGTTTCATAATGATCGGTTGAGTAACAGATTAGATGTCAACCTTCGGATCGTTGTAGGACATTGTGGTTCCGTCCATGTCATGATGACAGACCTATCCTGACAAAAAATTGATTTTGATGTAAGAACGGTAAATATAGTTCCATATACATATTTAGATAGAAGCTGTTCATTTTAAAATACAAACAGACACTTCAATATATATATTTGTATAAATAGTTAAAGAACCTCTTTCCAGTCATGAAGAACCACAGAACCAACTCGTTCACGTCTTGTTTTAAACCCATCACACAGCTATTTTTATGCACCAACAATATTGTGTTTGTTGGCCAGCACACAAAGCGAGGAAGTGCCAATTATTGACAGCTAAATCTAAATAAGCGCTCCCGATATAGGTTCCAGTATCAACTTATCGTACTAACATCATTTCTGATTGCCATTATGCTAATTCATAAATATTACACGTTTTGAATCATGTTAATTTTTAATCTTTATATATACAAACCGATTACGAACCCTTTGATTAAATATTTTTGCTAGCCTAAGTCACCGGATCATTATTTCGAATCTATTGATACCCCATTAATAAAACTCGATTCAGTAGTAAGCTCTACGGTGGAACATACAAACATAATACACTGCCAAAAATATTACCCTTCCGTTTGGCTTCACCATAGTCGGGAAGCAAGGAATCACTGGTCATCATTGTGTCAATACACACTGCAAGCCAAAGTGATTTTTCATATATCTTTACTGGTTTTGAACTAGCCAGGCAAAGATACCAGATTAGTGAGTTAAGAATTCAAAAATCAAAAATGTTTTTGTAGTGTAGTGTACTGCGTCTCTTAGCCCCCAAACTAATTAATTACAAACACAAAAAAATAGCAACTGCATTGTCATAAATAAAAAAAAAAAACAATTTAAAAAAGAGGAGCAATTAGCTAGACAGTAGGTACATAGTTTCAATGAATATAATAAAATTAGAACACCATTCTTTAAATTGACGGCGTTATATCATTTTCTGCCTTTTTTTTTTTACGGGGAGAAATCCTCATGGATGTCCTCCGCTCTGGGGAGAGAGCGAAGGGGTCTGTCAGACTTTTACTGACTAAAACCCCCCGGTTTTCCGTCTCTCTCCTACGCCAGGGATCACGGGAACTTAAAAGGCATCCGCAATCCCCGACTGGTGCCGGCCCGCTGCTGCGGACCACATCTCATCATTTTCTGCCTCATCCAATCAAGGAAAGCAAGCATTTCTTTAATTAAACGTTTCTTACTCAAAGGGTAAAAATGATACACTACCCTACCATCTGTATCTCAAGAACACACAAATGATGTATGTAATTCTGTTGACGCTATAACGAGAAATACTAAAAACAGCATAAAATAAATATTTAAATTGGGTCTTATATAACAAAAGTGATTTTTTATCGTTTACAAAACAGGTAAACGCTTAAAATGTGTAGATAATGGTACGGAACACTACGAGCGCGAGTGCGACTAGTTTTAGCTGATTTTTTTTCTGTTACTAGTTTAAAATTGTCATATCAACCTACATTTAGCCCCAATCATTCATGATGACAAAATACGTCTCTCCGCTGTTAGCAAACCTCGAGAATTAATCGATCATAGATAAAACATTTGGGAGATTTACAAGATTTGCTTTTCGCGTTTTATAAATACGTTTATAAATACATTATTAATATTCTTGTTTATCTCGTGAACTCAGCGGAATTAATGTATACGAAACTTTCATAACGGGACAGGCGGAATATCTAATCCCTTTTTGTCTAAAAGTAATACCTTATCCAATGTCTAGAAACTAGCAAGAAATTCATTTAAACCGCGTATAATTTTCGAATTTAGAAGACATCGTAACGATAAACAATATACGTAATGTCATCAGTTGGCGCTAGATCTCAAATGAAAAAAAAAACTTATAAAAACTGACTGCCTCGGTGGCGCAGCGGTAGAGTATGCGATTGCTGTTCTTGAGGTCTCGGGTTCGATTCCCGGGTCGGGTCAGTGGTTTGTTTGATCTACAAATGTTTGTTTCGGAGTTTGGGTGTTTTCTATATATGATATGTATGAATTTACAAAAAAAAAAGTATATATGTATTCATATCAGTTGTTTAGTACCCATAATACAAGCTCTGCTTAATTTGGGACTAGATGGCGTTGTGTGTTAGATGTCCGAAATATTTAAAAATATAAAAACTATTACACGATTACGATGGCGACGGTGTCTATTGTCCGATTGTCTTTGTAAGAGAACTCGCTTCTCAGAGAAACCCATAAAGGACAAGTCCTTTTAACGGTATTTAATTCATCAGGTGTATTGTTGTAACACATTTTTGAACTGGTATTTTTATTCTTAAATGTTTTCTTAGAGTTTTGATCATTTCAGCTTCTAATATACTTTAAAAGGGACTTTAAAAGGGAGAGGCAAACATCACTGTGATTTATTTACTTTAATTGTTTGAATATAGTATGTCCCTTTATTTTATACCTATTAATTATACCTGTAGATTCCTTATTTGTATTACGGCATACAGACAACTATTAACCATTAACACAATTTAGAGCAAGAAACAATACAGACACATCTTTGGTTGTCTGTTAAATAATGACGAGTAAAGTTTCTATTTTTCTTCAAACAATAATTGGTATATATTCAAGTTTTATTAGTGTACTAATATAGTTGTGTGTATGTATACTTATATATGTATATATTTGTGTTTGTATCTAAGACATAGGTATCCTATATGTGTTTATATATGTTTAAGTATTTCTTTCATTCTTTTGTGTACTGTTTGCAGTTAGTTTCATACGGAAACCTCTGTGCACCACCTACTTACCTTACAAGATTTCTACACCACCCTAAGGTTGACTGGAAGAGAATGCCTTGGGCATTAAGTCCGCCATTGTACAAAAGTGCATAAAGTTTTAAATAAATAAATAATGCAATCGTAAAAAAACATCAATAGTGTCGTGGCGTTTGATAAGAATATACTTGAAAGAAATGATTTTAACGACATATTATTATTAAACGATATCGCAATATTTTGAGTTTGACACACAGGTATTAAACTAAGAATTGGTTTTGTTCATTTAATAAATGAAACCTTTTGCTTTTTTCATCAGTACATAATTGTATTAAGAAAAATTTTTAATTTTCAAATCGTGACAGCTAGATATCAGACGAAATGCATTGAAACCTCCTTGGCAGTTTGATTATAAGAGTAATAAATCAAGAAATAAACGGCTTGGTTATTATTATATCTGCTATTTCACTAACGACTCACAAATTGAGCAGTTAATATAATTAACTGTGGCATAATGGTTCCTTGCGGTTGCAAAATATACTAATAGCCACTGGTTACGTTTACCAAACCAGACTAAATTATTGTTGAAGTTTGTTTGTGGTCTGTTCTATACTACTTAGTTCTTAGCTAACCTTACAGTATTTATATCTATACATATAAACTGTTTCTAGGAATATTGGTTTCTAACTACCAAGATGTCAAAAACATCCATTTAATTATTATGTTTCCGTCAGAACTAGATTCGAATATACCTCGTACACCTAATAAGAATACTCGCTAAAGGAGTTCAGTACGGTTGTCGTTGGGTTTTTCAGTCAGGGTAAATTGTGAATATCCAACTAGCAATGTCTAAATTTCCGATCTCAAGAGATCGTTCGTGTTACTTTCAGGTAACACTGAGATATGAGAGATAGAAAGAAATACTGATCGTTTTGGTTATCCACATATAATTTTGTTTAAAAGCGGGTAGGCGGCAGGAATAGCAAATTTATGTTTCCAAGGAAATAATTGGAATAAAGCCGTCACATCAGTATGAATGAACGACTGCCTTCCTCGTCTACACAATACATTCATAAAACCATTGCTTATGCTAAACACACGTTGTAATTTATCAAGGTGGTTCCTGGAAATGGTACTAAGTTGAAGTGTGCATGTTAATGTGAAAGCGTGGAGACAATATTGGTACTTTCGCCGGCAATGGTTTGTGTAAGCGAATTATCCTATGGAAGACATTTTACACTTAAGGAAATAGAATATTAGTGTAGAAGAAAGTAAAAACCACTGCTGCGTCTTTCATTTGGTTGAGTTTCGACATGAAACATCTAATGCTGAGAGTCAGATAAACTGCTGACGTCACGACGCGTGGCTTTGACATACACCGTACTTAATGCGGTGTGGACATATTTTTCCTTTTCACGTTATTATTACATCCATTCATGAGCTATCTGCCAGATATCTATGCTTTATTTTTTTTTATAGTGCAATGGTGTTCTTAAGAAAAAATCCTATATTGTTCCTGTCTATCTCAGACATAGTATATCATAAGAAGTAAATCATATGAGTAATATATTATACTCATAATTAATCCACACACAATTACCTTACAACGCCTGGATTATCGCTAAGAGCGAAAGCAGTGTTCGTCTCATATAAGAGATTTCTTTTAGCATCTGGCATAATAGAAACAACAAATGTGTTTCAAAAAGGTTGTTTACCTTGCGACGGGCAAATAAAACATTCTGAAAGGTTTTTATAACTTTTAGCATGCATAGTAACAACTAAAGTACCTAATAAATTTTATTAACTGATTTTTAATGAAGTTTTCTTTGCAATAAACACACGCGAGAATATTTAAGTATGTCAATTAATTTAAATAACTTATAACTTTTAAATCTCAAGTAATCATAGATTTCCTGTTATGTTTTATTAAGGCCTACGTTGCGTGTACAATTTCGTAATAGTGAATGTGTAAACGTGATCATTAAACGTTTGGAAGTTGCAGAAAGGCTGATGACTATCATCAGTTTCATTGTTTACAGTCTTCATGGAAAGGTTTTGAACCAACCACGTGTATTTTCGTAATCGATAATGGGTCAACACTATGCAGTCTTTGCAAAACTAATAAAATAAAAAAGTTGAGTGCATTGTCTATTGACTAGTATAGAGGATTTTAGTTTATTAAATAATTCCGATTAATATTCAATTTATTTGTGTACTTATATTTACAATATATTTTGTCATTTATTATTATTAAAAGATTTGAATGTAACTACATAATTTAGATATGTAATAACGTAGTCCTTCCACGATATAAATTACAAATACATTATTGCAATAGCGGTGTAGTTTTTAATGGACTTGAGAAATCAGATTGCAATTCAGTTGCTTGTATTTTTTGTCATTACAGCACAAAGCGTTTTAGTCGTTATAAGTTCGTCATGATAATTACCTATGTATAGAGCTTAGCTTTTACAGTGGTTATTATTTGTTGGTGAGCAATGCTTATAAAATTGCAAGTCGATCATTTTACACCGTTAACGCAAGAGTACGCTATATATATTGTAATCTTTTTATATGTAAAAGCATTACACAAGAAAAACATTGTGTACAACAAGAATGTGTAATAAAAAATGGTTTTAAACAGTTTTCACAACGATTATTTTGTTGCATGAATTTCTTTCAACACGACCCATATTCTCGATAACTAAAGGGATACATGTTGCAATCAATTCGGGTCACAAATCTACAGGCGAACTGTTATGTACGGTTTAAGAGCACTTGTTCTATTAATCCAAATACTGCGATAGCATTTTAACCTTTTTGGAACAGACAATTAAATATTCGAAATATTTTAATGGCGGAAGTTTTTACGATGTTAATGGTAAAAGATTTGGGTCGGATGAAACTTGTTCCTGTATTGATGGCATCCATTAAGCTTGACGGTTCGTGGTCATGTATATAAGGCAATTGTGTATTATACGTGCAAGAAAATTATAAAAGTGTGACTCATACAATTATATGTCTAATGTAATAGAGTAGTTTCATTAATATAGCTGTACTGAATAGTTCTTTTGTATGATTATTTAAGTGTACTAATAGAAACACTCCTGAAGCAGATTGATTTAACATTACGACATGCAAGAGTATATTAGTGACTACAATCGCAAATAAATTGTAAGGGTACAGTTACTTATGAGAAAATGAATGTATTTTTGACTGGCACATTGATTTTAGTATGCCCGCGAGCCTGATTACGGAGGTGAAGATTGATATAATTTGTTTCCCGCGCAGGACAAAGTTTTGTACAATACGGTAATTAACATAAACCTTATGTATCACAACCACATCAGCCTTTATGAGCCTTTAACAGTCCTTTTCTAGATATAAAGCTCTCAATAGAAAGAAGGTTTCTACCTGCCAAATCACCGAGGCTAGACGGGCAGAATTTTTTCAAGTTGTCCTTCTCCTTAAAGTGATGTTGCCCTTCGTAATTTGCTCCTTTCCATCCTTGAATTCTTTCATTACAATAAACTGTTCTAATTATAATTTAAAACACCATATAGACAGCTCATTCTGGTTGCAGATCATCCTTTTTATAAATAAACATCACTTTATACCGTTCTGTATTCTGATCCCGAAGGTAGTGTAACAATAATTGGTCTCGGCTATCCCTGGTACATATTAAATAGGGTCAAAGACCCCATGTACGTGGAGCTATGGTGAGATTCCCGCTTTTTTTTTGTTTATTTTTGTGTAATAATATTCTATTGACATACTAATGGTAATACATGACAGGAATTTCATTAAATACATCTATTAGGCTGAATCGTATTTTAATATAAAGATTTTACTCTTTATTTCTAGTTCGGATACGGGATTAGTTGGTGTTTAAAATTTTGCATGGTACTTTTTTTTTAAACAACTATAGTCACAATTTATAACTACATACCTAGATAATTGCTCTATTTTCTCCTTTTTATGACTATTGTTTACTGAACCTGATATCTTATAAAGTTAGGTTATTATTATTTATCTGTTTCATAAATACACCTAAAACTTTAAAAGTAAGTTGCAAAAATGTCAATACGCATCGAACAAACTCTGGTAGAAAGAGCAGGTATACAAAATACACGGAAAAGGTAAAATTTGTAAGACCAGTAATTATTTTGCTAAGCACCTTTTTTTCTGTGTTTTTTGAAAGATATCCTCTACCCAACTCCCCCACTCCTTACCTTTACTTCAGTCCTTCGTCTTATTTGTTCTTTTACAACAAGCTCTTTTGTCCATCTTTAGTATTGTCAAGAAAAGTTGGCGCCAGGTAAACAGGCTGGTTACAAAAGACATCCGCCAAAAACTTTACAATGGTAGGTAGTACGTGCGTCATGCGGCTAAAATCTTGTTTCACATTGTTTGCTATCGAAATCCTCCGTAACGGCTTGACCGATTTTAAGGTTAGAATTATTTATTTCTCAAAGATTACAAATCACTTCACATAAGAAATAAACATGATTATAAAAAATAGGCAACAATTCTGAACTCGTTAAAAAATAAATATAAAATATATTATAGGTAGGCGATAAAATTGACACCGTTTGGACTATTCACACGAATTAGATTTCATTAATTTATTTAGTAGAACATTTTTACTTTTTAATGTCTTTCAAGATGTGACATTTTAAATATTTTTAAATAAACTTAAAGATTCTGAGTCCTTTATTTTCTTAGGTAATGAATTATAAATTTAAATATATCTATATAAATATATTTTATTTAATTTCTTTTTTTTATTAATCCAACCACTAGTTCAGTCAGGCAGTAATAAATTTGAAATTAGGGCAACGGCATCAAAATTATGAAGAAAAAGAAAATCTATATTTCATCACACTCAGTGTTCTAGTTTCTTAGTTTACTTCTGTTGTAAATAAATCATATTTTATTTTATAATCAACTATATGAACTCTCCAAATATTATGAAATATTTTTACAGTTTTATGTACGTACAAAAAGGAATTTTACATTACTAGTGTTGTTTCGTATTGATTTACGATTCACCTCGACAGATTGCAGTATTTTACATTGTTTTCCGTTTCATGATAGGCTGCAATCACTTTGTTTATGAAATAATAAACAGAGAGAGCTAGAAACTATAAGAGCAGTAGCTGTGGTAGAAAAACTAATCGGTGTCTGAATAATACTTTTTTCTTACAATAACAGGCGCTCATAGCCCAGTTGCACTCGGTGATTAGAAACAATCAGCGAGGGCAAGCAACGACGGCGCGGTCAGTACCTGGATGGGTGACCGCTGGTGGCATGTTACCATGAGCGTCTCCGTGATTCGGAGTTCACGTTAAGCAGTCGGTCCCGGTTGTTATCATAGGATAACAGTCGTGAAGCTTAGTTGGAGGCCTTCGGGCGGCTTAAAAACATCCAACGGTAAGATTACGTAGCCACAACGTTGTCTTGCCAGTCCCCAACCCGCACTTGGCCAGCGTGGGGACGTATGGCCTTAACCTTAACCTTAACTACCGTGGGAGAGCCACGCTTCGGCATGAATGGGCCGGCTCGACCGGAGTGATACCATGGCCTCACAGAAAACCGGTGTGAAACAGAGCTTACGCTGTGTTTCATCGAGTGAGTGAGGATACCGGAGGCCCACCCTCACCATCCCCCTTCCCCCCAGGCCGCCATAGTGTGGGTCACCATGCTGCATTGTTCTTTTTCGCATTGAGGATGGTGATCACCACTCTTGGATTCTGCTCATGCTTTCCATCAGGCAGGGCAGAGTCATTTTGGCAGCTTAAATATAAAAAAATATAAAAAAAAAAAAAAAACCCTCTCCTGAGAGGAGACCCGAGCCCAGCAGTGGGACATTATGGGTAGTTGATTGAACAGCCCTTATTCATTATCTCCCTACCCTACCTAACTTTATTTGGGTCGGCGCAATGAGTTTTCTTCCGCTATTCTCCTCTATCACGGGTCAATTCACTGTGTACTCCGTTCCTGGTCATATCCCCTTTACGCAGTCCATCCATTTTTCTCGTCCTCTACTCTTATATCTGTCGAATTGCACACTGAAAACTTTCTTAACTACATTTTTCTCTTCTCTACCATCACATGTATATACCAGGTTAATCTGTTGCTACTCAACTTTCATCCACTGGTGCTACTTTCAGGCTCTCTCTCTGATGAAGTTATTTTTCACCTTATCCATTCTAGTCATACCTCACATGCATCTCAACATTCGCATTTCAGTTACATGCAGGCGTCTCTCATCCGTTTTCTTTATTGCCCTTTGTACTCCTGACTGATAACTCTCTATTCAGTAAGGAGTTTCAATAAAAAGCCCTTTCCTTCTCTTGGCAGTGATGTTGTCCTGCATAGTGTGCTCCCTAACTAGCTGTTATGACACCCACTGTGCTCCCTAACTGGCTGTTATAACATCCACGGGATGAACGGGTACAATGACACTCCATATTGTTTATCCGTTATCACAAAGTATTATTACAATAGGTACTATTCGGGTCATGTTAAATTTCAAAGATAATAATATTGGCTCAATGTTAAGCTGTAAAACTACATCGAATTCACATTTGTTCCACGAAAATTATATAAGTATCTGATAAGTTTCGATGGCGGTGCGATAATAGTACCTATTTCTAGATAACATACTTTTAACCGTGAATTGATAACTCTATAAGATTCTAATGCTGATCTTGATGTATAGCGAACGTGTTAAATATTTTTACATAATGAAATATATATATTTTAATCTTACTTTGACTTTCCGACACAAGGAAATGACAAGTTACCGGATATACGAGGACTAAAAATAGCGTAATCCAAAATTGTTTCATTCAATTTATTTGAATGAAAATAACCAAATTGAAAACAAAAATGATAAATAGCCACGATGGGGCTATCAAATTATTATTTTATAATTAAATCCTTTAAATAAATAAAGATATAAACAAAAAAAATGATACATACACCAAGACATATTTCGTTTAATTCGTTGCGGGTTCCAAGATAGTTTAATTTTCTCTGGCTCTTCCCGAGTGCCATAACTCGGTATTCGTGGGTCACTGACGTTGATCCTGGTGTACAGGAGTTACAGCGGCAGGGGTGGGGTGGGATTAAAAAAATTGCACCAAGACAATTAGGAGAATCAAACCCTCATAACTAAGAGGGAGGGAATATTCGAAGGGTGACAACGACCTACATTTACAGGTATCCGTGGAAGTGGAGTTTATTTACTTTTTTGTTGACGCGGTGGATCTCTGGCCCTCAGAGTAAGTGGTGATTCCACTAAAACCCAATCTGAGGACCGGCCTAAGGCGCCTTACTTTGAGGAATACCCGGATTGGGTTATTTCAGGTCCCCCCGGATTGGCATTGAGCCTATCCAGGTTATCGTGTCATAAAGACCCAGAAAGATACTCAATTAATCTTAATTAGGTAGCTGAAGCTTGAGTTTTCTTCGATGAACTCAGTCGATGAATTCAACTACTTATCTAAAGAATGTCGGTTTTCGCTCAAAACGAAACCAAGTGCACAATGTAAGTAGGGATTGTTATTATTCAATAAAGTTTAGAAAACCTATTTATGCTCGTCATAGGAATGGTAATATATTTGTTACTCGTATACACATATTCATTAAAATCATTACCTATTATGTATTTCTGATTGTGTACAGATAATTAATTTGTACTACAAACGCGAATGTCTTCTATTATAATAAAACTCTTCTAAAATTAGGTATTACTTTATATTTTATAAATAAACTAGTCTGTAATAATATCTAGAAATTCAAGGATGCATTTTCAATTCGCAGAACTGCTATGTCTTTAAAGATATGTTATCAGACTTGTTGAAGTGATGAAGTTGGGCTTGTACGCACACAGAAACGGAGTGCAACGTTTTATTATTCGTTGTGGAAATGTTTTCACATTTTTTGCTATTATTGTTATCAATAACGGAAAGATGAATGACGCTTTGTTGAATTACCTGTATGAAGAATCGAGAATAAGATAAATACGGCTAATAATAGGTAACAATATCAATCTGTAATTAAAATAGAATACCAAGGTTTATGGTACTTCAAACATTTAAAAAAGAACATCATAGATATTAAGACAGTTATAGACGAATGACGCTGCTTTAAACACCTGTGTCAAAAATAAACAAATACAGGTAAAGATATCAAACCATAATTAAAATGAGTATCAAGGTTTATGGTACTTCAAATATTTTAAAAAAGAAAGCCATAGATAACAAAGTTGGTTTTTTTTTATTGTCCAAGGCATCGGTTGCGAACAAGTGAATACAGGGCCCAGTGTGAGTTTATTTTAACATCAATTAGACCGCCTTCAGCGTTGTCATTGCAATCGCAACGCCGAACGCGAGTACTGTGATGATCAAGTCGAATAAACTAACCCTAGACCCTAGGTTTCGAAGTGAAGAATGTTATCAAACGGAAAGTGTCATCGCCAGAGTCAATACAGATGTTAGTATTTGTCGAGTTTACGCAGCACTAACTGTGTAACATTGAACTGATAACAAATTGAAAATATTACTTTTGATAAATTTTCTTAGTTAATTTAAATTACACAATCAATATCTGCTTAAACAGACAGAATAAATGATCTGTTAACCACCCAATAGGCCAGGCAACCTCACTTCAAGAATTATCATTAAAAAATATTAGAATAGAAAATATTATTGATTTTGTAGAAAAGTTTTTGGTAAATACGTGAGCAGAAGGAATATACAATAAACCTATCATTATAGATGGTAAAATAAGCTTAACTAAAAGTAGATTCAAATCAGGTCAATTTAAGTGATTCCACGGCACCTAATTCACAGCAATGGAAGGTGGGATTGAAGTACAATTACAAAGAATATACAAATACATGTTTTTAGTATGATCAAGCATGATTTATGAACTTTATATTCATGACTGACAGACAATTATTTAACGAGATGTTATGGAGTAACACTAAAACTGTTCTAAATTTAATTTCCGACCAAATTCTGAGTAAAATGTATAATATCTGCGTCGTGATTTTTCAATTACGATGAACACTACCGCTGGACGGGCGTCTGGAATATGTTAGATGTGGGGTTGTATCGTTATGATTCTTAGAAACACTCATGTTGTGTTGGAAAGTTCCAGATTTATTTATAAATTTACTAAACATGACTATCTCACAATATATAAAATAAATTGTTGTTTACTATTTTTTATTCAATTCAGTTGACTGTTGGCAAAACCTTATTGTGTTTCATTTCAATCGTTCTGTAAAATAGCATTCTATTAGGACGATTCTTTTGATTTATTTTAAATCTATGATTCTTTCCAATTTTACTCAGTGGCACAGGCAACAAGCCCAAATCCAAAGTGTTGCACCGTTCCAAAATATAAAAAAAACTTGCAATGTCAATTTAAATTATATAATATTTATAAAAAAAAATATCCCTGCCAGTTATAAATTAAAATGAGAAAGCGTAACAGGAATTTAAAATAAGAAACCGACCACAGTGTTATTACTGTGAGTGCTTTAAACAAGTTTCTTTTGTTGATAAGACAGAATATCTGGAAGTGTCATTGACTCCTGCTGTGTAATTTCATACATTTATGCATAGTACATTGTGAAGAAAAGATTAAATGTTTTTTGATATAAAAGTAATTGCAGTATCGACACGCAATGATGCTGATTACTCATGAGCAGTATTCGGTAAAAAGTGTATATGTAATGTACACATTTATTAAGTACTGTTAGTATGGTGTAAAATATATGAGTGTATAATTGTAGCGAGCAAAAAAAAATCCGAAGGGATATTTTTACACCTATGAAATCCGGAAACTTTTGGAGTAAATGTGTCAGAAACACCCGAAAGAGCGATTGCTTACGATGTAAGTCTAACGACAGTGATATGTATGATGATAATGTATGTGAGAGATTGGTGTTGTAGGTATTTTGGGGAAGAATTAAATGAAATGTTTTTATCTCCGCACTAACTAAGTATCACCATTGAATCTTATATACGTAATTGAACATTTTAGTATTAATTACAGGGTTCGTTTTTTAAAATCGCCGTATCGTAGGTATGTTTTTTAATGAGCTTTAACAATATTTAAACTTGTAATTGTGGTAAAAAAATATTTTATATTACTAGCTAGCTAGCAGACATCTAGAAATCTATGGTTTACCATAGATTTCAAGTGTATTGTCTAAACACATAATTGCAGAGTAAATGACGAAAGAACATTTCTTGAGTCGTTCTTTAATCTTTTGTTCCGTTGAATTTGTAGGCTGGTACTTAGCTCTCATTTGCGTTGAATAGGTATTTGTGGCAGTTCTAAAATTTTAAAATTAGAACAGAAAGTATTTAGGAACTACTACTAAGTACAGTAGTAAAAGATAACAATGTACTTTGAACAATGTGACAGTATACAATTCAAAGTTTCGTTTAGGTAAATTCGTTGTATTAATATATACCAAGTATCCATTTAGTAAATAGTCGTATATATAGGCTCCATGAGTTATGACCTTAAATATAAAATACTTAGGTAGATTAGTACCCATATACTATTGACGAATTACTTACATGTAGTAGGAACTTTGGCCGACGGCGACGGAACGTAGTTTAAACCAATGGGGCAAAAATCTTGAAATTTTGGAAACGAATTAAATTATTAATAATAAACTAAAATTTCATGCATGAAAATAAAATAGGAATTAGGAAAAATTTGGAGACATGAAATAACCACGCAAGAGAAGCCGGGGTCAATGGCCAGTAGCTTACTGTTTTTAAAGTAAGTACATGTGGTAAGTACATCGTAAAATAGCACTGAAAATCTATGTATAATCTTTATACATAAAAATGAACGTTTGTCTGTATGTCCTTTATAGAAATTGTAAACTATGCATTTGATCATGACATTATATTCAGCAAAGTGTTGTGCATGTGCCCACAAAGATTCCTGAGTTGGTACGACCAGCTTTGCCCCGCAGCCTTGCCTGCCTAAATAAAAATGAATCGCCGAAATATATGTACGCGCATAACTTCCGGTCGACTGCACCGAATTGGATAATTGTTTTTTTATGTATTCATTACATAGTTAGAACAAGGTTTGTATAGAAAAAAAGCGAATTGACCTGTGGAAACCTGAGTCGAGCATAATTACTAAAACAACTAAAAAAGTTTCATAAATTTTGAAAATATTTACGAAAGTAAAATATAGCGGTACGGAGTTCGCCGGGTCAACTAGTTTTTAAATAACTGGGAAGTGAAGTGGGGTCGTTACGATTATATATAATACAACTTAATTAACAACAACGGCGGGACAATTCAAAGGTCATTTGTATGTATTTCATTTGTGATAATCATATACCACCGTAAAGTTTATAACCTCATATATGAATACACAAAAACATTTGGCATACACTTTGGTCATAGGTCAAGGATAGGCCTATGTCTAGCAGTGGATTATTATGGCTTAACAGATTTATTGTAGTCTGTTAATCTGTGTTTAGCTTAGCTTAGCTTAACATGGATTTAAAACCATTGGCGAAAAATTTTTTAATGTTTAGTGCGAGTTATAGAGAAAAAAAGCGATAGGCACAGGCATCGTTCAATTGTTTACAAAACACTCAAGGATATAGTCGAATTGAACCTCCTTACAAATATGAGTTTTGTTGAAAGCTATTTTGCCTAGGTCTCTTTTACTGTTTCGTCTGTATGTTTGATAATTAGTAACCGTCTTTTGCAAGCGTGTAGTATAGTTTTTTAATATTTTTTTTTATTACCACCATATCGTGATATCAGGCACGAGTAGTTTTACTCGCGTAGTACGTGTGTAACTACTTAATATATTCTACTAATTACCTCTCCAAAAAAGAGTAGCTTTTAATGTCCTTTGTTCAGAAAACATAAAGTTAAATAGTCCAACATTGATTCACGTATATACAGTAACATATCAATTAGGTTTAAATAATCAGCCCGATATTCAGAGCGTAAGAGAAAAAAACATTTATGGCACGGTTTGCATGCATCGGTACGCATTCTGGGTAAGAATATTTATTTCTTGAGATGTTCTAGATATAAGTTAAATCAGGAAGTAAATCAAACATCGTTAATTAACAATAACTTCATGAATATGGTAGTGGCGCTCATAGCCCAGTTGCACTCGGTGATTAGAAACAATCATCGAGGGTAAGCAACGATGGCGCTGTCAGTACCTGGATGGGTGACCGCTGGTGGCATGTTACCATGAGCGTCGCCGTGATTCGGAGGTCACGTTAAGCAGTCGGTCCCGGTTGTTATCATACGATAACAGTCGTGAAGCTTAGTTGGAGGCCTTCGGGCGGTTTAAAAACATCCAACGGCAAGATTTACGTAGCTACAACGTATTCTTGCCAGTCCCCAACCCGCACTTGGCCAGCGTGAGGACGTATGGCCTTAACCCTCTCCTGAGAGGAGACCCGAGCCCAGCAGTGGGACATTATGGGTTGTTGTTTGTTTTTGTTTCATGAATATTAATAAACTATAGATTTTAAAAAAATCAGAAGAATGATTCAAATTAGCTCTATGGTCTCCAGGTATCGGTCTTTTGAACCTATGTAGCAATATCTGTTTTCATTTGTGATGGCTTCAATTTGTCGACTGCTTGTAGTTAAACAATTTCAGCATAGGTAGCATAAAACTTAGGTTTGACAACCTTTCCAAACTAAATCACGGTTAATACTGAGCGAATTATTATTTAATTTATTTAAACAAAGGTCTCAAGGAAACCCAATGAATTTCTGACAATAGATATCATCGACGAATTTAGTTCAACGATGATATCTATTCTCAGCAAATAAAATTGCATAATTTTAAACATGTTTTCAAACCACAAATAAAGGCATAATTATATCTACCTAATTTTCATGTTTAATGATTGCGTAGGTAGGTACATGTATCTCTTATCTTGATTAAATTGTTAGGTGGCGCCAGTAATAACAAAACACATTATAAACACGAAACTAAAATGCACATAACTATCTCATTGTTCAACGAAATGATAACTTCAGGAATCAGTAATTATCTCCACAAATCAGGGTCGTTTGCGATAAGTCACGCAAGTGGCAAGATATGAAACCTTACTAGAACAATTCCCGTTTCTTTGTTTTCTTTACAATTTTAAGTAAAAAACTTACCGTTAAATGTGTCGTATGCCGTAGGCTGATAGTCCTCCCTGAATTTATTCTGCGCATATGCAGCTATCAACGAACTCTTTCCAACGGCTCCATCACCTACTAACACACACTTAATCTTCTCCTTCTTACCGCCTTTAACCTTCCTTTTGTCCTTTATTTGAAACATTCGATTCAAACTCCGTCTGCTTTTCTTATCCCTCACTGCCCATTCGTTCACTTTATCACAACAATTTAACTCTTCAGACACATCATCAGACATCACAGTGCGACCATTCTCTTCTGCAACCTCCGAGTAATCGTAGTCATCTTCGTCTCGGCGCGATATCGGGAACTGGCTCGGACTGTGCACTCCGAACACGAAGGGCCCATCTCTCTCGGGCACACGGACAGCGAACCCGTTCGCCGGAGTCGCGGGCTTGGCGTAATGTACTACCGGAGCCCGATACTGATTCGAAAGGTAGGCATCTGACGCCTGCGGTTCAAACCTAAACACTAGTTCTGCTTCCCTACGATCTAAACTTAAATCAGGAGTTACTTTATCTTGAAAGTATCCGACTTTCTCACGGGCTCTCGCCTCCTGCAGTCGCCTTTCGAGTTCGACGTTCGAGGGTTTCCAATAATCTGGTCGGTATTCGTAAGGGTTATCTGTAGGCAGATTCCTAGATGCGGGCAAGGCTCGGTGCGGGCCTGTGTCGCGGGGAGGTGCGCGTGGTGGTACCACTAGAGGCTTTTGCGGTTCCGCCAACAACGGTCGGCGCGCCGAGAGGTTTGCGTTTCTGTTAAACATGATCCCTTCTAAACTGGGAGACATTTGCACTGTCACGATTGGTTGCGTACAAACCGTTCAACACTGTATGCGTTTGCGCACATAACTCGCGCGATATAATCGGAAAAGATCGCGGTTTGTGGAGCGCGCGTGTACGAGTGGCAGCGTGCTCTCACGGCGGAGTATAAAACGCAACTGTCGCAGTCTGCTCAGTCAAGGCTCTCGGTCGTCGTCGCTCGCCGCTCTCAGCTCGGGTTGACGGTAACCGTGCGCCCCTCGCCCGGAGAAATGACCTGTTGCTTCTGTTACCTGTTCAGGTACAAGCGACCGTTTTGCGAGCAAAGCGCAGCTGCTGCTTGCTAACAAATAACAAAGAACCGTCATATGGCGACGCCAGACGCCTCACATAGCCTCGCAAGGAAATTCATTCACGATATCCAAAGATGAATGAACGACAACGTGTTGTGTTTACCAAATGTTTTATGTTTACTTACAAGGAATACTGACCTCGGATTTATATAATACAACCTCGATATGGTTACAGTAAATGACATCGTTAAATTATTATTTAGATAGATTTATACCTTTGCTGTCTGCTTCAGTCCTTAGGTTTTTATTTATAAGCATTCTCTGTTCGCATCGTAACAAATAAATATACCGATAAACGTATGTAGATACATACATGGGTAAGTGAACTAATATATTTAGTATATGTTATGTAGAGTTTGATAGATAACAATAATAATAACTGCAGAAGCGAGCCTGCCAGCTATCCAACCTACAATCTCCGACTTAGCAGTCAGGATCAAAAACCACTATATCAATAATCCTGTCAAGATATGTTATACGAATTATTAGATGTAATTTGCGCGATTACTTGATGTCAATATTTTAAGTTTCTTTGAGCATCCTTTAGGAGCAAAATCAAAATATAGGTACTTAACTATAATCTCTGATTAAAAGTTTGTTATTTAATTTATCTTAATTTAATTTTAACTACCGCGTGAGAGCAGTGGTAGCATATGAGACTGCTGTGCGTGAGGTCTCGGGTTCGTTTCGTGGATCGAAACAAATGTTAGTATATCATCTACAAATATTTGCTTCGGAGTTTCGGTGCCTTCCATGTTTAATATTTATGTACCTATTTATTTTACAAAAAAAAAATGTATTAATATCAGTTGTCTAGTATCCATTGTACAAGCTCTGCTTGGTTTGAGACCAGATGGCGTTGTGTGATGGATGTCCGAAAATATTTATTTAAAATTAATATTATTTTATAATGTCCATTTCCCATCAACAAAGTTTTTGAATTTTTAATATAAATTCTGTTAATATTTAATCCTGAAATTTGCATGTACTTAGGGTCTCTATATTAAGTAAGCGAGCAATAAGAAAGAAAATTTGGAAATGCTACTCCTAAGTGGGGAAAAATAGGGGACGAAAATATCTACTTCTGCGTGAGCGAAGCCAGGCGCAAAAACTAGCATTTCACAAAATAATATAGGGTTGTCACTCAACAGATAAATCTCTGGTAGATTGCTCTCTCTGCAGCTAAAAATGCCAAAGGGCTAAATTTTCATACGTTCGAGCATCGCGAGCATTTGCACTCGTAATTTTATTCTTTATTTTTGCCCGCGGCTTCGCTTGCACAAAATGTTACAATTTCATAAAACATAATTTACCCCCTGAAAGATGGCATTTTGAGAAATACTATTTTCAAATAGGTATTTTATTAAAATACTTTAACTCTACTAAATGTTTACAAAGTTATAAGCAAATCCATCATAGGAATAAAAAGTTCCATACAAATTTTCATTGCCTATTTTACCCCTTAGGGTTTGCATTTCAAAAATTCCTTTCTTGATGCTTACTTACGTTAAATAAAGAACCTGGATGCAAAATTACAGGATTCTAGGTTCAGCGATTTGGGCTGTGCGTTGATATCTGGATATCTCAGTAAGCCAGTCACCTTCCTTTTTTTATATAGATCACAATTCAATTGAATAACTTGATTTTTAGGATAATATATTTCAAGAAAACTTATATTCATAAGAATATAAGTTTTCTCGTATATAACAGTATATAAATACTGTTCCGCCATATAGTTAAATGGATCCGATGTTTTCGGCGCTAGATTACTGATTCTAGGACATTCTATTTGTTCCAGAATGGTTCATCGAATACATAGATATCATCACAAAGAGATCATCCCAGATATTTCGAAAGCCCTATAAAAGCGGAGCGTGTTAGCCGTACCAGCGAGTATGGTTTCAGGATACAGAGGATTAACATCGATTCATTGTACTTATTAATAGCTATTATCAGTAGTCATGTATAAGACACAAACATTTGACTTGCATCAAGCGCATGGAGGATTTTAAAAATTCTATTTGTCTCCATACCTACATTATGTAATGCAATCACAGCTATTCGGTTCTATTTATCACCCCACTCCAATTTAACATTACAAAATATTTTACAGTATATTGGCGCGAAAATAAGAAAACACAATGAAAAATCAAATGACAGATTACAAATTCTAAAGTAATATTTTGTTTATTTTAATTGTAACAGTATTTATGGCCAGACTAAGTATATCCTGTGTCGCAAATGATGAGGAAAAATCCAATTGTAGGTAACGGAATATAAATAAAATTTATTTGGTACTGGGTAACAAATGTTTTAACTAATATTTTACGTAGTATTTTAGCATCAGAAACATCAGTAGCCATTAAGGAAGCCTTATTATTGCTATTTTATAAAGAAAAATATTTTATCAGGTGAATCATACACGATTAGTCTATTTATGCCCTAAATCTATGGTAAACGCACGTGGTTTCTGAATGTGCTAGTTCAGTCTTTGACAGTGACAGTTAAAACATGTCACCTTAAGCCATGCTTGATTGTCAAAATGTTGTGATTCTCAGACGTAATTTTAAGCATTTTGGTACCTGTACGAACAAGATGTGATGATATAAAAGTGCTAGTGAAAAAGAGATGCAAGATTTCTAACGAGTTTCCATATTAAACGCTTATGTTTAGATTCAGGACAGTAGTAAGGTTATGTTTTAGTCAAAAGTTTTTGAATTCAGTAGAAGTTTAGTATATAGTATTCGTGTCAGTGCTATTAAAATAATTTAAACAAGTATAATTTCATACGTATTGCATAATGGCTAAGTTCAAATTGAGTAAGTAATTCTTAGTTTACTAAGTAGTTAAAGTAAGTAATGTGTTGTTAAAAAGCCACTCGTTTACTTTTAATCTAAATGGTATCATGAACTTAATAATTGATCGTGTTTTCTGGGATATTTTATATAAAATTATTAACTTGAGTTATTAGGTAGGATTGTTTCGTTTTGGCACGATCTACAAACATCCTCAAACGTGGTTTTTCTTATAGTATATAATTCTATTATTCCTCGTTTTCCAGAAAAACCATCAAAGAGACAGCCGGCTCGTCTCCGTTACAAAATAGAAAAAAAAGTTAGAGACCACAATAGGAAACAAAAGAAGGAAGCAAAGAAGAATCCCAAATCTAAAAAAATAAAACCAATTCAAGTTCCTAATGGCTGTCCTTTTAAAGAAGATATTCTCAAAGAAGTTGAGGCAGTCAAGAAACATAAAGAGGAGGAAAGACAGAAGAAGAAAGAGTTAGCCAAACTAGAAAAACAAAAGAAAATGGAAGAAAAGAAAAATGCTACTACTAGTATGGATTCTTTGGTTAGTGTTATATTTATAACATTGTGCAACAATTTATCGCTTAACCCTCTTATCAAAATCTCTTACAATAATTGCTCAAAGCAATGTAAGTTTTGGTTAGATTACTTCAACAGTTTTTAAGAGTCCACTACTGGATTTAGGCCTCTGCTTAGAAAGGAGGTTTGGACTGCCTCAATGTCGCAGTTGTTGCATTTGTGACTTCTGTGCTTGAGGTTTCAGGTTTGATTGCCCGGTGGGACCAAATGTTTGTATGATCTGTAAATATCTTTTTCTACGTTAGATATTTTCTACATAAAATATGTAGTACTCATCATACAAGCTCTGCTTAGTTTGGGACTAGATGGTATTGTGTGTAAAATGTTGGAAAATATTTATTTATTATACCACACAGGCCAGACTGTTTGGGTTTAGATTTCCTTCTTGTAGAATGCTGCTGTCCTGCTTGATTTTGGCATTGTTTTTAACTCAGCCACAGAATAAATACGGATGATGAAACTCCAACCCTTTTTTTTACGTGTGGACCCCCTCGGGCCTTCTCCCACCGGGGTTTGCGGCGGGGCGGTGTGTCGGAATCGAACCGACTAAAACCACACTGTGTGCCACTCTGTGCCTGAGACGTGAGAGATCCGGGAACCGCTTTCTTACGCCATCCGGACCCCCCCAGCGATGAGACTCCGACCCTAACCTAACCCTAGGGAGACTCTAGTCAATAGAAGATTATTTTACCAATCAAATCAAAACCTTTATGAGCAATTAAGTGTACATAGTTGTGTACTAATAATAAAATAAATGTATTTAAGAGTGTTAATGTAGCTTTGATGACAGTCTTTCCCTATAGTGCAGGGTATGCAGTGCACACTGCTGCACCAGTGTTAAGGGTGTCGGCTGTGGTACTTGTACTGAATCAGCATGCTTACTGAAGCTTGAACACGGGCACTGCTACAAATGCTTCTGAAAATACTGTAGGGATTGTAATCATAGATCCAGTAGTACAGTAGCCCAATACTTTGGTGACTACTATGTGACAATATACTACTAAACCGATTGAGTTTGGGTATGAGTGTAAGTTTTTTGAGTGGGTTTTAGTCCAACAGGCAGACAAGTCATTTATAATCTCGATTGTCGGCACTTGATGGAAATTATTGTAATACATCCTAGAACTAAACTCACTCCAATCATAGGTTTGATACCCTTTAATGATGCCATAAGGCGAAACTAGTCAGGTATAAATATTAATAAATAAAAAAAACTCGATTGTGTGGTTTTATGAAACCACTGTAAAAGTGAAACTTTTTTCACATAGATATTTAAGTAAAAATTTCCATTAAGGAATGACTACAGTGAATTAAGGATGACAAAAAAAAAACAAATTTGGGTGGAGCACTGGCATAAATGAGTAATAAAAGTCTATATACTACACGGTCAGCTGATGGAACTATAGACACCGCCATATTGGCCTCGGCTGCTCTAATGAGCGCCTTTAACTTTATTCCTACTCCGCGGCCGACCGTCACGCGACATGCGATACACAGACCAAAACATTTGAGACAATGTAATAAAAGTTTTACTTTAAAAGTGGAATAAGTGCAAGTGAGTTTAATTCTAGAATCTAGACAGATAAGTTTTAGTAATTATCTCCTAAATTAATAAAAGGACTGGAGACATGGTCTGTTTATAATTAAACTGTATTACTTGTACTGTTAGGTAGCCAATGCCACAGCCAGAGGGAAAGTACATGATGCTTTTAAAGGTGATGAGCCATCAGATGATGTAGAGTTTGGAAAGGACCGAAGACAGGAGAACTCACTCAAGACATACTACAGAGAGTTCAAGAAGGTTATATCTGAAGCTGAAGTTGTTTTAGAAGTTGTTGATGCAAGGGATCCCTTAGGTAAGGTATTTTTATACACCTACACTTTTTTCATACATGGCATCTTAAAATTATGCTTTTCAAGATAAAGCTAATGAAACTTATATTTTGTTGTTATATATTATTTAATGGTCAATATCATTACTACTACAGGCTTACTAGTTTTCATTATTTTAATCATCTATCAACTGTAAAAGCAAAATAAATTAATATTATTGTATATATTTTCAGGTACAAGATGTTCCCAAGTAGAAGAAGCAGTTCGCGAAAGTGGTAAACGTCTAGTCTTAGTTCTCAACAAAGCAGACCTAGTACCCCGTTCAAACCTGGAGGCTTGGCTTAAGTATTTACGGGTGTCGGCTCCAGCGGTACCATTTAAAGCTTCGACACAAGACCAACAGCATAACTTAGGTACTAGAAAAATGAAGCATGTTATGAAGGAAAAACAAATGAAAGGTAAGGCTAACAAATGCAAGTTTAACAATAAGGAATATGCATGTTTTTTTATTACTCAATCTGATCATTTACATCTCTATAATATGAAAAAAAATAAAATAAATAGGCTTGAAAATAGTCAAGCGAATTTCGAAAGTGAAATTTGAGCTATTCAAACCGCCGCCATTTTGCGCACGCTTTTGTCACAGCCAGTGACATTATTTTCATAACGTGTTTGTTTATTAATCAGTGTTTCAGTTATTTATACTTATTTACAGTTTTAATCGCTATAAAATCATGGAAGAAGGTAATTTTTCTCAGAAACACTACTAACACAGTTTGAATTTCGACTCCGATAATTTTGGTGTAGTGACATTTCGTTCGACGTACGTCACATTTCGTTTCGACCAATAGTGACGCCTTTTATAAATTTGTGTTTTTTTCCTTATTTTTTACTTTTTATTTTATATTTACTGGGTTTGATAATGAAATATATATATATATATTTCATTATCAAACNATGGTATGTGGGACTGGTTTGCAATCTGAGGCAGGGACTTAATTTAAAAACCTACACATATAATATCCTATCATCATATATGCATATACAGTACTTATGTACACCAAAAAAGTAGATTTCATTTTTTTGTCTGTCTGTCTCTTTGTTCTGGCTAATCTCTGGAACTGCTGGATCGATTTAGACAGGACTTTCACAAGCAGATAGTTGATGATATGAGGCTCCTTTTTTTAGATTAGCTTGGCTCCGCGGCATTACCTGTAGTTTTTGTAACTTAAAGAACAAGAACCGCCAGTAGCATCATGTAGATTAGCTATACCCAATAAAATATTTAGCTTTATTATTATGTGGATAAATGTAGAGCAAAATAAAGCAAAATAGTATTATTTTTTTTCAATCATAAAATTAAATAGAATACATTTTAAGTTTAAATACATATAATTCTGTTACTGAATCTGTATGTTTAATAAATTAAATGTATATATAAAAAGACGTAGAAGAACTAAAATCCAATTTCATATTGATCGGATGACTACTATGTCCTATTTCTTCACATAATTTAGTAAGACTGGTTTTGCTTTTGTTCTGCCGCCTATATCCTGTAGGTTCCAGATTCTATTGCTAGTGTGCCGCGATTAGTGCATCGGTAAGCCACAAAAATGACGTCATTTCTAAGTTGCGGTGTTAGGAGTCTCCGCAACTGAATGACAACTACATACAGCAATAACTATGGGTGGGGCTCAGCACGAAAAAAGTATTAATATTTTATTAATTTAATAAATATAAACATTCTAGGGTCTTCTAGCGTTGGGTCTGAACTGCTAATGGGACTATTAGGCAATTACTGTCGCAACAAGGATGTCAAGACGACTATCACAGTTGGCGTGGTCGGTTTACCTAACGTTGGCAAGAGTTCCATCATCAACAGTTTGAACAGATCCAAGGCTTGCAATGTTGGCAGCACTCCGGGTGTTACCAGGTAAGTTTTTTTTAAGTCTCTACTTTATCTGATGGAATGCAGTCATCATACTCATTGCAACAATATAGCATGGTGACCCACATCATTTGTTGTACAGTGTTGTACCGTTTATAAGATCTAAATAAGAGACAAATAAATATTACAGCCAGGGACGCAGAAATATTAGTTTTAAATGAACAAATTCATTGACAGAAACTGGATTGAACACATTATATTAATTTTTGTAAATATTTCTTACTGATGATGCCCAACGCTTGCTAGTTGATTGTGTCAAATATCGAACCCAAAGGAACCATAATAATAATTTTAATGTGTACAATGTAGGACTTATCATTATTATCTTAAGTAATATAAATGGGGTATTAGATCTATTTGAGATATTTACACAACAACGACTTCTCTGTCTCAAAAGTTATTCAGTATCTTCAGCTCCGACGAGGCTAACATATTATTTCATAATAAAAGCCTCTAAATAAATAAAGATATAAAATTAATAAGAAATATTTATTGCTCCTACAAGGGATACACAACCACCCCTAGTTTCAAGACTAAACGTTATTGACGTTTAATTGAACATTTCTGTTTTTTTTCTCATGAAAGGTTTAGTTTGCAGCCCTTTTGTTCTTCATGAAAGGCACCAATGGTACGGCCCATCTTGCACCTTATTCGAAAACTTTTGATTGATTGATTTCATGTATGTACCAATTGCCTTTCCTGAAAAATAATTATAGAAAAGAATCATGTTCACTTTACTTCTAAAAATGTTTAGTTTTCACTTTACTCAGTCCCTAAAATTATTAAAACCTTTATTTCTTTTCACAGACAAATGCAGACCGTCCAACTTGACTCAAAGATAAAGATCCTAGATAGCCCGGGTATCGTGTTCCACTCAGGTCCAGAGGATGACTCGTCCGTGGCGCTGAAGAACGCTGTTCGTGTCGGAGCCCTCAAGGACCCAATCACACCTGCTTCTGCTATATTGCAGCGGGCCAGCAAACAGACTCTCATTGAGCTGTATTCTGTACCAGACTTTAGTACACCACAGGTACCTATTTATATTTTTGAATAAACATCTAAGCACTAAATTAATATGTATGTGTACGTATGCATATGCGTTTATGTTCCCTTGCAACCAGAATTGATAACATCCTTGTTTTTCTTCTTGTCGACACTTATGGTTTCCCAATAGTTAGTTCGTATATATCATATTAATTATCAATACTTAATCTTATTAATATTATAAATTCGAAAGTAACTGTCTGTCTGTCTGTTGCGCTGCACGTTTTAACCGCTTCACCAATTTCAATGGAATTTGGCATGTAGATACTTTGATTCATGAGAAAAAATAAAAGTTGCCATATACCACGAAAACCGTTGGCGGAACTATTATTACTAATAATACGATAAAAAATATTAACTGCGAAAACTTAAATGCTCAGTACTAAAATATTGCAAGTACATTTTCTTCTTTTGATGATATGGCGATCAGCCGGAGCAGCTATTTCTGCCAATGTCAAGTATTTCGAGTCTTCAATTCTAAGTCTTCGAGTCTTCAAGTCTTCGTCGTGATGGAGTTAATGATAATAATTATAAAAAATGTGGATGACATAAAATGGGGACCGTCTTTCGAAAAAAACAAAAAACGATTGCAAGTACATTTCCTACTTAAGTCAATTTTTACATAGACATTGCACTCTATGGGTATTATAATTCCTAGTTACATGTCAAATATGTCAACTTGATGGTAGATGACAAGTGACTAGAATGTCAGCTCTTTTATAGACAAGTCTCCTCTCCTGAAACTTTTTTTTTATGGTATAAGTGGCAAACGAATAGACGTATCGCTTGATGGTAAGCGATTACTGCCGCCCATGGACACCCGTAACACCAGAGGTGTCACAAGTGCTTCGCCGGCCTTTGGGGGATGGGAAGGGGGATAGGGGGATAAGATTGGGGTATGGGTCCCGTTACCCTCACTCACTCGATGAAACACAGCGTAAGCGCTGTTTCCACCGGTTTTCTATGAGACCGTGGTATCACTCCGGTCGAGCAGGCCCATTCATGCCGAAGCGTGGCTCTTCCACGGTAGAACCTATTCATCATTTTTATATCCATCATGAAATTATCTTTTATATGCTCTGAAGATTATATGGAAATTTTATACATTGCTTTTTTTCAGGAATTCTACTCGCACTTAGCATCTCGCATGGGAAGGTTTAAAAAGGGGGGAGTACCGGACCAGGAAGCGGCTGCTAGGATACTTCTGAACGACTGGAATACTGGCAAAGTAAGTGTATTTATTGACATGTTGTAGAGTCATTTCTTGGCTTTTTGGCTCAACTGTGGTGAGTGAGTGACAGTAAGATTACTGAAATACGAACCCGATGGTATCATGCTTATTATGGAAACTTCTCGAACATCATGGAATGTTTTATTCTTTATTTTTACGCTGCAAATTTTGTTGACGGACTTGATGTTGCGCATTACGTTTCACCTGATTCTATCTATTTCTAGTATCTATCAGTTACATATGAGACCAGTTTTATAGCTGTTTATCATCATTTCAAGTTCTTTTAAAACACCAAATGTTATCTATCAACCAAGGGTCTGTTTCATATTAAAAATAGTATATTATTCATAGTCTTTGTCCAGTATTTACTGTATTGCATCATCGCGATCCCACAACAGGTATTAATACCGGAAACACTAGTTTGAAGATCAGGGGCTTACATATAAATGTCTGCCATACTACTAAACATAATTGATTATTGTAAAGAGAACCACTGTTTACATTCCTCACTTTCTGATTATGTTTATCCAATAAAATAATAGTAATTGTTATTAATATTTTGAAAATTTCGTTTTAATCACTATAGTGACTGGGTGCGCTTTAAGAATATATTTATCAAATGTTTAGCTTTCGATGACATTATGAAGAAAATTTGCATATTATTACATCGCGGATATCCGTTGCTGAGATAAAACTCGTTTCTAATGAATTGAAAAGCTTCATTGGCCGAGTAGTCGTAGGAGTCAACATAAGTTGTGCTATGCATTATGTATAAAAAAATATGAATATTTAAAAAAGAAAATAATAAATAGATATCTATTAAAACACAGAATGTGAAAGAATTGTTTACCATTACAATACTTGAATTTAATAAATTACATTTACAAGTTACATAAATTTTTAAAAAATAATTTTATATGTTAATAAAAGTTTAAAAAAAGTTAAAAAAAAAGAGAAAAGTATAATACAGTGATTTAAGACAGTTCCACAAAAATAATTGTTTTCCGAAAACCGTCGGTTATAAGTATGAGAATTTGCGTGTAAACGGAATGCATTGTTTACGAAGCTCTTCTCGTAAACGCAAAACTGACAATGACAGGTCTAATGTATTGATTGATTGCAAATTTTCTTGTTGTGTTAAGTTGCGTCGCATTGTAAATAATATGAATTGGTAGTAATAGAAAAGGCAAGTTAAATGATTTTATGTGGTGAAGGTTGAAGGCAATTGTCTTAGTAATAAAAGTTCCGTTATACGTCGGTTCCGGCGTACACTCGATTTCGCAACTTTTGTTTTCATAGTAAAATATTACTAAAAATAGCAGAGTACCGATTGAATTTTCGGTCATAATAAGATTTAATTCCGTTACTGTTGACGTTGGATGTTCAATATTTTTATATGAATGTACTTTAACTGTAGTAAGACCAAAGAGTTGACGGAAGCTTTTAAACGAACTCCTATGAAACGAGAATTTGTACTAAGATTTAAAAGTTAAATAATATAGATAAATTCTAATTTTATACTTATGTAAAATTAATAAGTCGTATGTAATTTAATTAAAATTTAAATATATTTTGCGCAGTAATATAACTGTAACGAAAATAAACTGGAACATTTTTTTTTCTTAAACATTTTATCAAACAAGAAAATGTGAACTGAGTTAATTAAATATATAGATACTTTATTTAAGGATACGAAATGGTTTAATACATAAATAAAATAAATAATAACACTCGGATAGAATAAATGAGAATAAACCCCAAATCCTCTTGCTTATCAGTTGCAATCACTTAATATTTACACAAAATGTCAGTCTTCTTGAATTCGCGGGCTGGGTTTCCGCAACACAACTACTTTAATTCGCCTATTTTGTTTAGCATGCCAGTCATTCTAAAAGTACAGTATTAAAAACATTGTTTCTATTTTCCAGGTAAGATACTTTACGGTACCGCCTGAGGTTGAAGTACACGTAGAATCCAAGATCGTGTCCACATTCTCCAAGGAGTTTGACATCAACTCCTTTGAAGCCATGGAGACGGAGACCATCAATGAACTCGCCACACATGATACTGGGGTTGAGGCTATTAAGGTATAATCAAGTTTATTTTTTCATGCATGAAAAAACTCAGATTCAGAACAATGATTTCTGGATCTAATGTGATATGTCTACTCCTTTGCCACATATTCCTTAAAAATGTAACATGATATTGTTTGGGTATATATGGATACACCATGTTGGAATGGATGGTTGGGAAACACCAATTGCAGTACCATTTAAAATCACTATGGGATCCATGCAATCTGACACTTGCAAATGTAAATGTAATCAATGTTATAAATTAATTCAAACAATCATTCAATCGGCAATCCATAATGCCCCATTGCTGAGCTTAGGTCTTCTCTCTGGAGAGGCTAAGGCCCTACATCCCCACACTGGCCAAGTGCGGGTTGGGGACTGGAAAGACAATGTTGTGGCTATGTAGTCTTGCCGTTGGATGTTTTTTCAAGCTGCACAAAGGCCTCCAACTAAGCTTCGCGACTGTTATCCTATGATAATAACCAGGTTGATTGTTACACGTTTAACAATCAGCTACGAATCACGTAGTCACTGTAATATGCCACCAGCGGTCACCCATCCAGGTACTGACCGCGCCGTCATTGCTTACCCTCAGTGACTGTTTCTAATCACCGAGTGCAACTAGGCTATGAGCGCAAAATTAATTACGACATGCAAATAAATATGACTATGGAGGAGCTCTTGCCATTTAATTCTTTAAATGCAATAATCTGTACTTACACATATTATATTATTGAAGTAAATTCTTCTTCTCTTTGATTTAATCCACTAATCTCGCCAACTACTGATTTGGTTGGAAAAAATCTTTTAATGAGCCTTTTTATTGAGAAAAGCTATATAACAACAATATATATACAATCTGAATCTGGCAAACAGCTTCAAAGATTTTCATGAAAATATCCATGGGGTTTCAGGGCCGATAAATCAATTTAGTATCCAAGGGGTTTCAGGGCCGATAAATCAATTTAGTATCCAAGGGGTTTCAGGGCCGATAAATCAATTTAGTATGCAAGGGGTTTCAGGGCCCATAAATCAATTTAGCTAGGTTTCAACTTACAAATTTATCAAAAAAAAAATACAGAGTAATGCTTGATGATCCTGATACTATTAATTCATCATTATTAACAGTATTATAGTCAATGGCTGAAGACTACTTAGAAAGGAGGCTTAATGATAAATAATGATAATTTTGAGACAGCTTATCTTTTTATACTGAGCAACCAATTTTCCTATTTACTTCCTAAATTACCCAGTTAATGGCAATAGTGTACATGCATTCCTATTGTTGGATTAAAATAATGATTACCCAAGTGCACACGTTACTTGGACCTCTGCTGCTTACCGAAAATAAAAATGAGTATTAATCATATACACTACTACCTGATTATCTATAAAAATAAATAAAATTGGAGTGTCTGTTTGTAATACTAAAATAAAGGCTTTTTACTGAGTGCATATGTATGTATACACCATACAAATACCAAAATATCATTTTTTACAATTTTTGTCTCCGTCGGTCCGTCTGTCGGTTTGTCTGTCTGTTTGATCCGGCTTAACTCTGGAACGAATTAACCGATTTTGATGTCATTTTCACTGACAGATAGCTGATATAATAAGGAGTAACTTGGCTACTGTCTTTTAGAGTAGTTTGTGATACTCATGGTTATAGTTGTACACACCGCGAGTAACACCGCGGATATTTCAGCTAATACATACATAATATACATACATATTCCATATCCATATCCATACATAATTTCATTCACATTAAAGAAACTTTAAAGTCAATAAAGGAAATTTTACGGAAAAACAAAATTTTATCACTACTGGTAAATGTATGTCAATGTAGACAGTCACTGCACTTGGTACACCTTACACGTGGATGTGGATAAAAATTTAAAAACACATTACTGTACCGTTTATGAGGAGGCCTATGAAGCTCTGTGGGTTTTCCTAACATGACGATTTATCTGTGTTATTATTATCTGTAAAACACTCATGATATTGTTACTTTAGAAAATGGTTGGTCAAGCTATTTCTAGTACTAGTGTAGTACTATTTACCTTTCTAATTGCATCATCATTCCACTGCCGGATATAAGCGTCTCCTTAAATAAGAAATTTAAAATAGTCATACTTTCTTCATTCATATTTTATTATATGTTTTCATATAAGATTAGAATATAAAAATTGAAAATTTGAAAGTTTATATAACAAGGTTTTCCAATGTGTCACATTTCAAATATTTGAGCTATGAAACAAAACATTTTTGGTCAAAAACTTAAATTTATTTTGAAATAAATTATAGTTCACTTGAATACTCTTTAACAGGAAACGGAATAAGTAAGAGATTATTTTAACGAGTCAGTCAATTTGACAGCTCAGATAGTTGTTTATCCTATAACCATTTTTTTTTGTTTTTAGATATCAAGTTCAGGCCCAGTGAAGGCAGCTTTAGAAGGTGAAATGCAAGTTGATGAAGAAGACTCAAGTATATTGCCTAAGTCAGTAAGCATTAGGTCGAAACTGGACAAAGGAAAGAAATCTAAGGAGAAAAACAAGAGTGACCCAGAAATGCAACTCGAAGGCAACACTAAGCAGAATAAATTGAGGAAAAAGCAATTCAAGAAGGACAAAAAGAAAAGGGCAAGAAATGAGAAGCAAGCTGTCGGCCTAGCCAGCATATTTGAGAATGTCACCCTAAGCGCTTTCCAACAACAAAATCTTGAGAGTTTCAAAGAGAATTTCATTTAAAATATTTATTGTAATTTATTATATTTGATTTCGAATAAGTTTTGAAATAAATGTTTATTTAAAGGTTGTGTGTAGAGAAAGCTTGTGTGTATGCTGGTCTCTCTGTCTCACACACACATACATAGGTCAACAATTGTGTATGTGTTACATAGATGGTAGCACACATACAAATCAGTGTATCCTGTCATCAGATAAGTTTATTTTCCTTAGCAGTGTGTTATATCTATCAAGTATCAAATTTATGATATCCATTATTTAAATTTAGATCGTAATACGACATTGAATGATAAGGGGTTTGGTCCTATTCGAATTTGAAAAAAAAACCCTAAGTAGACATAGAATCATCGAAATAGGTGGTATTTTTTTAAAAGTTTTATGTACAATTAAGCATTCTTTATTCTATGTATGTAAGAGCCCTGTAGTTCACTAGCTCACCTATACACGGGCCTCATGCTTTTAATAATGTAGCGTTTGTATTTCATGTAGTATTAGACTACTGTTAGCAGGAAAAACTGATATATATCACTATACTAAGTTTACTACCAACCTGTGGTATAATAAATGTGAAATAAACATTATCTTTTCATTAAATAACTCGTTTTATTTATTTACAGACAATTGTATCATAGTGAAAACATGAATACAGTAACATAAGATTATCTTTTAACGGTTAGTTTAAATAAAAGAAGGTAAGTTTTAGGATTCTCATTTTACATGAGAAAAGGGTGTCTGATTATTCTACTGTGGCGGAGTAGCACACCAGAATCTAGATTTTTATTAGTTTCGCCTTGTTTCTAAGACCATCCATGATGAATCGACATATCCAATGACATTATCCTTGTGGTGACGGATTAAGAATGTAGATAGTCTCCACCTCTATTCATCTCGTAGGTGTAAGAGTCTACCAAGGGAGCTAAATATGGAAGACAACTACACTGCAAAGGGAAGGAAATATCGAAACTATTTGTTTCGATACAACAACTCGGGGATCTTTACAAACATGCATGAAACGGACACAAAGTACACCCAAACTTAAAACAACAATTTATAGATCACACAAAGGGTTGTCCCATGTAGGATTTGAACCCACAACACTTGGCGCAGTAGGAAGCGGTGTGGCGACCATTGAAATCACTAGGGCAACCGTGTAGTCATACATTACATTCAGCACTAGCCGTCACTTGCACCCTGTCCAACTGAGTACAGGTAGCGACAGAGCAGGGGGAGGGGGTAGCGGCCCTCGATTTTTCTCCTTTGTCACATGGTTTTCCCTCTGATGGTCCCTCTCTCTCATAATCCGATTAGACGGTTAACCGAAACGACCTTAACGTGCTCTCCGAGGCACGGAGGTTCAGGTCCCTACTAGAAAATTACGAGCTGTCATTAAATATTTCTATAATCAGAAAACCTCCACAACGCTTTTGGTACGACCTGGAATTTGAACCCGAGACCTCTTGATTGGTAGTCTTATACGTCAACCGCTAGGTTAACGAGGTAGTCAATTAACAAGTTACCAACTCAAAACAAAAAGTATTTAATAAGTTCCTACATTATTTGCTATAATAAATAATTAACCAATAACCTTTTAAACCTTACCAGCAGTAAGAGCAAATATATCTACATAACTATATTTGATTGCGCCAATCGGCAGGCTTCCATTCTAGTAAAATCTTACTTTGTATTTGAATATGTAGTTATTTATTCCTGCATTCACAAGGAGTATGGTAACCACAATTCCTGGATTCTGCTTACGCTTTCCCTATACAGACTAGTCCCTTTGCAAGCTCATATATGTACCTATATACAAATACGTAAAGCAAATACTTTGTACAATATCCCTTCTTATGAAAATATGGTTGTTGGTGCTTTACTAATTTCCGGAAATCATTTTAAACTATTCATTACTACTTATACAGTCCACCCCATTGATATTTCGAGGATAAATCTTGTATTTTTAATGAAAATGGAAAATAAAGTTTAAATTTTTAAAAAGGTGCTAAAGTCGCTGTTTCTTTAATAGCGGTCGTCATATGACGCGTTTGACGTCATTTTTCAGTAGGCGTCATATAAACAGTGCAACTGACGTGACGTATTTTCCTATTTGCTTTGTAAATATTGGATAAAATGTCGCATAAATATATTAGGAGAGTTCCAAAGAATACTAAGAGACGAAGAAAGTGGTTACAGTCATCTCGAAGAGACCCCGATAGCATTGTATCGAATTCAAGTGTTTTATGTGTGAAGATCAGTTTGATGTAAGTATTATTTGGCTTATTTATATTACTAGGTGACTGAAAAGACTGCTTTTTAAAAAAACTAAATAATCTCGTCAAGAAACAGCTGCAATTTAAACCATAATATCTATTGCAGCCTAACACCCCTCCAAGGAACATACGTGTATTAACTTCCTTGCACCCCACACTGTAAAATTCAAATGCTTTCTATTCGTGTAAGCGTCCTAAACTATTGCTTAACTCGGTCTGTGTGGTATTTCTTTTTTAGACAACTGGTCCACAGTAATGGGACAAAGTAGTCCCTGCTCTGGACAAGTGGACTTCCTCCGGTAACACTCAACAGAAGTAAACGCAGGTTCTTCACTACGTCGATGAACCCACACATTTTAACAATCATGTGTTGTCCTATGAATGTTGGATTAATGTTTTTGTTTCTTACTACTCATTACTTATTTGGTTTGTGTGATCCATAAATTGTTGTTCTAGTGTGTGTGTTCTTTGTGTCTGTTTCATGTATGTTTGTAACATACATAGGATTTTTTCCTTTGTCAATGAACTATAGCAATAGGTATGACCAGCTAACGCTTCTAATCGTCATTATATATATATCATTATAGCAATGTGATCATTAAAATAACCAACACCGCAAAGCGATAATGTTTCCCTATCAAAGTTTATGCTTGTTTGTTACTGGCGTGCTGCGGAATTTGGTAATAAATTACGTGGACTAATTAATTTACGCCATATGTACATGAAATGTTGTAAAAGCAAATACAACAAATTTATTGTTCGTAGATAGTTTTAATACAAAAAAGAAAGGCTTGTATGTTTTTGAGTTGTGAAACCGCAGATCTGATATTAAGAATTCTTTTACTATTGCAATGCTTATGACTACCCCTGTATGATTATAAGTCGTGAATGTATGTAGGTATACCAGTGTGTGTTTTCTTTTAATTTCTTTCTTGTTTTATGAAAGAACTCCCACGCCCCAGGAGTGTATTCCGTGACACTGGGGACTTTATTTACTAACTGGGTACATGAAACGGACATCAAGAACACCCTGACTCAGAACACTATTTTGTGGATCACACAAAGCGTTGTCCAATGTGGTATTTGAACCCACATGTATGTAAGTATAAATAAAGATGGGCACACGCACATCTAGTATTTAAATCAAGTTACCGAATCTCGAACTCTACCAGATTCCAGGAAAGACCTGGAGCGGATTAAAAGGTTTACCTGCTTCTGACTATTGAGTTGCAGGTGTCCATGTTTGGCGGTGGTCAATAACCATCAGAAAACCCGTATGATTGTTTGCTCCCTGTACCATGAAAAAAATTTGACGATTAAATTTGTTTCCGCCCGGATGATTGTTATCACAACTCGAGGTCGAATTTTAGCGGTCATCTCAATTTACAGGTCAACTCACCAGTTCTACGGTGATGTTTTATTTCAGACGTACAACAAATACTTAGGTATTGGGATGTATTACGTGTTTTTTTCAATTTCCTCAAAACTTTACGCACTGTATATATATAAATATATAATCTAACTACCTATGGGTAGATCGTTTTTTGTTTTTGCGAAAGACTGTCCCCATTTCATGTCATCCGCAATTTGGTGCTTTTGAAACTTAATCCTGATATGGTGTTGAACCCTGGGCGAGGCCTATGTCTAGTAGTAGACGTATTTTGACTGAAATGATGATGAATTATGTTGCCACACAGCATTGCATTTAATAATGATGATAGCAGCAGCAAATTTGATGAGTACCTACCTACTGGAAGTGCATATAGGTTCCATAAATCATTGAAATATCCCGACAGAAATAAGCAAAGTGATGTTTTTGTACTTACTAATGTCTAGTAAAGCTTACTAATGGAATGGGTTCCAGTAAAGGATTTAATAATAACACAAGTGATGTTGGCATTTTATTCGATTTTTCCACGAACAAACAACGGAAATAGCTATCTGTTCTCACGAAGTTGGTTCCTTCATATAAATGTTTACAAACTTGTCTTGAAACGCAGAGATCATCGAATGTGGGTTGTTGGATGATATTTAAGTCATGTACTTTCCTATTTATTCAATTTATTAAGCATAATATCCTGTATCACTGGAGACTTTATAAATATGTGAAACGAACAAAAACATCAGACACAGAACTACAATTTGTAGATCACACAAAGTGTCCCATGTGGGGTTTGAACCAATGACAATCAGCGCAGTACAATAGAAAACAGCGAGGTGAACGCTTAAACTACTAAGCATAGGCACCGGCACGTAACTTGGGGGTAAGTTCGCGAATAGTACCCTGGACTACCTCGGTGGCGCAGTGGTAGCGTATGAGACTGCTGTGCTTAAGGTCTCGGGTTCGACTCCCGGGTGGAACCAAATGTTTGTGTGATCTGCAAATATTTGTTTCGGAGTTTGTTTTCTATGTATAATAAGTATGTATTTACAAAAATATATATATATATATTTTTATCAGTTGTCTACCCATAACACTAACTCTGCTTTGCCTGGGACTAGACGGCGTTGTGTGTTAGATGTCTGAAATATTTATTTATTTACTTATTACAACTAATCAAAACAAATTTCATTCATTTTAACCAAATCTCTTCTCTCTCACGTTTGAATATTGCAAGAAGAGTGCTCGGCATAAATGAGTACCTACTTACATGAAGCAGTCTGAATGACTATTATGGTAACAATTATGACAAAACAATGTATAGGTAAAAATAATTAATTAGTCAAGCTCATAGCCCAGTTGCACTCGGTGATTACAAAAAAATTACCGAGGATAAGCAACGACGGCGCGGTCAGTACCTGGATGAGTGACCGCTGGTGGCATGTTATCATGAGCATCTCCGTGATTTGGAGGTCACGTTAAGCAGTCGGTCTCGGTTGTTATCGTTGGATAATAGTCGTGAATCTTAGTTGGAGGCCTTTGGGCGGCTTGAAAACATCCAACGGTAAGATTACGTAGCCTTGGCCAGCGTGGGGACGTATGGCCTTAACCCTCTCCTGAGAGGAGACCCGACCCCAGCAGTGGGACATTATGGGTTGTTGATGAATAAGTCAAAAATCTATAAACACTGCATGGATGGCGCAGTTGTTTAAACACTCTGTTGTGGGTTCGATCTCTCAAATGAAACAATACTTTGTGTGGTCCACAAACTGCTGTTCTGAAAATTACCTACTTTTTGCCATCTGTCAAAACGATAACTTTGTATGAAAAATGTACTAAATAGATACTTGCAACGTTATTATTTTAGACTACTCAATATATCTCAATGATCATCCGATTAAAATTTGTAATAGAAATTAAAGGCTGTAATAATTATATTTTCCGAGATGGTTTGTAATATTCGTTTTGATGAAGGAGACATCTGTTTTTATTTACAATACAGTCAACTTCCCTATTGTCTTTTTTTAAAGAGAAGATATTCAAGTGTTCAAATAAGTAGGTAAAATCTATCCTACCATATGCTCCAGGTTAATACTAACTACAAATTTGCAAATGGGGTTCAAATAAAAAAAAACAAAACAGTGTTCAGTTGGCACCAACATAACTATGTATTTAATTTCAAAGATAAGATAAGCACAAGCAATGTTGGACGTTACTCGTATGATAAGCAGAAATGCAACTATTTTATCTTTTTTCTAGACCTTGCTCGCATTATCTGAATATGAAATTATAGTTTTTACCACCCTCATAATCTTTAGCCAAAGACAGTTATTTAAAGATGCCCAAGGTACAATTTTTTTCTATCAAACAGTAGAAAATAGTGCACAATACCAATTAATTGGTCTGTCTGTCGTATTTATCAATATTTAATTACTTTAGTTACAAGATAACGATAATAAGTTATCAATAACTTAAATGACCTATATTTAATAGATGTTATATCTGATTTTACGAACGTGAAATTTTCAATTTTCCATTTTAATCACCTCAATTGTTATTGTCTACATACTACATTCTTATTATTCTATACCGGAACTTTTTTTTTTTTAAAGACAACACCCGCATTAGGAATATACATTCCTGTATCGCGGGGATCTTTACAAACATACATGAAACGGACACAAAGTACACCCAGACTTAGAACAACAATTTATGGATCACACAAAGTGTTGTCCCAAGTAGGATTTGAACCCACAACACTTGGCGCAGTAGGAAGTGGCGTGGCAACCACTGAAACCACTAGGCCAACCGGTGGTTGGTGGTTTACCGGGATCGTTTTTTTTCAAATATTTTTTGCCTTACTAGGCCAGGCCGGTTGGTAAAGGGTTTTTTATCGATCCTGGGAGGGGTCTGGATGGCGTAATAAAGCGGTTCCCGGATCCCTCCCGACTCAGGCGCAGAGTGGCACACCGTGTGGTTTTAGTCGGTTCGATTCCGACACCGCCCCACCGCAAACCCCGGTGGGATGAAGGCCCGAGAGGGTTTCCTCTCGTATAAAAAAAAACGGGTTTGTATCTATCAAGTTTTCCTTCACTTTGCAATGCTGTGGTCCAGCGTCGTTTGTTGGCTCTTGCGACACTCTCGAGATGAACAGGGGTGGTGACGCTCCGCATTCTTAATCCATCACTACACGGACATTCCCTGTCAATAATAAAATCTTACTCCAGAACTAATTCAAATAGAAAAAGAGACGTATGATTATCTAGACGTTTTATTTGATTAACATCTAATTATGTTAGTCTATTGAACATTCTAAATTTAAACACAGCCTTGTTTTTTATTATATAACTTCATTGGCCTTGATCCTTTTACGATCATATGAAAAAGAAATGCGATGAGATGAGTTTAACAGATTATATATACTAACGTTTTTTTTTTATGTAAAATATCGTTTTTTTTATTCATTCATTCGTTCAGGCTCCAAAAAGTTTGGAATATATAATTTGAAATAAATTTACCTAGTGAAATGGAGACCTCGAGATAAAATTAGAGAATTAGTCAAAAAAAATATTTGCTGATGTTAACATTTGTGGTTACCTATAGGGAAAACACAAGGGATTCATGTGTCATATTCCTTATTATAGGGGTGTTTCTCTACCTGCTTCTATCACGTCGTCCTTTATTTTTCATTTATACTATACTATCTCAGAGTAAAAGTCTCTCTTGTTTTTAATGTAATAGTAGGTTTGTATTATCCGAAAAAAGAAACTTAAAGCTACATACAATCGTGCTAGTCTGTGTTTTGCAATACAAAAACTATGACACTTGAGATCTATGATCCTACAACAAACTTGATAATTATGCAAATTGAAGTAAATACTCATTATATCAATGCCTTTTTGTACATATTTTAGTTGAAATTGTTACGTCCAAGTTAATGATTAGGTAGGTATGTGTCAACCTAGTAAGATAAAACAACTAATGTAAAAAGTCCACGACATGGTTAATCCACGTTACGACCGCACTAGCTTTCCTTTTCTTACTAACGAGTTTGTATATTTCGTTTTCCTTCTGATGCCATGTGCAATAGTGATTGGTGGTATTTGAAAACATTACAATAAATAATTGAAAGTAAAATTTGCAATGATTTTTAACTGTAATTCCATGAGTTCTATAAAAATATAATGTTCTATAAAATTGTTTTACTCTGATTTTTTATTACGGAATCCTACATTAGCCAAATTTACTGTGCAGTTCAAGAGAAATAAATCTACATTTAGAATATTCGCATTTTCCCGCTTAGTGAATCATTGATGTCGTGCAGTGTGTTCAATTCTTATTTGCTAGTAGTCCTCCAATGGCGGCTTTCCATCTGTCTGCGTAATTTGGTGTTAAACGTCAAAGCTTTTTATTGATCTCTCTTTCGCACGTGTTGCAATGCCCGCTTCTCTAAATATTTCTTTCTCTTTTCCACATTTCGTAATACTATTACGTATTTTTGTTATCTCTTTTTAACTAGAGATCTTTGAATTGAACAGAGTGAAATAGTGAATCAGCGAAGCTTACTAACCGGTCGAAGTAATAATAGAGAATACGCCGAAATTTTAAAGTTATTCGTGGCCGGTCCTTAGCGAACGGAGGTGGTTGAGTGAATCAAAAAATATGAAGTCCCTTGTGTTAGCTGTTGTCAGTTTACTGGCATTAGCATCAATAAATTGTGAAGTGTTCTTTGAGGAGAAATTCCTTGATGGTAAGTTGTAAATATTTTATTTAAAACTTTAAGTAAAACTGTGCCGGCTTGCCGCGTGTACTATCGATCATAGGCCCGTAGCCGGTTGATTTAGGAGACGAGTGTGTAAAAATGTATATTATTCCTTTCAGATGCTTGGGAAAATGAATGGGTGTACAGTAAACATCCTGGTAAAGAATTTGGCAAATTCAAGTTGACTGCTGGAAAGTTCTATAACGACGCTAATGAAGATAAAGGTAAGCGAAGGCAGTACGGCCCCTTGCAGAACAAACTATTACATTCTCATTTAAACTTAATTAAAAAAAACATTCTCTCACATAATTCATATAAAAGAAAACGCTGTTAATCCGAGCCGAGTTAAAATAGTTTATACTTTTAAAGCGTATTAAACTTGATTGTACGATCATTGTATTGAATAATAGCCCGGGGTGTTTCGGGCAGCTTTTAAAATGAATTATCATAATATTTCCCAGGTCTGCAGACGTCCGAAGACGCGAGGTTCTACGCCCTATCGCGCAAGTTCAAGCCTTTCAGCAACGTAGACAAACCCTTAGTAGTCCAATTCACAGTAAAACATGAACAAGACATTGACTGCGGAGGCGGATATGTCAAGATCTTCGACTGCAAACTGGACCAGAAGGACATGCACGGCGAGAGTCCCTACGAAATTATGTTTGGCCCCGACATTTGCGGACCTGGCACTAAGAAGGTTAGTCCCGTAATTCTTATCATTCATCATCATCATCAACAGCCTTTGACAGTCCATTGCTGAACATAAGCCTATCCTTGCCAAAGAGGTTTATAATTCTTAATATAAATTGTCAATAGAGACTATTGTTTCTATGTTTATCAAATAAGTTTGTTTGGATTCAATTCATAAGACAATAGTGAGTTAACTTTATTGACTTTGAATCTAATTATGAACTCACATTCACTTTTCAAGAAGGACGGTTATATTTTACGAGTTTGTGTATTCGTCTGGCACACCCTATAATCTAAACGGCTTGATATCTATTAAGTAGATAAATCTATTAAGTAGATGTAAGATTCATCTTAAAAGTGAGAGTAAAAGTATGTAAAGGATATAAAACTAGAAATCGCTATTCTATAAATTTTAAGTACCTAGTTAGGAATATACTAATTAAATTGCAAGCTTATCAAATGATAAGTTTGCCATTTAATTACATAATAAAAGTTAATTCTGTCACAAACATATTTTAAAGAGATTTTTATTAGAATCAAAAAGATTTAAACTATACCTTTATTAAACCAGATATTATCTCGTTTCTAAACAAACAGAAAATCATATATTTTCATACAATAAATCATTTAGGTGTATTTAAAAAATAAATATTCCAATGACACAGTCATCATGGCCAGATCGTTGTCTAAATTACCCGCGCTAGTACAAAGCCGTACAGTTGCCAGTGAAAATATTTAACAAATAGGTTACCATATAGTGTTGCCAGTGATTAAACTAATATAATTTAATTTAATGACCACTGCATACAAATTATGACTATTCAAAACATAAATGCAATGATAACTTGTTATACAGAGTTGCAATCGAGTATTTTATCTATTATATTAATAAATAAACAATACATATTAACCTATTTATTCCTCTAATCAAATCGAATATAAATAAACTAGCTTTACATAGCTTTAGCTCGCGGCTCCTCCTGCATATACGTCGGTTATTGCAGTAAGTAGTAGTAGCCTATACATTATTCTGATGTTTAAGATGTATTACGGTACAATTTCATCTAAATCCGTTGAGTAATTTTTGCTTGAATATTTGCATTTATAATATTTAGTAGGATAGTTCGACATTGATTTATCGTAGGAGTTAAACTATACTCGACCGGGGTGATAGGTACCCTAACACTTCGACCCTCATAGGAAACCAGTTGTTAAGCAAATTTTTCCTTTTCGTACAGAAAGTAAAATAACTGGAACCAAACCTCTCCTTCGCCCGATCCTAAGGGTACTTGAAGAGCGGTAAATTTGAGAAATTTAGTTCTAATTGCAGAAGTGTACTCATTTGCGCTCTGTACCGTGATCATAATAATATTAATTAGTGCCACGGTTGCAACATTACTGAGACCACTCTTGGAGAAACTTATTCACAAAAAATAGATAAATAGAAAACTCTTTATTTGCACACTATAATATTACAGTTAGAAGAGAGTACATAAAATGTGAAACGGAGTGTACAAAGGGCGGCCTTATTGCCTAAAGCAATCTCTTCCAGGCAACCTAAAAATTCTTTTAAACATTAAATTAAAGTATGAAAACGCTAAAACCTATAAAAGTACAATTTCTTTTGCAAAATGGCGCGCCACGCTAATCTAATGAAACAGGTTTTATTTGTCAATAGTAATGAAATGAAAATTCAACGTTTTTATGTAACCACGTCTACTATGTTATGTTAGATATAACCGCTTGGTAACTTAAGTTTAACTGCCGTAGTACGAGGCGGTGTGATAACGAACCACTTAATATAAGCCAATCAACTATATCTATCATTTCTTCTGATATTGTAATACTGTAATAAAGATTCAAGGACAAGTGATTTTTTTAGCAATAAAATAAGTACCCTAAACTCTAAAGTTCACTTTCTTTTTTGTATTAAAAAAAAAAGTTCGGTTAGTGTATTTTGTATTACTCAAATTTTGAAACATACTTTGTTTAAAAAATGCTTAAGCTTTTTGCATTTCCCTCTCGGTAAGCCAAAAACTCCAAATATGTGTAGAGATAATAATACCTTTAGGGAACATGACAGAAACTCCACGATGTGTTTATACAGTTTAAAAATGGAAACAAAAAATAAAGACACCTATATATTGGTTATCATCATTTCAAATGATAGTACACGTTTAGCGGTAATTAATACGGCTGTTACAATATCTTTATGTTGTTACTATGTCGATATGTTGCCATGGACTGCGTGATCGCGACCATATTCCTATTTCATGTGTTAATTAATGTGTTAATTCTCATGATAGCAATATTTCACTGCAAAAACTATATCAGATAGATATAAATACATACTTCGACAATTCGTTCTTCGGTTCGACTCGAGTTATTACATTAAAATATGGGTATTTAAAATAAAAATGCAAGTCGTCTCATAGTGAAAGCCTACCAATAAAATTATACATAATTAAGTCTTGCGGGTTAGCTTCTTGTGTAACAAATATTATGATTAACGAGTTTATATTTGAAGCGTAATAATTATAATAATTAGTTTTAATTCTAATAAGATTTACCACCACCAGATTTTATTTATAATCTTTAATTAGGTAACTGAAGGTTGCAGGTTCCTACATAAATCGTTTTTGCTCCGCAGTGTAAAAAACAGGAATATCTAATATGCAGTATAAATGACTAAAAAAAAGTTTCGACTACGTTCTTTTATAAACTTTCGTTTAAATATTTTTACCTAGTACCACTAAAGGTATATACATTCGGATTTAAATGTGTTGTTCTTATGTAACAAAAAAACATGTTCATAAAACTTGTACAAATATGAAATAACGAGTACCTCCAAGGTCGAAACATACATGTTCTTACTAAGTAATTATTTATTTAATTCGCTAATTAAAAAGTATAAATAATAAATAAAGAAATAAGTTTTTTATACCTATTCTTGTTTTAAGTCAAAACTGAAAAAACTGATTCTGTAAAAAAACAGTTGAGCAAAAATTTTATTTATATAATATGAGATTATGAAAAAGTTAAATTGTATTCTGCACTTAAAACGGTTTTCGTCACACTTCAGAGTTGATTTTTATGTTTTTTTAGAAACCAAATATTACTACATTTAAAACACTACTCTCGTTAATGTAGTAGAATAGTAACAGTGTCTAGTAGCAAGTTACTAGAAGTACACCCTGCGACTTTTCATTGTGGCACAGTGTGGTTGCAAAAAACAGATTACTATCATCATTAGTACTTAGTAATAGAAATCGATAACAATAATCACTATTTCCAACCGTGGAACTAGATAGTTATCGATTCTCCTTAGCCTTCAATAGTAACGATAGCGTTTTTATAATGACACGACAACACAGATATCGGTAAAGGTGTTAAAACCGAAACTAAAGGATGTTGCATAAGTCTGCGGTTTTGCGTCTGATCGTAACAATTAAACGTAACCGGCTTCACTAATTGTTTTCATTATTTATTTCATGAACAAATAGGGTAGGTGAACGAAACAAGTTATATATTCTGACGTTTGAAACCAATTAAGTAGTCAACAATGTTATTGAAAAGCAACAAATCCCGCAGGTAATACCGCGAGGTGATACTATCATGTGATATGATTGCTGTTTCAATTACCTCTTCTAAATAAATAGAAAAGAAATAAACCCTGTGTTGGGGCCATATTTTACTCCAACTTAAATACTGTCAAGTAGGTTAACTAATATCTACGTGATAACTAATTAGTCATATAGCACACGGCTAATAGAAACGATAAAAATGATAGAAAAATGTGCAAGACAATTCATTTACATGAATATTGACGTTTGATAACAACCTGTTCTAACAAACGCTAACGAAATGTGCGAATGTGTAGAGTCAACGAAACACGAAAGTGCAATGACCTTTCAGCCAACACCAAACGCGCTGAATGTACAATGAGAAAGTGTGGACGGATGTTCACGGTTCTTTCATTCATCATGGGTTTTGTCATTCGTCATTGAAATATACTTATTGTGACATCTATAATAATATTATAGAGTTAAAGTTTCTAGCTTTGTTTGTATGGTTGTAAGTACTGATCCGTTCCTGAAAATTCTTTCACTAATAGAAAGTGACACAATTCAGGCGTGATATAAGCCATATTTTATTATGATTGAACAAAAAATTGAGTTAAAAATAATGGTATTTGTAAATCAAGTCGAAGAAAGGCCGGCGGTTAACGCCCAACGAAATATGTACCTGGTCGGCTAGTAACAAATAAAATAGTTTTCTGTATATTCTTATATTCTCAAATACCCAAAAATACATACGTAAATTGTAGTAAGATAGTGGTGTTGTTTACAACATAAAGACACGATATATTGCGCCAGGTATACATATATAAAGTTTAGAATAATAATTATTTTAAATGTAAAAAGGTACTGTACTTCAAAGAGATAGAAGATCTATACTAATATTATAAATGTGAAAGTTTGTGAGGATGTTTGTTACTCTTTCACGCAAAAACTACAGAACGGATTTGGATGAATCTTTACAGAAATATAGCTTACACATCAGAATAACACATAGGCTACTATTTGCCTCGATAACCGAAATATAAGCGGGCGGAGCCGCGGGTATAAACTAATTTGAAATAAACCCATTTACTAACTCCATCTGACTTTGTGGTTAAGTAGACCAAAACATCCATTCTGATGAGAGACCTATGTCCAGGCACTGCTAGTGTTCACTATAGGCTGTTGATAATGATCTCGGAAACCAAAGAGTCAAAAATAAAAAAAAAACTATAAAACATTGTTTAGAATCCAAGTCTTGAAGCCTATTTTTAACTGTTGTTTAACCATATAATTGTTCCCTAGGTGCACGTAATCTTCAGCTACAAGGGCAAGAACCACCTAATCAAGAAAGACATCCGTTGCAAGGATGACGTATACACTCACTTATACACCCTGGTCGTGAAGCCCGACAACACTTATGAGGTGCTCATCGATAATGAGAAGGTGGAGTCTGGTGAATTAGAGGCCGACTGGGACTTCCTTCCTCCTAAGAAGATCAAGGTACAGTATAGTCTTAATATATCATAATGTAGATAGGTGACACTACCATACTGGGTGAGCCCAAGATAGATATATGGGCTCTTCGATTGGAGTAATATCAAGGTCTGATTTTTTTCTAGCTTTTACCGAAATTTCAGCTACTCTTCTACCTTAATTTTTTAAATAAATGCATCAACACTCTTGTATCTCTTGATTCAAAATATATAAAGACGGTAGTACTCATGTAGTACAAGTAATCGCCGTAATAAATAAATTTGATTTGCATCAATTATGGTTTGAATTATCTTGTTCATATCTGTACTATAGCTAGTACAAGGCTAATAAATCATGCAGGTATAAATATTTATCTGCAAAATGGCAATTGTTCAAATAACAATTAGATACAAATAATTACATTTATATAGATTCGCTCAGATCAAATATTTTATTTACAATTTAATTCTATAGGACCCCGAAGCCAAGAAACCAGAAGATTGGGATGAGAGGGCCACCATCCCTGACCCCGATGACAAGAAACCCGAAGATTGGGACAAGCCTGAACATATTCCTGACCCCGATGCGGCTAAGCCGGAGGACTGGGATGATGAGATGGATGGTGAATGGGAACCTCCCATGATTGACAACCCTGACTACAAGGGTGTCTGGGCACCTAAACAGGTACTTTATATTTCCATGATGTAGATGTTTAATCAGTTCCTTTGCTTCCACCACTCTGTGAATTTGGGTTTGATTCCCATAAGGACGACATTGTAATTCAGAAATCGTACTCTTGAAATCTGGGTATTCTTTGTGTCTGTATATTTAACTCCCCAAGTATGGCCTAGTGGTTTAAGCGGTCTCCACGCTGCTTCCTACTTTGCCAAGTGTTGTGGGTTCAAATCCCACATGGGGCAACACTGTGTAAGCCAGAAATTATTCTTTTGAATCTTCGTATGTACACAGATGACTTGGCTGAGAGTTTAGGTGGTTGAATTATGTGAGAAGATTAAGCTAAGATATCAGCATAATAGTACTTGTGAAATCGATGTGTCGCAAAAATGTACGCATTTCGGCTGAAATATATTGTAACTTATAAACACTACAGAAATTAAAACCTTAAAAACCTTACAACTTACACTATCAACATGGACAAACAAACTTAATAGAAGCTCTGCTAACTTAATAGAACCGATATCTTGAAGTTTCATGACGAAATGTCTGTTTTTCTTACACACTGTTTCAATCATTCTCTATCGCATTCAATTCGCACATTGTTATCACAAAACTGCATTAATATATCTGCGTGTCCAAATCTATTTAAAACACACCGAGAGTACTTAGTCATGATGCGTGACGTCACGACTTCTCTAATTCAATAAGTAGTACGTGTCCGTCTGTTTGCATATTGTGTTATAACGTCTACCGCCGTTACGATAACCGTTATTTATCTATAATACGTTTTATTGACTTCTGCCGATTCTCGATACACTTTTTTATTGTCAACTGTTGAGTTCGTTAAACCTTGAAATTAGTTTTAATTTTAAACTTTAAAGTCTTAACCGAGCTATATGGTAATGTTTGTATTTCTGCGTCTCTGAAGCTACCCAAATTTGATTCTCTTTTTTGGTGCCATAAGTATCATATATTTTTACAAAAGAATCTGAATTAATTATTTTTGATTTATACGATCTAAATTACATTCGATTGCGTAATCCCATTCCTGATTAAATTCAATAATGCTACAAAAATCGTCAATATCTTAAAATTAGAATACTCTGATCAATATAACTTCGGCACATTAGATCAATCTTGATTACCATCCTTAACATAATAGAATTTGGTGAATTATTTCGAATATTTTGTGTTTCATTATTAAATTTTAATTACAGATTGATAACCCCGACTACAAAGGACCATGGGTTCACCCAGAGATCGACAACCCTGAATACACCCCTGACGCAAACCTGTACAAGCGTGAAGAGCTCTGCGCAGTCGGTTTGGACTTATGGCAAGTCAAGTCTGGTACCATCTTTGATAATTTCTTCTTCGGCAATGACTTGGAGGAGGCCAAAGAACGCGGAGAAGAAATCAAGAAGAGGTTAGAAGGTGAAAAGAAGATGAAGAGTGAACAGGATGAGGCTGAGAGGGAGAAGGAGAAGGCTGAGAAGCCTGATGATGAGGAGGATGATGAAGATCTCGATGATGAGGCTGGTGAAGGTGTACCTGTGGTGAGTTGAGTTTGTTTTTTTTTCTTGCAACCCAATTACCATGGTCTTTGTTATTCAAAATAACTATGTTAATACATACCTAAGGCGAGAAAAATATGTTCATAACGAATTGGCAGTATTCATATAATGGTATTGTGTAGGTGACAATTGGTATCTTTGAATATATTTAATGCTAAAATCATAAACAAGTAATGATGTGTATGACAGTATTTATAATTTATTTTAAACTATTGTTTAATACTTTGTTCTTTTGCCCTCAGGATGACCACGATGAGCTGTAAACTGTGTCAATGTGAGTGTAAAGACAATAAGTATCGTCAGGTACAAATGTGAGCGTGTGTGTGTACGCGGCCCGAGCTGCGCATGAGTTCCAAAAAACTTAGAAGAACTTTAAGTTGCTCTAGTGTGTGTTATGTTCTAATCTCCTCTATCTTTATGTATAATAATAAAATACGAGTTGTAAGAATTTATTCAATATCTTATTATTTATATACTTGTAGCGCGTGGCGGCTTGAAGTGTTCCATGTTAAGTTGGTTGTCATAATTTATTTTTGTCCCCAACGTCTAATTGTGTATAAAGTTGATGATCACGCTCAGTTTTATCGTATTAATGTTATTACGGCACTGTGTGTCGTCGAGTGCTGGGTTTATTGTACAATAATAGTTGCTGTAGCTTAAATTTTTGTATAAATTTGACTAATGTTGTAGAATAAATCAGTGAGTGAAAGTTTCTCATTTTTGTTGTGAAACGAGTCTGATTAAAATAATATATTAAACATTTGTTTTGTTTTATTTATGTACTATAGCCGCAAACGTGAAACGGCTTCAAATTGCACCTGATCACAAATTATTTCCAACAGCACTGCTAAAAGGAAATTCAAGGAATAAAAGCCGACGTGCATATACATATAATGCATAGCGACTTTTCTTATAGTCTGGGGAAAACAATAACACGGTCTGATGGATTATGCTTAAATTATACGACATCCTAGTGGATTTTATGATAAAAAAATTATTTTTGTACAAAAAAATTGACGTACTTGAGTATACAAGGCTACAAAACAATGGCACAGCAGCACTGGGAGTTTATTTAAATTACATTGCTGTACAAAAACAAGAGATTATTAACTAATTTCGAGATTAATTTGCATAATATTTCATTTTGTGTAATCGAAGGTATTGTTTTACAAAGATAATACATGTAATAATTACACCATAGCTTCACATGAGTCTTGTATATATTAAAAATCAAATTAATCAAATTACAAGTTTTTTTTTTCATAAATTAACAATATATAAGATGTTATAATGTAAACAGGTTAGATATAAACTTGATATAGTTAGAAATTAATTCTTCAAATGGGTTAGGTACACTCTGATATGACTTCGGACTTGTTCCCTGTGTTTGACCAGTTTCACTCTCGGGTACCTTACTTTTACTATCACTCGTGCGCTCCACCGTAACTGTTCAAAAAAAGCGCATTAAATAATGATAGTCAAATAAGAAACTTGTGTTGGAAGTATGTAATTTTTTTTATCAATTTCAAATTTTTTTTTCATTATCAATAGGCTATAAACATGCTGTTCCCCTTTCGGAGACGGCAAAAGAGCTCTATAAAGTAGTTCTTGTTGGTATAAGCGGTCATTATGTACTTGACATTATATTATAGTATAGATTGAATAATTAATTAGTTACTAGATTTAATAATTGTTTTATAAATGTTGTTGATCTAATGGACTGGAGTAGTCCCGAGGCACTAAAAACAGGCTTTAATGATAGTGTACCGTAAGACAAAGTCATCTTAGAAAGGAGAGTGAGATTGGTTACCTTGAGTAATTTGCTCTTTTAGTTTGGATCTTACGACACCCGTAGGATTAATGGGGGTTAATTAATTAAAATTAGTAAATTAATAATTAATCACTAAAGTTAACACCACGAATAATTTAGGAATATTAGGATGAATATTCTTTTTCTTTATAATAAGTGTGGTTGTGTGTAGCACCCTCTAACGCCTACGTTTTTGAAATATTTTTTCTATCGCCGACTTACTCAATTTGCCGATATCTGAAAAAACAACAATATTATTTTAGTTACTAATCTATGATAGTCTCGTACGGAAGTTCATCAGTAATTTTCTTGACCTAAAACTATTGGCTACCTATTTCATTTCTTAAGTTTCGAAATAGAACAATTGCCGCTAGTTATATTTAGGCGAATATTTTTAATCAATAACGTTAATATAACTTATAATCAGTAATACTGTACCAACACAAAAACCATAAGCATACATTTTGACCAGGGTATTGGTTATGAAGCTCTTATTTCTGCATTTAGACGTGGGGAGGGTCCTTAGTGCGTAAGTAATAAGTAAGATAGGCTTGGTTAAGCAACCTAGCTACTTGCTCGCAAGGTAACCTTTTGGAGCGTTCACACGCTTCTAGAAGCTAGTATTTACAACAGATATTTAAGCATGCATTGATAGAAAGTATTAATCAGAAACAAAAAGTATATAATATTTTAAGTTGTAAGTAAGAGGTCAGAATTCTTTGTAGACTTTTCCGATTTAGTACATAGTTTTTGTTGCATAACTGGACTTATTCACGATAAAAATTATTTAAAAGGTGATTGGTTATACTGCTTGTAGTCACGGGTATATGGGTTTGAGCTTAGCACGGATTCGTCATGCATTTGGTCGTGTTGAATGTTTGTAAAGTCGGTACACACCACACTTACGACGCCTGCAGTCGTTTGAAACATCAGGATATATTGGGAGGATATAGATGGTATCGTCACCTTATAAATATTTTTATCACGAATAATTTCCGCTACAGGTACAAAACAAAATAAGAATTGTCGATGATACGAACTTTTACGAATGTTCTCCAGCTGCTCTATGGTGCTTTCAGTTGTACTCGATGTTGGGGTTGTGGCTTCAGTTGTTGGGGTAAAAGGCGCCAAGAAGTAGCAGGGCCGTGGCAAAGCCGATACTGTGGAAAAAAATAGGTTTATCTTTTTGCTATTGTTACATTAATATGACTAACCGACTCAGCAACTTCGACCGAGTCTCTTTTCGGTCATGCTCGGCTCGTATTGGTCTAAGCGTGATTTTAATATCCTATGTTATGGATGCCAATAAAACGCATTTAGAAAAAAAAAGCGCAAAAATCTGTTTGATAGTTACGGAGTTCGTCATGAGTTATAAAGTGACACGAGAATTATTTACTTAGCTTAGGTGTAATATATAAATCTATATTCAGCCGATTAACGACGAAGTTAGGCCAGAAAACTGTTGATCAATGAATAATTGAATAAAGGAATTAGTGAACGTTTTTCTACAAGTTTAATGGTACATATGAGGCTAATGATTTTGTCTAAAATTAATTAAATTCTTGGCAAAAATAGTTTCCTATCAGTACTACTTAGAAGTAAAATATTAATAAATGAAGATAGTGGAGGTGTAGCCTGGGAGAATTTTAGAAGATATTCATTATGTATAATATGTATGTATTTACAAAAAAGAAGTATATAAGTATTAATATCAGTTATCTAGTACCCATAGTACAAGCTCTGCTTAGTTTGGGACTAGATGGCGTTGTGTGTTAAAATACTTACATCTTACATATATTTATTTATTTTATTTATTAAATTCATTTTTAATCTTACCTTCATCGTGAGTAGCCAAGATTAAAACCTGAAATGTACAGGTTTTTATATTAGTAATGTCATTTTTTGAGTGAACCTGAGCTGACCCTGCGAAAATGACTACTCTGCCTCATGTAAAGTTTAAGCAGAATCCAAGAGTGGTGGTCACCATACTCATTGCGAATGCACTAGCACAGACTAATAATGGCATTACCCTAACTCAAAAACTATTAAGTGTACTAATAATATTAGTACACTTAATGATATTTTAGTTAGATCACAACTTAGTATTAAAATATTTACAACCTTGTTTGGTTCTACAGAAGACAAGTGAAGAAATTAAGAACGGTATAAGGAAGTCCTAAGTAACAGAACCAGAAATGTATTTAAAAACTGCATTTGCCGTTATTTACCGAACCGACTTCAAAAAGAGGTTATCAATTCGACTTTGTTTTTTTTATGTTTGTAACCTTAAAATTTTCGATTAGGTGAACCGATTTAGATGATCCTTTTTTATTTGAAAGCTGGATTCCCGTGTGGTCCCATTTGAATTTGGTTCAATTTGAGTACTAACAATGTCATCCATGAGAAAACCATATAATTCAGCAATTTATATTAAGAATGTGCGCCACAAATAGCTCAATATTACGCCAACCGATTTCGATGATTCTTTTTTAATTGAAAGCTGGTGCTTCCCGTGTGGACCCATATCAATTTGGTCCAGTTCCTAAAGTCGATTTTTTTTGTTAAAATTTTGTATTATGATAGATAGAACACACCCAAATAGGGATGGTGTTCGTCACCAAGTTACCACACGATTGGTTTTATAATTAAAAGTAACATGTAATTCGTGGCGTGGACAAAATTATTTCTCTTATCAATCATAATTATCAGATGGAATCCCTTCAACAGGTCAATACACAGTTTTTAAAAATTATCTTTTTGCTATATGGATATAATTATCTATTAATACGCCTAAATGGAAACAATAACGACGTAATTTTTGTTATTTAATATCAAAGTTTCGATCTAAGTATATTGGTAGGTATGTAAAGCGGCGAAGAATAGGTTTTACATTAATTTAAATCATAAAAAGGTACCATTGAATTCAATGCGCCTACATCGAGAAGAATTATAATAAATTGTATTTATAATTTCTTTTTTTCAACCGCACAAAACAGGGAAAAATCTTTATTTAAATTATAAAGGAAACAAAAGTTAAGGAGAAAACGGCGATACAATTTCGAAAGTCAGATTAAAAAAAGGTTGTAAATATTATATTGAATGAAAAAAGGCTTCCTTACCAAAACTACGGCAAAGGAACACGAAAGAGTCTGCATGATTTATACTTAATATATTTGTCGTACGAAGAACTAATAGCACTGCAACAGTCATAGTGTCACCTATGTTTATATCTCTACAGAACAACACCACTGACACGGTCTATTACACGGCTATTAAAACGAGCTCTTGGTGTAGAATGTGCTAAACAATATTTTTCTAAACATTTTGTCAAGGCATTTTCGTGAAATAGTTCTGCTTACAATGTGACGTCATGATCTGAACACTTGCCGCCGTTTCACGGTTGAAACAAAAATGCTGTTTAAATTTCGTAGATGTTAGATATAGATAAATATGTCGTGTAAATAGATGGAAATATGTAGAGGTAGATATATTGAAGAGTCATTCGAAATATTTTTTCTAATCTTTCTATTATCACCTTTTCAAGAGGCCTGCCAAAGTGCACCAGCCCCGCATCAGAGTCCTTTGCGATGCACTCTGTTCCTTCTGTATATCAATGACACGTTAGCCCTTGGCAACATTCATTGCTATGCAGACGACAGCACATGTCATGGGCGATATTTTGGAGACCCTTCTGACAAACCAGTAGATATTGAATAAAAAACGAAAAAACTTGTCGCTCATCTTGACCATGTTCTGGGCTGCATTTTTCAATGGGGCTGTGAGAATCTGGTCGAGATTAACGCCAAGAAAACACAGGTGTGCGCGTTCTCAGCTAAAAAGTCTCCATTCTTTCCCCTTCCCACTTTTCAGTACACTCAAATGCCATTACAAGGTAGGCTCGCTATCCTGGGCATGGAAATCTGCCGAGACCTTAACCCCCGAGAATATGTTGAGAGTGTCACTAAAGCGGCCTCGCGGAAGCTAGGTGTTTTAAACAAGGTGAGACGGTTCTTCTCACCCGAGCATCTGTGTCTTCTTTACAAGACCCAGGTTCGCCAGTGTGTGGAGTACTGTTCTCATCTTAGCGATGGGGCCGCACAGTATCTGTTTGACGCTCTCGACCGGTTGCAGCGGCGAGCAATCCGTATTGTCGATAGTCCCGAAGCCACCGAGTCCCTTGAGTCTCTGCAGTTGCGTAGAGATATCGCCTCCTTGGCAGTCTTCTATCGCCTTTACCCTAGAGAGTGTTCTGAAAAGCTCTTCCGACTGGTCCGCCCCTCTCCCTTCCTCTACAGAACAATACGTGCCAGGCTTGGAAGTCACCGCTTTAAAGTTGAAGACATATGTTCTCGTACTCATCGCTTCGGTGCTTCCTTCCTGTGCCGAGCGGTCAAAACCTGAAACTCACTACCAGCGCACGTGTTTCCTTCTCACTATAATCCGGGGTCTAATTGAGTATCGTGACCACCACTCTTGGATTCTGCTCATGCTTTCCATCAGGCAGGGCAGAGTCATTTTGGCAGTTAATAAATTAAAAAAAGAAGTTACTCTACTCTGCCTGATGCAAAGCATGAACAGAATCCGAGAGTAGCAGTCACCATATTCATTTGAATGCAGACAATGCAGTATGGTGACTCTCACTATGGCGGATTATTGAAATGCTTCTGCACCTCACTGGCGAACCACGACAGCACGGATGCAGTCATTTTAGGTGGGTCTTCTGAGAGAGGGTAGTACCGCCTTGGTCGAGCCGACTCGTTTGCGTTGAAATCAACCTTACAATAATTCACAATATTTCTTACAATCATTTAACAAAATAAAATTAAGAAACAATCTGCACCTAAGGTTTCTGCAAGGATTTTTATATTTGCACTCTTTAGTGTATGGTGTTTTCGTTTTATAGTTTTCAATCAGTCGTCATTAAAGGTACATACATATATACTTGTCTTAAAAAAGTTAATTTTGATCATTTACTTGTAATTGATCCCAATTCACTTTATACTGACATTTATACCGATAATTTACACAAACGTACTTCTATGTACCATTTTCTTCAAAGTAATTTTATTATTAACTGACTTTTGGGTTTGCTCCTTTTCCTAGCCCAAAGGCTTATTTTGAAGCCTATCTAGTAACAATAATAGATCTCTTTGTTGTACACCAGATTCATTTTAAGGTTAACATAAAATTAGAGAAATACAACTGGCGGCCTTATCGCCAGGGGGCAATGTCTTACAGGCCACCATTTATCTAAAAGATTATCGTATTTTTAATTTAAGAATACAATGGAATAAAAACCTTTAATTCTTTCAGTTGGCATCGAGCCCCCTCACCGCGGCCTTACAAAATATTTATACAGCAATTCTTTTTTAATTAAATAGGGTTCAGAGGGGTGTTTTTAAAATTCGGCTATCCGGGGTCTTATAAAATGGGCTATATTTAGACGTTTTATGAAAACGCTTTATAAAAAAAGATATTCAATTTACAACGTCAATGTGTATTGCAGAGCTATGAAATTACCACGTAGTCCATAAGTATCCACAAGATCCCACTCGGGTCTCCTCTCAGGAGAGGGCTAAGGCCATACATTCCCCACGCTGCCCAAGTGTGGATTGGGGACTGACAAGACGACGTTGTGGCTACGTAATCTTGTCGTTGGATGTTTTTAGGCCCAAAGACCTCGAACTAAGCTTCATGACTGTTATACACCATGATAACCACCGGACCGACTGCTTAACGTGACCTCCGAATCTCGGAGATGCTCATAGTATCGTGCCACCAACCTTTACCCATCTAGGTACTGACCGCGCCGTCGTTACTTACCCTCGGTGATTGTTTCTAATTACCGAATGCAACTGGGCTATGAGCGCTTCTAAATAAAAAAATAAATAACATAATTTAACCTTTCAACAGTCTTCTGCTGCATATACAGTCTTACTTAATGAGGAGGATGTGGCGTAGGTACTGTACCTACTATCAACCCGGCCAGATTGGGTTACGCATCGGTATAGGGTTTGTTTGTGTGTCGAGGGTAAGTAAAAAGCAAACTAACAATTTAACCAAACTTAAGAATTATGTGTGATGTTATTAAGATATTTAATTCAATTTCCGATTGCTATCTAATAAAAATAGGTGGAATACGATTATGAACCGGGTCTAAACTACTGCCTCAGCGACCTGCCGCCCCAGGCACGTGTCCCCTTAGCTTGGGTAAACACGACTATTGATTCTTCTTTTTTTCATCAATCATCTTTTTGCTAATGAAAGTTTTTTTCTAAGTCTTCCTTTTCGTCTAATGCAATTATTTTTTGAGCGTATTATAGATTGCCTCGTTTTTTTTTGGTTTGTGTTTTTTATTTCGTAATGTTCATCTTCTTCGCGACAAATTAAATATTGTGAGAACAAATGTCATAGTTTCGAACTTTTGTCTTTCTGGCATTAGTGACATAAAGTACGGAAAGACGGTCCCCTTTTCATGTCATCCACATTTTTTATCATTAATTTCATCATGATGAAGACTTGAAGATTCGAAGACTTAGAATTGAAGACTTTAAATACTTGACATTGGCAGAAATAGATGATCCGATTGGTTGCCATCTCATCGAATGAAGAAGATATAAAGTACTTTTCGTAACACAAAGCTCGTTAAATATATTCCCAACCATTAGATATATGGTCTTTATGGTCCTTAGAAATAATATTTGTTGTTATTTCAAAAATGTATAGAAATTTATGAAGTTTTATATTAGTAAACACCTGTTTCGGCAATATGACGTCAACAGAGTTTTAGAACATACGTAGCATTAATATTTTATAGTCAGTCTTAACTATCTAAGTATAAGTTGTAGTTGAAATTGAATTGAAATTACCTATTATAGATATTTAGTCTATATATTAAATAAACATACTGTAAAATACCGGTCCTTTAACTTGTGGTTGTGAAATGTTCAAACACAGTTCCGCATAACTTAGAAAGCCCCAAACTTTTATCAAAGAACAATATTTTTCTTATTTACAAGTTTATTTTAACTTCAGTTTAATAGGAGCCGCCCTAACATTGCTTTGTTTGGACTAACACCCTTGGATCTAACCATCCCAGTTTTATTTTATTGCCGGGAACTATAATCATAGTTCCCAGCAATAAAATAAAACTGGCTTTTATAAATGAGTGGATAAGGTATAAAATGCCTAGTTTGGGGGTAAAGGTGTGGTGTTTCCCTTAAGGCGGGGTGATAACATAAAGTGTCAACATTTGTGTTGCACCGCTGGATTTCCGCCGTTGACTGACACGACCGTTTCTTGTCTTTAGACAAAAATGTGGGTGAAATACATAAAAGTGATATTGCCTTATTTTTAGCCGAGTGCTTCAGAAGGAGAGTTATGTTTTTCGAGTTAATGTATGTGCGTGTTTTTTTCTTTAGTTCCACAGTAGAAAATAATTATATAGGTAGTATTTAAATTACAAACTAGATAATAGTACGAATTCTTTCGAGTTTTTTAAATTTATATTACAATTGTTCTTTTTATTTGCAACTTACAAGTATTAAATACAGTTTTTTGTATATTTGTATTACATATTTTATTGTTTTTAATTTTGATTCAAGTCGATTTTGTACATATTAATTTGTAACATTTTTCACTCACATTATAATTATATTTTACATATTTTTTTATTTTACTTAGTCACTGTTAACCTCCATAAACCTACGGCCCAGTTTCCTCACTAATCTCATAATGTCGGCAACTTAGCTGCCCATAGTCTCCATCGCTACAGGAACGACATGGTCGTTTGCTACTCCAAAGCCGCATATTTATGCCTAAGCGAGTGAGAGTGGACAGTGCTATTCAGGTGGCCGGCGTCAATAGTGCTGATACCATCGATATATATCTACTAAGCTACTAAATGTACTAAGTCAATGGCTGACACAAGTAGCGGCCCAGATCAGTTTCTTGCCGATCTTCCAGGGCTCCAGAGTCAGCCTATTCGGCCTCTTACGTTTTACGTCGTCGGATTTGCTCAGACCCAGGAGACTCAGGCTTCGTACACGCTCTATAATATACTTATATCTGTTATTTACAGTTAAAGAAAATTACATTATCATTGTAGTTTGTTAAGCAATAAGTAGGTAGGTATTTAGTAAAAGAATTCTAGTTACTACGTAATGAATAAATGCGAAAGTCCTTTTGCATTCTCAAATAAAAAAATAAATAAAGGTGCAGGTTTAATATAGGGTTAGGCAACAAAATCCCCTGAGGGCATTACTCTGCACTGGTGACCAGAATTTACTAAAAGAACTAAGGCGACGGTTTTACTACTTAACTCGTAAATCGTCGATATTACCGTAGCACTGCACTCCTCCGTACTACGAAACGTCTAAAGATTATTTTATTTTAAAGTTAAAACATACTAGTGGTAGCCCAATGGTTGAAATTCGGTCATTATTCGTTTTCGATTTTGTTTAGCTTTCTGCACGCATCTTTCACAAATTTGAACGTTGTAAAATTTCTTATTCCTCCGTTCGCAGCTTGGTACCCCTTTTTACGAAAATTATATATCTATATTGATATACAAAGCTGAAGACTGTTTGTTCGAAGGCACTAATCTACTACTGATCCGATTTGAAAAATTATTTCAATGTTAGATAGCCCATTTATCGAGGAAGGCTATAAGCTATATATCATACGAAGAATGTTACAAAAATGGATTAAAATTATCACGTTCCGGGCAAAAGGGGACACAAACGAGGTTGCATGGGTCAGCTAGTTTTAAGTATAAAATTCGGCAATATAAAATTCATATGGAGGAGGAGGAAAAAATAATAATAATAGAATAATGGTCAAATTTCGACCTCTGGGCGATCACTAGTAACAATATCAGAACAATAGGTAAGTTACTATACTGGTACCCATTAACTATAATAATCTTCAGATTTTGGGTATTTTTATATCAGATTTTCAGCAAACAGTGTTCTCAGCACAGCCCTTTCGTAGTAGATACTGCAAAGTTTCAGTACTGAACAACAACGCAGAAAGTGCCAGAACCAAACTTATCTTGAACATCTACAACGCCTGTTTATAAAACAATACTGTCTTTATTTAGCTTTAGAAGGTTTTGTCATATTTTTACAGGCGTCAATTATAGCAAAAAATAACCACAATTAAGCAATTAAGATATTTTATTTACTTAAAAAATATGAACTCATGTTCGTTAGCTGACTTAATCTAAAGAAATAAATAAAATTGGAGTGTCTGTCTGTAATTTCAAAATCAAAGCTTTTTACTTAATGCATATGAAAGAATATACGGTACTTACTTAAGTACTCTTTGGAACAGCTAAACCGATTTTGACGGGATTTTCACTGGCAGATGAAGATATTCCTATTCCCCTGCCCCGCGGCTTTACATATCTATAAATGTTTATAACCTTTATGCTGCTATCGATCAATAATTAACTTCAGTAGTAAGCTTGTGGTACAAGGCATGTTATGACATTTTTATGCCCGGGTAGGGAGCGCAGGGACGAATCGATGCTAACACGATTAGGGGAACGGACACCATTAGCACCCCAGGAAATATTTCCGATCGGGGAAATTGTGGAATTCTTGTAAAACGAGACGCGGGCACCATATCATTTACGCAGTTAATAGTAACAAACTATTGTAAAAGTTATACCTATCGATGTATATGGCCATCTTTTTTGTAAATCTGTTGAAATAGTCAGAAAATAAAATATGTAAAAGTGAAATAGCTACTCTTATATATTTTATGTTTAAAAAAGTTGTTTTTGCTGTCGTGTTTCGTTGGTGAGTAGCGAGTGAGCAAAGGCCCAAAGAGGCAGAAGCATCTCAATGTATCGCCATAGTGTTAATCACCGTGTTTCAGTGTGAGCATTCGCAATGAGTATGGTAATTGGTAGCCAACACTCTTTGACTCTGCTCGTGCTTTAAATCAACTTGGCTGGCTTATACATAAAAAAAAACACCATAAGCCTCGTAGTTTGTGTCGTGTTGGACATGGGCTATTCCAATTGCACGCCACTTAGCTCGATCCTCGAGTTTTCGCATCTAGCTTCTGTCAGCCATCTTGTATTTGCCTAGACGCGGTCTCCACTCAAGAACTCGTTTATCCTAGTCCCTTATGGTTATAGGGTCTGCGGCTAAGATGGCTAGCCGATTACCACTTCTGCTCGCTGGTCCTGATTCCTGATCCCTTATAGGACTTAGAGGAACGCCGAGTTCACCTATTTACGAGATACATAATGAGATTGGATATCTCTAAAGACTACACGAATTACTAATGCATATGTACAATAGATAAGGAAAATATCAAATTATTCAATTAGGAAGCTATTATTCTGGACAGTCTGACTCATAGCGACAATCAGAGATATTTCTTAGAAATATTTAATCATTGTTAGTACATACACACATTAAGTACGATATCCTCCTTTTTAAGCTGGGATCTTGAAATATTGATGTAAATATATCACCCTGTGTGACATGATGTTGGGTGAAGGCAGATTTATGTTTGAATAGGAGCCGATCAACCTAAAAGAAACTTCACCTGTCAAAATATTTGTTCTTGTTATAAGGTGTTTTAAGTTTTAAGCACAGCCTATGATTTACAATATGTTACGTCATTTGTCAATTGCAAAAAATGTGTTCATTTTTAAAATGACTGCTGGGTTTCTAGGTAATACTATTTTTATGAGTTTTTATTTGGTTTTCTCATAATTTTAGACTTCGAGATCGGTTAAGTCACTGGGTAGTATGAAACTATTCATAAACGAATGAATAATATAATATTTTCAGTTATGTCGTTTCAAGTGTCATTTAAATGACATGCAGCCAGCGGCCGCGCCGCGTGGCGAAAGCATTTGACTCGCGTTGGATAAGGTAAGCGTTCAAGGTCAGGTAGGTATGTTCATCGTAATGATATATAGATATGTATATTATATTGTTTTTGTGGTAATAAAGTTTAAGGCTGCTTTACACGTGTCAATGAGGCGTGATCTCATTTTGATTTTTATGCTATAGGAGGACGTATATAGTATCTGGTATCTAATACCTCTAAATAAGCAATTCTTGTATTTATATTGCATAATATGTCATGAATCTCGGAAACGACTCCAACGATTTTCATGAAATTTAATTATGCAGGGGGTGTCGACGGTGACAAATCGATTTAGCTAGAATTTCTTTTGCGAAAATTTACAATAAAAACGTCGAGCAAGGATCGGGCATCCAGGTACTAGTTCTAAACTGGATCACAGTAGTATGAATTTAATTCACATCTAATGCCATCCACTGTTGGTCGATGGCTTCCCCAAGAAGTGTTGAAGTCTTGGTGTAACCGGTAATACAACAATTATCGTCATCCACAACCTCTAATACACTACTGCTAGACGTAGTCCTCTCCTCAGAAGAAAAGCTTTGACCTACCTTACCACGGTGGCTAGATGGGTTGGTTAAACAACAATAGTAAACTAATAAAGGAGTATTAGCGGTCAGTACCTAGATGGGTGACTGCTGGTGGCATGATACCATAAGCGTCTCAGTGATTTGGAGGTCACGTTAAACAGTCGGTCCTGGGTGTTAACATAGGATAACAGTCGTGAAGCTTAGTTGGAGGCCTTTGGGCGGCTTAAAAACATTGAACGGCAAGATTACGTAGCCACAACGTAGTCTTGTCAGTCCCCAATCCGCACTCGGCCAGCGTGGGGACATATGGCCTTCACCCTCTCCTGAAAGGAGACCCGAGCCCAGCAGTGGGACGTTATGGGATGTTGATGAGTGCCCTAGATGTATAGAACGAAGGTCTATGATCGAAACACCGCAGTCTCATGCATAGAAACGAAAATATATATATATATTTTTAAATTTTCAAATAAAACGGAGGGGGGAGAATACCAAGGATGTTCTCCCCAAGGGGAGTAGAGTTTTACAGTATGTAGTTGTGTTTTTCTTCTTTAAAGAACAAACTGTTCAATCCTAAAATAAAGTCATAAAACGTGGAAGTAAAACGATCATAAATGCGAGGGAAACTGCTTTTGCGAACGTGAGTTTGTTTGTTTGTAACGACTTTACGCTTTAACGACTCGACTAATGAGCATGTAATGCGGTAGATTCTTAGATTTGTAATATATATATGTAAGGTTCCAGCAAAGTGACTCTACTCTACCTGTGCAGTGCATGCAACAATGCAGCATGTCCTGTCAGTTTACGTTGATCTTCTGTGAGAGTGTCGAACCGGCCTGATTATGCTGAAATCAGCGTGGCTGACTGACTGACTTTGCTTTGCTTCTATTATTTTGACGTAATCATGTATATTGTTTTTTTTTCATTTTCGTTTTGAAGATTTCTATCTAACTACTTAACATTGAAATACTATATCACGTCGTACTTCCTGAGATTACCCCGTACAACCTAAAAAGCCCACAATCTGTATGTAATACTAGTATAGATTTGGTATTTGTTACGTAGTCACTTCATAGTATTTCGTACAAAAACCTTTTATCGTTTTTACGTTTACAAAAAACTGGGTTACGCAAAAGCGTGGGGTGGCCAGTTCGACCGGAGTGATACTACGGCATCACAGAAAGTCGGTGTAAAACAGCGCTTGCGCTGTGTTTCACCGAATGAATGAGACATACCCCAAGAGCCCAACCGAGGGGTTTGGCCAGCCGGCCTTTGGTGGTTGGGGAGGCCCAACCACCAAAGGCCGGCTACGCACTTGTGATGCCTCTGGTGTTGCGGGTCTCCAAGGGCGACGGTAATCGCTTACCATTAGGCAATACTTCTGCTCGTTTGCCCTTTATTCCATATAAAAAGCAAAGGCATACTCATAAAAGATAAGTTTTGAATAGAAAAAACTATTCTATATGAGGGATAGAAGAATAACGAATGGGTTTTAAAGCAGTGGCAGATGACGTGTGGCATTTGACATCTCATGAAAAGCCCGCGCTTCAACGTCGAACACACTGTCGTTCCTTTTCAGGAAAATACTGCCACACATTGCAGGAATAGAAGAAATGCAACACGACAAAATACTCACGCAAGTAGAAATTAGATATTTACGCATAAAAAGTGGGCAGATAAGGTTTATGGTTCTTTTGTAATATTTAGCAGGGGCCATCAAGAATTTTATGAAATATGTTAGCTATGCACGGATTATCGCACGTCGTGTAATTTTTGTTAAGGTATTTCAATAGATTAGATAAGGGATGTAGCAGGTAAGAAATTTAAGATTTGGATACTGAGTTCGATATGACTAATATTAGTTATGGGTATAAATACGTTTATTAAATTATTTCATACTGAATTATTCTAAATGTCGCGTAAAGGTCGGTTAACGCGGTGGTTTTCAAATTGACATAACTTTTTTATTTATGAACCTATTGAAATGAAACTAACTCTAACTCTTTTAGATTTATGTCAGTTTTAGAATAATAGTGATCAGAAAAAATTGCAGAAAATAGTTATTTGTTACACAAAGTGCTTTTAAACCGCATGCTCAATTTGCAAGATCGAGCAAGTTATTTTAAAATTCGAAAATTAGAATCCTGAGCGTTAGCGAGGGAAACAAAAGAGCACGAGGTGGTAAATCTTTGCACTCGAGTGCAACACGTAACTTTTCATCGGAGCGAGGGAGGAAATGACTAAACGCAAAAAAGCATTTACAATCACAAGATACTTTTATTTCAGTTTAGGTATTAATGTTTATTAGGTACTACCGCATCATTAACAATTGCATTCTGTTGATGTTAAATAAACTTCCTCGTAGCTAGAATTACTCATTATAATTTTTTCACTTGTTTTTAAGTTACTTGTTTATAACCTTAAGTTTTAATAATATGACGTAAAAAGGAAATAGCGCGGGCAAAGCAAAAAAAAGGACACCAAGAAGGTACCGAGTCTGAGTTTTTATATAAATTAAAAAAGATTTTATGATAAATTTGGCACCATAAAGGCAGAAGTAAATAGGTTTAATGATGATTTAGATTCATAAACTTAGTATACACGATGTTCATAATACAATTTACTTCCTCTAGCGGATAAAAATGGCTTTTGCACTCAGATATAGAAGGGCAAAAATACTCTTTCTGAGATGGGGGATGAAAAGTAATTTTCCCATCCAGGTACTGACCACGCCGTCGTTGCTTACCCTTGGTGATTGTTTCAAATCACCGAGTGCAACTGGGCTATGAGCGTCTCGTTTAATAATTTTTATATTTTTTATAATTTAATTAATATATAATTTAATTAAAAATGTCTGTACTTCTTTTCTAGACTAGGTCAGTTCCATTCGCAGAAGGAGGCTGCGGAAAGGGAGAGGGAGTTCCTGACCTCTCTCTCAGTCCGCAGAAGGCGCACCGGGCGTCGGAGGAGGGCATACGCTGACCTCCACCGGCCTCCCTAACTGGGCCCAGGGGCGGTGGACTTGGGGATGTCCGTCGCCCCCAACCAACCGGACCCGAGGTGGCGGCGCTTAGTGTTCCTGTGCGCCCCTCTTTGAAGTCTCGAGGGGAGTCAAATACCTGACTCCTCTCGCTGACGAGATGTGGTCCGCAGCAGCGGGCCGGCACCAGTCGGGGATTTTGTCTTTTAAGTTCCCGTGATCCCTGGCGTAGGAGAAAGACGGAAAACCGGGGGGTTTTAGTCAGTAAAAGTCTGACAGACCCCTTCGCTCTCTCCCCAGAGCGGAGGACATCCATGAGGATTTCCCCCGTTAAAAAAAAAAAAAAAAAGGTACCCAGTTCCATGTTCCAAGTTTTAATAACGTAAAAATGAATCTTTTTTTGGTAATCGCAGATTAGTCTATACAAAATAAAATAAAATAGAAGTGTCTGTTTGTAATTTCACATTAACAGCTTTCTACTAAATGTATATACGATACCAACGTCAAAAAGGCAATTTTTTAAATTTTTGTCTTCCAGGTAAACTCTTGAACGGCTGGACCAATTTTGACGGGACTTTCACTGGCAGTAAGCTGATGATATAAGGAGCAACTTAGGGTAACAGTGCAGGGCTCAGCCAGTTAAGTAATAAACTCAAACATGCTTAAAATTAGGTACAATAAGGGTTGAAATAATCACAATCAAGATAATCGTTGTTACGTAACTCAGTGGATAGACACCTATATATAAGACCTACCTATAAGGAAATACGTAGTTTTAACCGCGGAAACTATACAGTTAATTACAAAAAAGCGTTGTTTATAGCGCTGTTATAGAGGCAGTAATAGTAAAACTCGAATTAAACCTATTTAAGTCTATACTCGGATATCCCCCATATACAAACACGGTAAGTATGAACACAATGATGAACAAACTACGACCACTGTACCACTAGCACATTACCTGACAGTACCTCTGAATAATTTATGGCAACACTACATAAATATACAAAGAGTTTAACGTGTAACGTAAAAAAATTGTGGGTAAAGCTTCAAGCAAGTTTTACGCAACTACGTTTTCTTGTTGTTGATGTTTGACCACGGAAAATGCACGAAAGTCTAACAAAGAAATCATTGAAGAGCTCGAACGGTGTTCAGTATTCATGATCGATTATGAAAACTTTTATCTATCACAGACGAGGTAGAAGGTTGAGAGTAGAATTCATTTATATTTTCAAAGTAATAAAGAATACGTTTGCACATATCAGTTGACAAATGTATGAAATGGAATAGTATATGTAGTTCTACAGGTTTATATCTCGACCTCTTTTGAAATTTTCCAGCCAGCCTTTTTAAACTAGTATCTATAGCCGATGCGATGCAGCTATAAATAATAAAAAAAGAAGTGCTACTTTCTACTGCCATTGAGTAATTGTCGTATCACGACTCCTTGAGAGCATTAAATGACAATGTTTTATCAAATGTATCAGATTAAAGTTTGGCGAAAGCGCTGCTCACATATTGAATGTAATGGCGTCCATTTTTTAAATTTCATGTTTCATCTGCAACGATCCCGCAGCCTCAATTTATTTCGAAATTAAAATCAGGTAGAGAAAATGTAATCCCAAAAAAGAAAATGTGATAAAAACATTTATTGTATGGAAGCATTGCACTTTTTAATAAATAAAGTAAAAAAAATTTAAGGTATAAAGTAAAAATATTTAAGGTATAAAGCGAACTGGATCACCCTTAAGGTCGCTACTTTCAATAAGAAGTCTCAATTTAAGACAGTTCTATTCAAATATCGTTACAATCTGTGGATACAATTGCTTCAAAGTTCTCTTTACATAGTTATTATCAGTCGAGATAATTGCCAGTTATAAATTAATTACCCGCATTGTGATGTTCCATAGGGCTTGGAGGCAATGCTCATTATTTTGTGAATAGACTCCGAGAAATAAGAAAATATAAATAGACTCCGAGAGTACTGAACCAGTTTGAAGATTCTTTCACGATCAGAGAGCTAAATCCTCGTTGACATAGGCTGTTTTACATTTGCAAAACAGTTAGAGATCCGTATGAAAACTTCGAGACGTGGTCAAGTATTCTAAGCTTGAAAAGTTTGCTACAGCGTGTTAATATTTATAATATATAATTTTTTGGATAAATACCAATGTCTACCCGTGCGAAAGCGGGGTGGGCTGCTAGTAAACATAATATTTGAATGTACGGTACGATTTAATAATAATAATTTATTATTGAGCTCTTAAAAAATAAATACTGACAAAAAGAACCTAATTTATTTTAAAAATTGCACTATCTTGCGTGTGCATTGCGTAGATTGCTTGTATACAGTACTTAAAGCATTGTATTACCATTCCGAATGGAATGGTAATACAATGCTTTCTAGGCATAACTGTTTGTACCCGTACTATCATTCATCATCCAATAATTTTCTGGTGATGTGATCGGAAACTTGTATATTTGATACAAGAGAGGTACATCCCACTCTTTGCTAAACTACATTTGCTGAACACAGAATCAAATGTTTAACAGCATGAATCTAAGATGATGTTGTTAATATTGCGGGAAAGTTTCACAGGTTATTGCTATCATCAAGCCTGCAATTTTTGCGATTAATGGTGTCATTTGAATGTAGACTATATTAATTGCAATTACCAGTAAAAATACAATACGACGCTAGTAGAGTAGGTTAAACAATAAAAAAGTTATCATACATCACTTGCAAAAACGTTCTTATCAGTAGGGAACCCGGAAATCATAATTCATTACAACGATTTCTGACGTATTTAAATACGTTTCTATCTCCATCATCATTGTCAACAGCCTTGAACAGTCCACAGCTATTATGGTCTGTCCTTAAAAAGGAGGTTTCAGCTGACTAGGGTTTCTTTCAAGCTTTCCTCCTCTTTGCACCGATGCTATTGCAGTTTGCTCTCTTGGCCGCCTCTTACAAACCCCACGGGGTGAATAGGAGTAGAGACACTCCGCATTCTTAATCTGTAGCCATACATAAATTAGATATACATTTCAATTAAAAGAAAATGCGGCAATACTTTCAGATCGATAAGACATCCAGCCGTCATCTAAGCTTGGAGAGTAGAACGGCTGCTGCAATCACCTAGATGCAGCGTCGCGGAACTCGGCCGTCTCCAGCCATCGAAATACGAGTCGCCGACCTTACATGCAGCCTCACCAGGACCACGTCATAGCCAGCTGATGTGGTCGTTACAAATTGAGAGAGTTACATTGACTATTTTGTTTGGTTATATGTAATAAGTGTGTAAAGATATTTTGTTGGATAATGCGTTTTATTTAAAAGTATGCTAAGCTGTAATATTAATTGTCTAGTTTGCTGTTGAACTCTCAGTTCAATTTCTTTTGCGATGTTTTGATGTTCGGATTATTGCATAAATTTTTAAAACTAATTAATATTTTTCTAAAGTTGCAACTGTTGTTACATACCCAAAAATGACGTTTTTGTAAGATTATGAATACTTATAATACAAATATTTCCCAGGAAATCTATTAAAAAAATGTATTTATCAACTTTATGTTTGTGATATTCCTATTATTAATCATTTGGGAAAATGACATTGATAACTAACTCAAACAGACGCTGTATGTTGGGACAAACTTAGATAAACTATTTAGTTAGCAAACCCGCAATCGATATCAAAAGTAAGTAAGTATCGCGAGAGAACCGGCATGGGTACGGAGTCACTCAGCCCCGCTTCCCTCACAGAGAGGGCGTCCCTCAGTCCTCTCTCAAACCTCGTACGGAGTGCACGCCTCTTGCGTCGCAACGGAGTGTCGAAAAAAGCAGTTGCATTTTTTTTATTATAGAAAAAACCGTGCTGTGTTTTACATTTTTCTAAGAGAAGTTTGGATTTTTATTTATGTAAGTATTGTTATGAATTATTTTTATTTGAAGAGTGAAAGCTTAGAGCTTTGAAGGTTTAGCTTAGACCATTAGATAGGTGAATGAATCAGGGTGAGCTGCGTATTGTTGTGATCTGTTTTATTGTACAAACTAAGATTATTTGATGCCATAAGTTATTCTAAATTAATAGAATATATTAGAAATGTCATGTTTGAGACTGTGTAAAGGTTTTTTTCTCGTATTCGCAACGCATCAGCTGTTTTGCCGCTCTTTTCAGATCGGCGAAAGCAGAACGTAGATTAAAAATATATTTATGGTAATATCTTCTACAATTATGCTGCTTTTATTACACGACGAATATAAATTACCTAATTAATTACATAAAACAATACACATAGTTATAATGTAAGATCTCTGCGTGTTTTTATGTATGTATAAGTAAAAAGCTTGACGGATTCACTATTATTAGTTCAGAATACAGGTTTTTTTTTACTTTATAGTTTTATACGCTCGACTCGGAGTGACATCACATTTTAAAAAGTAATTAAGTGCTAGGTTTATTATTAACATTTCATGATACAAGTAGTCCTTTAATTTGTTTGAGATAGATAAACAAAATGTAATAAGTATGACGAGTTTAACGTTCGTTTTGTATATTCTTGACTAAATAGAATGTATTTTCCGATGTTGCATTGAAATCTAACGGTATTTGGATATCGACTTTGCATGTCTTACACAATGATGAGTACAGTCAATCAATCTTGGAATATTTATTTAAATGTATTATTTAAATAAAAAATGTTTTATTTAAAACTAAATACTTAGCAGCTGTGATGGCCGCTTCTTCGCTAGCGTGTAATTATTAATATTTTTCAGCAAAGGCCATTTTTGTTTTCAAAATAGAGGTGGATTACATTCCTTCTTATGATAACAGTAGATAACTAGTACCTTCTCAGTAAGACAAACAGACTGACAAACAATGTTTTGGCCTAAAAGTCTCACGGAGATTGCTAACATGAATTTACTAGTTTCCCGCAACTCCGGTCGCGTACTGTACTGTATATGTAGGTTCTGGCGGTAGAAAGGAGCCATGTTCTTCCTCAAAAATCAAAGTGCAGCTGTTTAGCCGACAATGAGTAGGTAACAGACAGACAAACAGACAGAAACATGAACACAGTTACTTTCGAATTTAACTATTATTAATTAAGATTATATATTATACTTTTATAAATATACAAATATTAAGTTTAAATAACTAGTGTCAGTATTTTATTTCCACATCGTATGCTTATTAATATATATAAAAGACTTTTCAGTATTTTCTAAATTTTTGGAAAAAATGATCCCAAATAGGGGTGCTTTATTCAATATCCTCATAAACTATTTTACTTGTTTATTATATCCAAGCAAAAAAACTAATAACAGAGAATTTAGGGGGTAGTCTTATGTGCTAGTATATCGTCAGTAGTCGAAACTTGACCATAATTAATTTATTTACTTTTTAGCTTTCTGCACACCTTGTCCATACGAACTTAAACTGCCAAATTAACATAATTAACTGTGGTCTGTGCCACGCCACACACAATAAAAATAAAAAATAAAATAAAATAAAAACTAAGTATAGATACTTGTAGAGTACTTAGTAGATACGTACCTACAAGCAGTAATCCTTAAGTAAACTATCGTGGAGGCATCCCTGATACCAATTTAATTAATCGTGCGCATACATATATGGTTTAGGCTCTAGGCATTATCATGACAATATTGAACGCTTTAATATTTTTAATAACTTTTATGTAAAATATTGTTCTACCAAACAATATTTACAAAAAGCAGTTTTGTACTTAGAGACTTACCTGTGAGAATATATCTATGAGTCAATAATAACTGTTATCTGTCTAAAGAGAATTATTTAGGTTTCATTTGATTGGGGAATTAAGAATGAGTTTCGGGTGGATTCTTCTCCGAACCATTAAATTTACTGCAGACAGACAAACGTTCATTGATTGGATTTGACAACCATTCTGTGGGCTAGAGCTGCTTAAGTGCCTGTGTTGTTGATGTGTCTGAATGTAGAACTAACAACAAATAGGTATGTTATAAACATAACTTCAAAAATAAGCACACATTACTTTTAAAATAATTATACTCAAACGCACTTGGACATTAACACGCACTCAAGTATGCACTTTTATGTGGCTTGCTTCAGTTACGAGATTTACTACAAAAGTTATTTATAAGTTTTGTTTTTAAGACAAGGTTTTATAGATCTATTATATCGTGTAGCACTAAAGTATTATCTAAGAGAAACTACTAATCATGAGGCGTAATTTGGTGGGCTTATTTTAGTTATTTGTGAAGTTCCTATGGTCATCTTCCGGTTTCATCTTCTCAAGAGTTCTAAGGTACCATATTATTTTATTATAACGAAAGATACATGTTTACACATGAATTTAGGCAAATCGGACGAAAGGAAGTGGTTCTAATTTAGCAGCCAAGATTCGTGCCGAACACACATGCCTATCTGCTTACAAACTTTGTAAGTTAGGTAATAATAAAAGCTTGTAAAAATGAAGAAACACTCACTGTAGTAGTGTCCTCAATATTCGAAACTCAAGAATACGTAAACGTGATTACAGTATTCCACATACTTTAGATACGATTAGCTGGTACGATAATAATACAATTCTTTACGAAGTTATCGTTTCCTCTTCACGGCTCATGACAATCTTATCGCTTACTGTCAAATAAATTGAGCTTCAAAGTGTGGTGTCTCTGTAATACGATGTTATGACTTTACTGTTGCATTCTTACCGATCTTGTAAAGATTTTGTTACAAAAATATGTTAAGAACTGTTTTTTTAAACGTAGAAACAATGAATAAATTGAAATTATATAAAATATAGTTAGTAGAATAGTTACTAGAAAACTGAAAGGGTGTTTCAACTGCGCATTTTAAATATTAATGCAAAACCCAACCTGGATAGGCAAGAACACCTATACTAAAGGAGAGCAACGCTTCAGGATGCATGTGTGCAAGAAGTGATACCACGGCCTCACAGAAAACTGGTGTAAAACAGCGCCTACGATTTGTTTTACCGAGTAAGTGAGGATACTGGAGGCCCATACCCTAACCTTCGCGGAGGACTGGATAGGCCTCCCCATCACCCAAAGGCCGGCAACGTACTTGTGACGCCCCTGGTATGGCGAGTAACCTCGGCGGTAATCGCTTACCATCAGATGATACGTCTGCTCGTTTGCTCCCAATCAATAAAGAAAAAATGACTGAAACGTTGTGTACAATTATGTTTTTATATACTTAGTATGTATTCTAATTTAGTTGAAAAAATCTGCCGCCTGCATACCGTGAATTCACGTCACTAAACTTATTAAATGCATAGTCAAAATAAAAAAAAATACTTTAAGAATCATCTTTTGCTTTTAATAAACTCAACATTATAAAATTAAATTTTCAGCAAGTAAATAAAAAGAAATGTAATTGACTTTTGATCGTCATTACCGAAGCATCCTTTGTTTGCCAATTAGTTCGTTGACACAGACAGAACGACACTACTCAATGGTAATCGTGCGACAACTACAGAATATAAAGCAGTCGGAAACGTTGGTAAACGTCATCTAGAACTCTGCCAAATATACCAAGAACTTTGACGTAGATTTTAATTCAGAGGGTTGACTCCAGTATTCCGAACCATGTTCCAGCTTTTTGCTTAAACCAATAATATCCGTTTAAAGCAATATACCGTTTCTAACATCTTATTCCCTTCCTATCTAATTTCCCTTTCAATAAACTATCACTTTTTGCTATCGAATCCCTAAAGTGTCCAGTAGATAGCAATATGCTTGTCTCCTTTATGGAATATGGTATTAAAATTATAGTCAGAAAAAAGTTGTATTTAAATAATCATCTGTTAATCCTTTTGCAAATGAATATATATATAAAATCGAAGGAGAATGACCAATTTAGCACTATTGCATGGTATTTTTTATCACTCGCTGTTGAGATCATTTGCACATCACATGCCAACTGTCATTAGTTAAGAGTTTCAAACATGTCTTTATCATTGGCATCCTTAGATTGAGTAAGTACCGTCGAAGTTGTAAACAAAAGGTATCATAATAAATATATTATACATATATTATACTTACGTACTATACTTACCTTATGAATATTATAGCCATAAAGAACCTGTTTATGGCTAGCGCGTGTATAGGATATAAAAGTTTGGAAATAAGTATACATTTTCTATTATATATACTACGAGTATATAATGCTTTGGTTTCGACTATCTCTCTACTCAATTTGTAGTTAACGCAATTTGGAAAATTGTAAAAAGTATTGCAATTTTTTATTTATTTTGTGTTTAGGGCGTTGGGCGTTCCTAGTGTATAAAAGTATAGAATAGTGAATATGTGGGAAATGGCTGGTCAATTAAAGTGTATTTGAGCAAAACACCTATATATGAAATATGGTTAACCTTTTCACTTAATAACTCTGCTGTCATTGCTAAGGTGATTTTTCCACATTCTCCGCACCTTTTCCCACTCTTCTTCATTTATCTTCGACTTCCTTTAAGTGCACTACATTCCTCCTAAGAGTTCGCCATGTTTCCCTTATTGGTTTTTGTACTTTATTTTTATAAATGAAGATATAACTTACATGGACGTAGCAAGACAACGCGTAAAGACTGAAATAACATCAGAAGATTGCAGCTCTAAGATTAGAAAGCGTTGCTTTTCACTTTACACACTCTACTCAAATTGTGTTTAAAAAAGACAGTGACCATTCAATATGTAGGCTTATCAACAGCCTTAATTAGTCCACTGCTGAACTCGTCTCCTTCGAGGAGAATGGCATAATTCCCTGACTAGACGGTTTGCTATAAAGTTTATTTTAAGTTTCACTTCTCTTTGCGGTGATGTTGATGACATACAGGATGCATATGAGTCATGACACTCCGTCACCATCAACCTACGGTACTATAAGATCTATAGCTAAATAATAGAACGGATGGCAATCATCACACAAAAGTGTAATAATACGCAGTTTTATAAAGCAGCAAGCACTTTACAAAAATAGAAACACATTTGCATATTTGTATAAATGCTTAGTGCAAGGTTGTAGGGAGCTGTTAGAAGTCGCATCGCTTGCTCGTGTTCATGTATTCAAATATTCTTGTTGTCATTCCGGGAAGTGCATATCCACTGACGCTATTAAGTAGCTAGATATGTACGTTACTTGGAGTTAATGCTACTTTATTACCTTACCATAATTGTACATATAAAGCGGTTAAGTTTGTGCGGTTATTCATAGAAATTTCTGGATCTACGGAACCGATTTTGAAAATTCTTTCACAAATAGAAAGCCACATTATTTGTGAGTATCATAGCTGGAAACAAACGCGCGTGGTGCTCCGGGCAAAAGGTAGTTTATTTACTTTATAAATAAAGATGGTAAAAGTTTGTAGATTAATAAGCTAATCGCGAGCAGGACTCTGACTAACATTCCTGAACTCTGCTTTAAAGTCTATAAATGTTATCATATATTACTATTTTTTTTTAAACCTATGATTTGAATAGTAATATAGATCTATGGCGTATTTATCTCTATATTATGCTTTGTATTAGATGTCAGTCAGGCTTTGTTTGCGGCTCCCCCTCCGTTGACAGACTGACAGCCTCTGGTTACCGTACTCTATGCATACTTTATGCCTTGAATTGTATATGAGACTAGGGCTTTTGTCCACTGTAAGTCTGCGTATGTATTTACTGTTGAGTTTCATTCTCTATGCTGTAGTGTTCACCCCTATATCTTTTGAAATTGTCTATTTTAAGGCCATTCTGAGAGGGGTTAGTCGTTAAAACCCGTAGTGGGGACCCGTATCATGAGCTGTCAACGGATTCTTTATTCTTAGTAATTTGTTTTTGAACGTATGGGTATGGTTGGTTTACTAAAATAAAGTTTGTGTATTAAATTATTCAGTTGAAGGTTTTGCTTTTACAAATGTGCGTCGAGGGAGGAAACCATTGAACAAACAACAACCCATAATGTCCCACTGCTGGGCTCGGGTCTCCTCTCAGGAGAGGGTTAAGGCCATACGTCCCCACGCTGGCCAAGTGCGGGTTGGGGATTGGCAAGAATACGTTGTGGCTACGTATATTTTGCCGTTGGATGTTTTTTAAGCCGCCCGAAGGCCTCCAACTAAGCTTCACGACTGTTATCGTATGATAACAACCGGGACCGACTGCTTAACGTGACCTCCGAATCACGGAGACGCTCATGGTAACATGCCACCAGCGGTCACCCATCCAGGTACCGACCGCGCCATCGTTGCTTACCCTCGATGATTGTTTCTAATCACCGAGTGCAACTGGGCTATGAGCGCCCTTGAACAACCGATTAAAAAAAAAACTATAAGTTTGTACATGAGGATTGTCACTCTATCCTTATTCTGTATCTTTATTTTTATCTCTAATAAATAAAAGCTATCCAGTTTTTGTATTTTCATTCCAGGAAAATGTTCAGAGGAAACTTTTGTTTCTCTATAAGCTCTTTAAGGTGTAAAAGTTAGCTTATAAATCAATGCATATACGTGTAGTGTGTACGAAAGCTTCGATGTGAAGTCTGACTGACTTTTCGAGTGTTTTATGAAATAGATTTAATCAATAAATTGAAGTTCAAATGGAGCCAATGTATGTAGTTAAAAAAAGAAAATTATAATAAAAAAGATAATAAAGGAGATTATAAAATGTTTTAAAAATAAAAAAAATACCAAAAGCTTTTATCAAGGGTTTAGAAGTGTACCTGCGATATTTATCATAGGTTTTTATTGAAGGTTATCGCGAAATGGCGGATCGCGTCTATTTGTTCATAAAACTTCGTAACAGTTGTATTGACTCGTATTAACTTGTGGCTTCGTGGTGTGGAGTTTTCCTTGATGCTTTCGCTTTTTCTTTTCACGGTAGGACATTCTTGGGCTTCCATCCAATATGTTTTATAGTTTCCGCAATTGCAATAGACAAAGAACATCCATTTATAAGTGATGAGCTGTTGTAATAAAGAATAATAGTGTTACTTGTTAGAGAAATATTAATTTTACACACGTATAACTAACTTTAGAATAATTTATAAGAATATCTTCACAGAAGTTTGCATTTTGGTGTTAAAGAGGACATTTGCTTCGTTTATTTTTTTATTTCCGATTGGTATTTTTGTTTCAGATTAAGATTAGGATATAAACTAATTTTGAAAGTTTTTCACGATTCTGTTGCTATGTAATGGTCAATACTGGCAGTTTATTTTTAAGGCTAGTAAAATAAAAATCTAAGTCAGAATTTATTCCGTTTTTGATAATTGAAAGAACTATTCTTTATGATTCAACAAATTGGGGAGCGTGTTGTAATTATAAGTTATGATTTTTGACGTAAGTTGATCGACTACACGGTTGGCCTAGTGGTGTCAGTGGTCGCCACACCCCTTCCTACTGCGCCAAGTGTTGTGGGCTCAAATCCTACATGGTACAACACTTTGTGTGATCCATAAATTGTTGTTCTAAGTCTTGGTTGTACTTTGTGTACGTTTCATGTATGTTTGTGAAGATCCCCGCGATACAGGAATGTATATTCCTAATGCGGAAGTTGCCTTAAAAAAAAAGAAAAAAAAAAGTAGTAAAGTACTTGTTATTTCCAAATTAACCATTTCCTAAGGTGTATGTGTATTTCAAAATAAATAAATTCTGCACTTGCTTTCAATATCTTTTAATTTTATTCCCTATTACATTATTCTACTCACGAATTTTTATGAAATTACAATATGAGTAAAATATGCAAATAATAACTAAGTCCACCAACATCCGTGCATGAAGTTGAATAAGTTTAACATTTAATTTAGCTCAAAATGAACGACAAAACACCTTATAAGTTTGTTTGTACAAATGCACACGGCACTGATGACTCGTCACATGTTTATAAAAGTATTTAATAAATACTCTATGGTTCAAAATTCCTTGTTGTCTTTTGTCAATGTCGGGATGTTTTTTTTATAAACTGTGTTTATTTAGGGATGCGGGTTCTTAATTTAAATACAAATTGAAAGTTGGGGCGTTTACATAAGCTGATTTTTGTCAGTGATATCAAATATGGCGTTTAGGAGGATTGGTATTTGGTATTAAAGGTGTTATTATGTTAGTCGGAGGCAGGAAGGGAGTTTTAAAAAACAAATATAAGCGAAAAGGTTCACATTTCTAACATATTCCAGTGATCAAAGTCCAAACATATACCTACAAGAAATTAAACGGCATTTCTAAATTGAATACTTTTCTTTACACATACAGAAACGCCATAAATCGTTGTAATAGAGCCAGCATAACAAGTATTGTTAGACTAAATCAGTTCATGTATGATATTAAATAGATAATATCTGTAATGTTGAACTTTGCAAGGAACCCACGCACCGCCCACGAAGTGCATTTTCCTTATGAGATGTATTCCGTACAAGAGATTGCTTTTATGGTATTATTTGCTCTTGAAACTACAAACATAAACAACTACAAACATAATATGTATTTTAAATTATAATAACAATAATACTCAATTGCATATACCTACAGCTAATGCTGTATATGCTTGTAATAAAACATTCTAATGAATGCATTAACGGTGAAGGAAATAAGACGCTAAACTGATAAGAGAGAGGGCACTCTTACTGTTTGTGACCGAAGAAGACTCTTTAACTTTTAAATAAGGAAAAGCACGTCTAACTATTATCTGTTTCGTGTGGACTTTTAATGGACGCAAATTGCCTATATATCCAGACCTATATTCGTGTTCACGAGATTGAAAATGGCGGTCACCCATTAAATCATTTTGGCATCAGTGTGGAAAGGGTGTCTGTCATGTTTTTTTTTTCATGTTCGTTGTACAAAGTGACGAGGGTGGTTGACAGATACATGCAGATTATATCTACTTTATATAGGTACAAGCATAGACGAAAGTTTTAACACAAATATTTTGGAAAAAGAACAGTAATTCTCTGATCTTCGTCGCTTTTAAGTGTTCCTTACCTCGAAAGAAAGAAACGGAACCTTTATAGGATCACTTTGTTGTCCGTCTTTTTATCAGGAACGTGCGGAGGTATCAAGTTGAAATTCATTTCAAATACGCAGGTCTACTGTCCCTTGGAGCTTTGAAAAAACTCGTATTATATTCATATTAACTCGTATTCGTGCTGCAAATTTTCCACACTCGCAAGGGAATCAAAACTAGGGTACTTCCCGTGAATCTTGAAATTTAGTATGAAGCAACGTCTTATAGCACAGATTAAGGAAAATTTGCGAAAAGCATACATTTTTGGTTTCAACGTATAATATGCCAACACGTTTGTACGGAACCCTCGGTGAGCTAGTCCGACTCGCACTTGGCCGGTTTTATTGTTTCTGGGCGCACCTGCTTTAATTTTTAGTTTAATCGAATTATGTCGAGGTGACGTAACTTTCAACAAGAAGGCCTTTAAATTAATAACTTTATTTCTAATTTAGTATTCCACTTTGAATACGTTTTGTTAAAAATGGCAAATTAAATTGTTATGTAATCATACGATAAATAATAACTCTATTTAAGTTATTACAAAAACTTTATGAATTATAATGAATTATTTTGTGTTGAAGTTACTTCACTAGTCATTATTATTTAATAACAATAGTATGTAACGAAAATACTTCCTATATGTTTATAATAGAAGTCAAGTCAGGACGAAAGACGAGCTGTCAATAATAAATCAATTGATGTACAATAAAACAACGTGTTTTTAATAATAAACCTGAGTCTGGCGGAAATCAGTGCACCATTAATTTTAATTTTTAATTTTGATATACCCACTACTCACGACTAAGACGAATCTATTGACACCACTCACATAAATATACGACAAGCCGTTTAGGTTCAAGGGCATGCCAAAGAAATATTCACACATACATACACTCGAAAAACAAAATCCTCTTTCTTTCGCAGTCGGGTCATAAAAATAAAAAAACCATTACATTGTATATCTTTGGGCATTAGACACTCATTCGCCTCTTTACGCCAATTTTTGCACTGCCGTGCATTTGCATCCAGCCGCCACTTTTGCAGCGGGAAGGCATTGACTGCCACGGTGGCGCAGCTGTGTTTGAGGTTTCGGGTTCGATTTCCGGATCAGACCAAATGTTTGTAGGACCTGCAAATATTTGTTCCGGAGTTTGAGTGTTTTCTATGTATAATATGTATATAATACATAAAAAGAATATATGTATTTTTATCTCTTGTCTAGTACATATAATACAAGTTCTGGTTAGCTTGGAACTAGATAGCGTTGTGTGTTAGATGACCGAAATATTTATTTATTTTTGTTTTTTCCAATATATACGATCTTCAGGTGTCGCAACACAAAAACTAGACGATGGACTTTCAATTGAACATACTCGAACATGCAGAAAATTTCATATCACTGAGAAGAAAAGTCGTTATGGGCAGATTGCAAGTTGGTCTAAGCTTAAATCTTATTACTTATAGCATAAAATCTTATTACAGATAAAGAAAATGTATTATTTCTTAACACCTTAATTACTTAATTGGCACTGAAAATATGTCCTCTTCATTCTACTTTTTCATTCTGAAAAAAGGTGCTAATCTAAAAAAGACTGAAAAAATCTACATTGAAACGTGCTATACCGCAAAAACTGGTATTTCATAAATTTTATTTAAGCTTAAATGAGAAATTATAAACAAACCGTTATATATACTTATATAATTTTCCGCACTACTACAATAGGAAGCACAGTAATGTAGGCAATGCGCAATGTAATAGAAATAACAGCTAATACAATAATTTTATAATAATGTAGGCTTTTATACGCACTGGTCGGCACTTTCATGGAGAAAATGTACATTTGCAGGGTAATTTGGGAATTGGCTGGCTAATGTACCACGTCTTTGTGTAATTACAAACAGGGTTTATGATATACAGTGTTTTTATAACGGTAAATGGCAAGGAAAAGTTGTAAAAACAAATGAGAATGGCTTAATATCCCTCCTCATCCCCATCCCCCAAAGGCCGGCAACGCACTTGTGGCTCTGGTATAACGAGTGTCCATGGGCGGCGTTAATCGCTTACCATCAGGCGATACCTCTGCTCATATGCCCGATAGTCTTTAAAAAACAACAATCACCAAGTGTGTTTCTATATTTGGACAGGACAGTTTGTTGAGTTCACTAGCTAATATGGAAATAATAACTCATGAAGAAGAAGTACTCATGAAGTAGAAGTAGTTTTAGAAACAGTGGTGTGGAGGAACGGGTATCATGTCCCTCCAACACAAAGGGAGGATCCTCCGACCAGGCGAGGTGATCATGCCTGGCGGGCCACTGCCCAACGGTTGATGTTGGGAAGTTGTTTATATGTTAATTGGCGCGAGAACTTCTATTGCGAGATTTAGGATTGGTAGTTTCTTAGTTATCTTCGTTGCTCCGTAGTTCGATGTTTCTTCGGTGGATGGAGTTGTCATATATTTTTATGTTGACGCTGTATGTGGAAGTCGCGACAAGTGGTATTTAAAGCCTTGTTCGCAATGCAACATCTTAAATCTACGGGAATGGAACGTTGCAAGACAAATATAAATGTACAATCAAAGGTTGCAATAAAAACTCACATTAACAAATGAAGGTCGTTCGAAAACATTATTCTTTTGTTACAAAGTCACGTAAAAGAACTTTTAATAATTACATCTTTACTTAATAATCTTTACTGAAGTACTAAATTATCCGTGTAGTGACAGATTAACCATACATGGTGCCAATACCATCGCATGATGCGAAGGGAGCAAGCACTACTGTGAATTGTATAGAGAATGAAAATTTGAAACAAACCTTTTAGTAACCTGTCTAGCCAGTGTGGTAGAATAGACTAAAACCTCCTTGCTAAGCAATATAATCCATCGTTTTTCATCTCAATATTAATCATAAAAATGTTGGCCTATGTCTCAAAAATAAAACCAATAAATTTAACTTCTTCCTAATAATTTATATAGAATATAGCCATAAAACATTTTAGTTTGAATAGGTTATAAAACTTAATACCTATTCGCCTACGTAAAGTCGTCTGGCTTTTAGTTGAGGCAAACCAAAACATAAATTGGAACGAAACGAGTTTTGGACTTGTTAATATTCTGTTTTTTAATGTTGTGGCTACGGTTCAATAACATTTGATTGTCTTACTCGTTTTTATTATACGCAAAATATTATTTTCGCTTAATTAGGTGCCTCTAAAATTATAAGATTTTGCGAACTTGCAAACAAAACGACTAAATGGTAGATGTTTTTCAGAGAACGATCTGGTTAACTTCAGCCGTGTCTTGGCAGACTTAAAGCGGACTATGACTAATTTGGCAAGCAAGCAAGGAAACAACTAGTCTCATTTTAATGTCTTTTTTACTTGAATCAATGAACTAGTCTATCAAAAAGATACCTCACTCCTGATTAAAAGATAAGTATCTTTTATCTGCCACTACGTTTAACATATTATGCTTAAGTGGCGACCCTGTTAACCCAAAGATAACATATTGAACTTAACATTTGTGTTATGGTTTACTTTATTTGATTTGAATTAAAGGTGAACAACGCATTGCACTAGTTGCCATTCCGTAACAGTTTACTTTTTAAATCCAATTACCTTTAACGAGCAATTCCTGGATACAAGAATGTATATATAATCTGAAAATCGGAAACGGCTCCAACGATTTTCATGACATTAGTATGCAGGGGCATACAGTTGCGGTAAATCGATATAGATAAGATTTATTTTTAGAAAATTTACCGAATAAATATACCGAACAAAGATCGGTTATCCAGGTCCTTCTTACTAAAATATGCGATACCAGTAGGTGTGACATAAGTTTTTTCATTCTTCACATTTACGTAGAGATGCACACACTTAATTCGGCTTCAAAATTGTTCGCAATAGAATTTCGATTGAGTCGTTAATAAATGAAACAAAATAAAAACTATTTATTTTAGGTCAAAAAGACAAGGAAGTTTGTTTGTTTGTTTTGCCTGGCTATTTCCGCACTTAGTCACTACATGTTTCCTGGGAGTGATGTTGATGGGAGGATGTTTGCTCGTAGTTCTGCTACACTTCTACATTCTGTGAGAACGTGCTGGCGCGTTTCTTCTGCCTCCATGCATCCCCTGCTCAGAGGGCTATCTGTTCCGCCTATAATCACAATGCTCAGTCAGGATACCTATGATGTTCCTGAGATCGATCCTTTTCAGTGATAGCTATGTTTTTATTTGGGCTTTAGGCAAGAGTAGTAGTGGTTCCCGTCTACAAACTGTTTTGGTCAATTTTTCTGCAGCGTCGTTACCCATTGAGTTACTATGCCCTTTTATATATTTGTGGTTACAATGGGCTGAAGATTGACATGACATTCCTTACTGATGGTAGAGTTTATCTTGCTGTTTTGCAGGGTTTGAGGCTCGGAAACTCAGTAAGAAACAATTTTGATGCTTGTGTCTCTCAGATCTCTGGTTGCAACAGCTTGTGCTGCTTTGATTATGCCAACACATTCCATCTTCACATTTAAAACAAATAATATATTCAATCATCAATTATGTATAAGTAGGTAAATTTTAAACATAAACTTTATCCCAACCTCTTGTATTTGCCAACTTTAAAAAATGCAAACTATCAAGGTTTTATTGATCTTGCGTTATAAATATTATCAAAAATACAGACAGCCCCTTCACCAAACCAGCTTGTAGCATAACGCTTAAAGAGTTTGCCTCTCAACGTTTCATCGATATTCATTTATACAGTAAACTTGAAACAGATAAAACCGGTCTACAAGTCACCTGGTAAATAAAAGCTAACGCGTCGGTTTGCGTTGATTTTACATTGTTTTCATGTTGAGAGGGTGGCGGAAACGTAGTCCGAGCACGATCGGTAATGTTTGCTCGCTGCTGACTCACCGCCTGCACTTTGTAGATAATATACATATTGGTATATTCACTAACTGAGTCAGCTGCTCGTTGTGAATCAAAATTGAATACTCACTATATTTTCCCATCTTTTGTCGATAATTAAACGAAAGATATAGAGGCGCTCATAGCCCAGTTGCTCTCGGTGATTAGAAACAATCATCGAGGGTAAGCAACGATGGTGCGGTCAGTACCTGGATGGGTGACCGCTGGTGGCATGTTACCATGAGCGTCTCCGTGATTCGGAGGTCACGTTAAGCAGTCGGTCCCGGTTGTTATCATACGATAACAGTCGTGAAGCTTAGTTGGAGGCCTTCGGGCGGCTTAAAAACATCCAACGGCAAGATTTACGTAGCCACAACGTACTCTTGCCAGTCCCCAACCCGCACTTGGCCAGCGTGGGGACGTATGGCCTTAACCCTCTCCTGAGAGGAGACCCGAGCCCAGCAGTGGGACATTATGGGTTGTTGTTTAAACGAAAGATAGTCTGAACGCAAACTAATCTTAATATTTATTGGTTATCCTAGGAAGGTGTCTATGTTTAGCGTCTACAAAAAGTTTTTAACATCTGCCATATAAGACATCCGACGTGAATTGCGCAAGTAAAAATTAGAATTACTGTAATATTTATTATATTTTTTTGTCCTGTTCAAGTTTTAGATTTATAAAAGTCAGAGTTGCAGTTACGGGGATTTAGGATTGAAAAAAAAATTAAGTTCCAATACCGTACGCTTTGCAGAGCGATCATTGATTCTCGATTTAACGCCATGGCCGACGGTTACGCATTATTTAATACGCTTACTTGAATCATAAAACTGGGCACGTGTTCTCTAATGTACTTCGGAATCACAAGTACCGTAATTCATAAGTTTTTGTCCACTAGAAAAATACTTTTTTAACGTCTATCGTTCCATGTCATACTACTAGGTAATTTTTTCCGGATAAAAAGTCATATTACCGAACTTGACGAAATAACATACATACATACACAAATACAACATTTGCCTTTATAGTGTGAGTTGTGAGATTTGCGCTAATCAATATAAACTAAGGGTATGAGAAATTCCGCGTTCTTTTACTTTAGTATGTATTCAGTGTCGCCAACTTTTTGAAAACTTTCCCCCTAAAGTAATTTCAAAAACCACGAAATTCAAAACAAAACTCCCCAACGACGGACCAAGTTTTTATTCATTACAATATAAGTAAAGAAATAAATAAAAACAATGAATAATAAGTTAATAACAACAGTTATTTAGTATTTTTAAGTATTTTTCTTTAATTTCATCATATTATGAAATGTAATTTCAATTATTATATAATTTATGTCATGTACTTACCAGCATGTCCTTATTTCTTTAAAAATGAATAAGTTTAATGGGAAAAAATCAAAATAATAAAAATCAAAATATATAAAAAATGCATACAGTGTCATCTATTAAAATTGGAAACATTCAATCGATTTGATTTTTTTTTATTTTTGTTGATATACGTAGAAAATTTTAAAAAAATACAAATAAAATTTTATCCCTAAAAATATCCCCAAAAAATTTCACCCCCTAGAAAAATCCCTGTATAGATTTTTTCCCTCTAAATTTGGGGAGAAAACTCCGGAGTTGGCGTCACTGTATATATTATAACTACTTATAACCTATGCACAAACATGACGTGATAACGACCTGTACTGAATATTCCTCCCATATACATATATAATAATATTATGTAATTGGGTAACATAGTGACCTATAATTAACTACTACTTTTAGTTTATTGCATGTCCTCATAATTTATCTTACATATTTTAATTAGTTATTTTAATTTAATTAACTTATCCGACCATTAAAAAAAAACACCCGCCCTTTTACATGACCATAGATTAAATATAATTAGTTTTAATATTCAGCGGGGCCTGTCATAGTGTATTGGTCACGGAAACCTACCCTTCTGTTTACATTGACCCATTTCTCATATGATTACCCACAGACTAAAATTGATTAACGTGGAATTATGGTGCATGGAATGAACTTCACAGGGAGTAATTTTAATTAGTTAATCTTTAGAACAATCTGTGGCAAAAACAGAAATATGTATTGTGATTACCATTAGGTAATGTAAAACAAAACTAATTACAGTTGAATATTTTCCCGCGCAGTTTGCTCATGATAGGCGTATAAAGATACAGAGATAACAATTATATTCTAGCAAAACTCATAATCTTAAGTAACTATGACGATTATAAGATGTAACCTATGTATCTGCATTGTAGTATTTAAATTTTATGTTTTTATTACTGTCTTTTAAATTCAACATTAATTATATGGTGGTAAATGTAGCAATACTTTAGGATATAAGAAGAATTTGACAAATTACGACATAAGTTTTGTTAATTTTCCAAATAAAAGATTAAATGGTTTTTTTTTGTGTAATATAAGTAACTAATATTTATTTTGTACTACAGATATTCAAAAATGAAATCTGCAATATGTGGCCATATTGAATTTTTAATTAAATTTATAAAAAAATATTTAAGAGTGTTCTTAATTTAAATAATGCAAAAATGATTTGGTATCTTTCAAACTTTTGCAAATTTGTCTTACAAATTGTCATTCAAACAGTCATGGCCGCTTCCGGGCTGTATAATTTGATAACTACTGTACTATGACTAATCCTAACGGTAGGAACATAAAAAAAATCTGGGTATCAACGACAAATTGAAGAAAAAGCTACGAACGGGACATTTTGATGACATAATCTCTTTGGAGGTGATTGAAAACAGCTAGTTTTGTTTCTATAAAAGAGAAGTAAAATGCGCACGTGTAACAAGATTCATTGAAACGTGATGCGGTTTGCGTTGATTTCTGTAACATGCACCCACTGCGAAGGAATTGAATTACATCGCCGATGACATTCTCGTTTTCTAATCACTTTTATTTGTACAATTATATTAACTGTATTTTAAACCGAAATATAAAGTATAATACTAACATAGACTTTAATATTTATTCGAATAGTATTTTTAAAAAAGAAAATTGAGGTCGTGTAATCAGTATATTAGCAAAAGTTTTCATCAATAATTACGAGTAAATTAATCGTAAATTAAAAGAATATATTAAAAATGTCTATAGTATAAAATTTATGAAATAATAATTTCATTGATTGACGTTTGTTCCAATGAAAAGTTTTCACAAAGATAAGTTTTAGATGCAAAGCCATGAAGCTGCCTTGAAGTGGTATTCAACCGCAACCTTTGAAATTACAACGATTTACTTGGCATTCATATTTTTTCTTGCCATTCGCCATTTTCTAATATTTGATTTTTAGACATTTATATTATAGGAAAATAAATAGTAAAATAATAATAATAATAAGTTTTTAGGCATACATACAAAACTTTTGTTATTTAAAAATAAGATCAACAATAAAGGCTTTTATTTTATATATTATAGGAAACAGAGTAGTAGCTGATGCCAAATAATCTTGTGGTTAATAAAGGCTAGAAAGGTAGGACTTATTAATAAATTAAGTAGGTACCTGCATTGTATCAAAGTTCAATTAGCTCTTGCAATTAAAACTTTATTGCTAATACAAAGGATGTTTCAACACAAAAACAGTTTTTTCTATCAAATAATGAATAAAAATTTTATGCGTTATGCGATGCAAGTTACAACTGGTTACAGAAACAATAGAAGCTGCAAGGTTGCAGTCTTTGGAGTTGCATAGAAATATGGGAAGCGATGCCAAGATGTAGAAAAATTATAAATTGAAAATACCTAAATAAAAATTGACTAATAATAATTATTTTATTAAAAAGACGATTCTGTTAATTTTGGTAACTAGCTAATTACTGTGTACTCCAATGAAATAAAAAAAAACAGTTTTTAAAATACCTAAGTTTAAGTAATATGCAAAGACTGAGGAATCTATCTTAAATTTTTGATAGTTAAATTAGTTAAATAGAAACACACTTACATGTCAACAGAAATTATGTCACCAAGAAGAGAGGTAAAGGGTCAACGAAGTGTATCATTGTGATAATATAACAATAATTGTTTAAAATTAATTGTTCATTAAAATAATTTATTTGATAATTTTTATAAAAAAAAATAGTTGTGGCAATAAAAAATTTACAATTTCTAACTATGGAATGTTCATCATCAGATTATCGCAGACCACTGCTGGACATAGGCCTCTCGAATATCACGCCACTTAGTTCGATCTATGGCTTCTCGCATCCAGCTCCTGCCAGCCGTCTTGCGCAAATCATCGCTCCACTGAGACGCAGTCTCCACTCAAGAACTCGTTTACCCCAACGGTTATCAGTTCTTCGGCAAATGTGGCCAGCCCACTGCCACTTCAGCTTGCTAATCCTGTGTAGAATGTTCTGTTGTGACATATAAAGAGATTTTTTTTAAATATTACTTAATTACCTTCTTATAAAGATGATAAAAAATGTATTTTTTTCGATAATTTTCTACAACGTAAACTTTTAAGATGATTAAAAAAAAATAATCAAATTATACACGATATTAGGTACATCATCACGTCCTAGGCAAATCATCATCATCAACAACCCATAATGTCCCACTTGATTTACACAATAAGGAGTGTAAATAAAGAGCTAAAAATAAAACGAACGAACTAAATCAACAAAGCAGTGCTAATAAAATGATATTGTTCAAATTAGTTCTATATTTAGAGTTGCTTGCGCCAACTTGAAGGTTCTTACACAATTTATCTCAACCGGTTTTCCTTGATGACGTTTATTTCAAAGTTTACAAGAAGCAGCTTTATACAATGATCGTTTTGTTTTTCAAACAAGATGGCCGCCTGACCATATTGTATTCATAAGGTTATTTCTTACAACTGTAATATTCAAATCGTTATTTAATGTTTTCTTTTGTATAGAAGCTCATGTCGTGTCTATTCAGCTAGATATTTTTATACCGTGATCGCTTTCAAAATCATCCATTGTTGTGTACAAGAATAATAAATACAATAGGTATTCATTTAGTTATTACTCCTGTCCAAGAATGATGAATTCTAAAATATATTATGATCGGTTTTATATTCAGTTGATCCAATGTTTTAATTACGTGTTTTAAAAATAAAAATATATTATTTTAATACCTGTAAAGATTGAGGAAATTTTAGAGTTTTGTCTACAACACTAACCAGACAGTTGGTATAAAGTTTGTTTCAATTTTTCTACTCTTCACAGAACTTTTGAACTGCGTTGTGTTTTTTCTTATGGTATAGTGGGGAAACGAGGCAAAAGAGCAGACGTATCGCCTGATGGTAAGCGATTACCGCCGCCCATGGACACCCACTACACCAGGGACGTCACAAGTGCATTGCAGGCCTTTGTGGGATGGGGATGGGGGAGGTTGGCTTACGCACTCGGTGAAACCTGCCTGCACTGTGAAGGCGTTGTTTCACAACGGTTTTCTGTGAGACCATAGTATCACTCCGGTCGATCCAGCCCATTCATACCGAAGCGAGGCTCTCCTACATGTGTGTGACATCCAGTGTATTCTTAATCCGCCACCATACAGATATCTATACGGATTTTAAAGTCAACAAAGTAATATCCTATATTGAATTAAATGCTACAGATATATATAGCCTATTCCTAATTTTACACATTTTTGGTGTATGGGTATCACAGAGGCACTGAATAAGATTATTTATTGATATTGGCTTCAAGAATTCCACTCACACAATTCCACAAATGTTTATAAGAACAACTCGATTCGCTTACCGTTAAGATTTGTAATAACCCGAAGGCTAAGTTACTGCAAGTGAACTCAATTGAAAAGTGTTATTTGTAATTATGTTAATGTGTCTTCACGAAGCAACCTGCTGTGTATGTATGTATATTATCGAATAAGCAATAACATTCTCAACTTTAAAAGGCATTTTCCCATTAACGAAATACAGATGCTAAACGATCAAGCTGCAAAAAAATAATGGTTTTTTTTATACATCCAGAAAGTCTCAATTTTTTCCCGTAAGCAAAAATTTATTGTAAATACTTCATAAAGGATAATTCTGCATCGTATATATTTTTTTCCAAACATTTGTGTCTACTTTAAAGGTGAATTAAACTACTTTTTAATTAGCATTTTTAAAAGAAGTTATTGCTCTGTATTAACGAAACAAAACTGTGCATACTATCTCTAAAAGTATTCAGAGATCTACAAGAAACAATTCACTTTCATTTCATATCATCGCCTTAATGCAATTCATAAAATATTTTAGTAGAACAAATGCGAACTTAATTGTTTGTTCGTTTACTTCATATCTTTCATAAAGTATTTAATTAAATTATGAAGTCGTAACTGCAAGTAAAAGAGAAGATTATTTGTTTTGTTTTCTTTATTTTAAATTTTTATTTTTTCGACTCTACACCCCAAAAACTGGCTGGTAGAGAATGCCCTGTCCTTTCCTGAGAATGATGTAACCTATACTGTAACATTTTTTTTGTGTCAATAAAATTTAAATTTCGAATGAATTTTGCATTTACACTAGTTCTTTTTGTACCTTTTGGGTTCCAAAAGCAATCGTTTTAAAAAATGAAAGAGAAGAAAAAATTTTTTTTATCAACTGTTATCATATACCGAAACTGTTTCATATTGAATTCGTTACATAAATTATATTTTAATAGAATCGATAAAATGCCTTGCATTTAGAAATGGTTGGATGTATTTCTTATTGCAAGACATATGTTACAATATGGTGTAGTTCCCTTAGTTTATCGTTGCAAGATTTGATAATTTGTAAATAAAAATGAGTCAAACTTTTATCATTTTAATAGCGGGTCTACAGTACTAGTTTAATTTGTTAATTTTAAATTAATTATTATTTTTTGGTGGATTAAGTATCAAAGTAATATAAATAATAAGTGTAAAATAAAAACTGTAGGTAATTTGACAAAAAAGTATGATACCAAAGCATGAAGAAAAAAATGGCGGTATGTTTTTTGACAAACTGAATGTCTTTTCTTGCACTGACGTAAAACTCAATTAACCCGTTAAGTATTTTGTTTTTCAACGACTTTAAAGTCGATAATAACGTCTAATCTATATCTCACGTTCTTAGCTTAACTTTGTTTTTTATCACTTATTTTTGGCCTCAAGATCGTAAACCGCAATGAGTTTTCCTCAATTTGCTTCGGCAACGATACCGGTGCTAAACTTTATTTTTTCTTACCCCTCAGCAATATAAACAGGTGTGTAGCAAGATGACATGAATACTAACATTTACATATTTGTATAAACGAAAATAAGGTCAAGCAAGTACTTGATAATATTAACAAACAGTTTGCGAAACAGTCACACTTCGGTGGAGCACGTTATTCAAGACATTTCAGCTTAGAAACTTTATTCTGTCAGTTGTTGATTGCACAATTTCTGGAACTTTCATCTTAAACTAGTAACATATAAAGTAGAAAATTGTAAAGCAATTATAATTTGTGAAATTACAACACACTCGCTATGATCATAACCATTAAATTGTAATTCATCTCTCGTTTTTGAAGTAATATGAACATTTCGTGTTTAAAGATATTTTTATTATGCTATGTTGTATATCTGTTATCATTATTGTATATGTATGGGTATAGGTTTCTCCTTAAAAAGAAGGTTTTTTTCCTTCTATAGCACGTTCACCAGACGTGTTGGTACACAAGTTGTTTCAAGTTAATAGGCTCTTTGCAGTTCTGTTCAAACCCACGGGATTAGTCCCGTACTCATGACACCCAATATTCCTAATACATCATCATCATTAGCCTATCACAGTTCACTGCTGGACATAGGCCTCTCCAATTTCACGCCATTCAGTTCGATCCTTGGTTTAATTTAATACATCTATTAATTTTATTATTTATTCTTAACACATCGGTACAAAAAAGTTACACATTAGTATACTTTAAAAACATATTTACAACACACTTTTATCTATATTTTGTTTATTATTATGACAGTATTTTAATATTGATTCAGTATTGACAATGCCTTGGAGAGCACGTCAAGCCAGTCCTAGCTGCCATAAACACCTATGATAATCGTTATTGGGCAGTCAGAGCCCTCAAATATACTGACAACTTCGAATTCCGTTGCCTCTCAGCTTTGTGGAGCTCCGATGCCAGTTGCTCCGTGGAAAAACTGATATTTAGGTAAAACTAACAGCCGACCCCAATTAATATTGAGAATATTAAAGGATAGGAAGAAGATTATGACTGTATTTTATAAGACTGTTATGTCATACAATAACATGTTATAACATGTATGGCCGTAAGTACGTGCCACATGTTTCAAAGTAGTCTTTACATTAATCTTACTCCGTGATATATCTTATCTGTTTGCCCAAGTAAAGTACGGAAACGCGTCTTGAGAATTTATGGTAGGAATATCTTTGCAAGAACTTCAAATGGAGTTGGATATATCCCACAAAATAATATAATAACATGCTTATTTACCAGAGGGGAAAGCAGGATCTCCACATACTATGGCCTTGAGACACCTGTTTTACTTCGTCACAATCACCAGTTGCTGCATGCACGTTCGTCGGTTACTGGTACTTTTCACGGCTTTGTTTCAATCATCATCACGACAATAAAAATACTTTATAGCAGTATCTGACAATCAAATCATTATTCAGATAAAATGAAACCTTTGTCATTGAACGAGTAGATAGTAATTACTTCCATAAAACATTCATAATTTTGTCACTATATTAAAAATAGTTCCACTAATCTAGAAACGGTAAACCTACTGTCGTAAACGCAGCTGCTTAGAAAATTAAGGATAAATGAAACATATGATTGTGAACTGGCCCAATGGAGTGGCATCACACATGTTAGTTATAACTCCTTAAAAACAGATTTAAAAAAAAAATGTAGGAAAATGTGGAGTATAATAATCGGGAAAGATATATTAGAAAGTCAATTGATAGGAGGTAAGGATTATTATAACATATTGGTTTTAGTTTCACCTTTAAACCTATACCATTCGCTGTTATTATTAGTAAGTAAGGTAGTTGTTTAAAGTCCAAAATCACTCTCACGACCTAATAAAATCAAGTTAAGTAAGACAAATAAACAAAAGAAATCATATAAAACTAGAGAATCATTCAAAACGAATAAATCGATTAAATTTTCTATCTGTTCCTCATGCCGGCAATCTAACAACTTATCTGTTCCCTTCTTCACTTTCTAATGTCCAGAACCTGTTACTGTAAGGAAACAACATAAATTACTTTTGTAAACTAAGTCCCAATGAGATCAGGTGCAAAGAGCCTCCAGCACCGACACAAACTTCTCCCTGCTATTGACAAACACTCTAATTACTGGACCTGCTATCGTGCCCAGTAGAACTTCAATGTAAAACAGTTTGTTGTAGCTAAAATGTAACAACTCCTTATGCTTCGAAAGAAGTTTAAGCGTTATGGGGTTAGAATAAGGTTTAAAAATATTTACTTTTGCTATAGAATTAAGTTAGAGAAACCAACAAAGCAGGGCGTCGTAGTCACGAGCTTAACTCAGAACGTTTTATTTCAAATCGTGACGGATGGTAGGGCTAAGGATGGAGGTTACTGTAATTGTATATATTAGACAAAATTACTGGATTTAAGACTATCCAAAACAGGTTCACAGCATTCATTAAAAATCAGGTGTAATAATGTTCACAGTACTGAAACTAAAGATGCGGAAAGTCAAACCGACTTAACTTTGAGACGTGTGCAACGACTCAAAGTCAAGTCAGTTTGATTTCTTCGCGTGGGAAACGAGAAACTTTCAACTGAATACAATTTTGGACCGATTGTTTTTTAAAATAAAATTGATAGTTACTGGTTTTGGCAGATTTTAAGATTGTTATTATTTATTGGTAACTAGCTTAATCGAGTTGAAATTGGAAAGACGTTTAATTGATCACCTGTCTTGTAAACTACTCTAGACAGTTATAATAATAACATAAACAAATATATAATATGTTTATTCACTGTAAAAAATCCCTTGTAACTTTCATAATAATTGTTGTACAGCACTTAACCCTCGTATTTACTTTGTGTCATAATTATAAAAAAATAAGTAATAATTTATGATTAGACACACTTTTTCTTTTTGGCTTTCGGACAAAAGAGTGCAAGTCTTCAATTAATGCATTTTTACATAATCTTTTAAACATTTACCGTTTAATTTCATCTTATTTATTTAACATCAATGTTTTTTTTACTTATAGTGTAACCTTTCAGTTAAAAAGAAACTTGTTTCAATTTTTCTAACAGTAATAGGGTATTTAGTTAACTGTATCGTAAATAAAACCAAAAATATAATTATTACAGCTTTTCATTTCTATTATAAATTTATATCAAATAAACATTAAAACATATTGGCTCAATAGAGTTTTCAAAAACAGTGACGTCACAAGTTGGCATATAGTACATTTTTCATTCAAAGTTATCGTTTTGACAGATGACAAATAGTTACTAAATTTTCTAAAGTGTCATCTACCCTATGTTTCTTGTTTTTTTAATTTCAAAGCAGGCATCAATCATCAATATCCTTAGTAATCCACTGCTGCACATAAGCCTCTCCTTTAAAAGGTGGTTTTGGACTGCTAAATATTATATACAACAGTATACTGTTGAAAGTTGTTGGAATAATGATGTGATGCCACAGTGCCCAGATGCGTTGTGCAGTGTTTTTAAAGCAACCAGCATATATTGACTGGCTCGGTGGCGCAGCAGCAGCGTACGCGACTGCTGTCCATGAGGTCACGGGTTCGAATCCTGGGTCGGACCAAATGTTTGTATGATCTGCAAATATTTGTTTCAGAGTTTGGGTGTTTTCTATGTATAATATGTATGTATTTAATAAAAAGTTTTTATGTATTCATATCAGTTGTCTAGTACCCATAATACAAGCTCTGCTTAGTTTGGGACTAGATGGCGTTGTGTGTTGGATGTCCAAAATATTTATTATTTAATATTGTTACATATAATAACGAACAATTTACAAGCGTGTGAACGATCACAAAATCACATTCTTGTAAATCGAAGAATCCAAACTAAACTTCACTACAGTATTCAAGAAAAAGTATTATTGATGCATTAACGTCTATTATTAACCGTTTTTGGTAAATAATAGATATATTCAACTGTAAAAACAATATCTAACTGTGTGTTGCCTAAAACAATAGCCAGGTTCCTGAACAATAGATTTCGCACGAAGCTGAAAGGTTAAATGTTGTCTATTGAATCATTGTCACGTCTTCATCGCTTGGCAAGCGTTTACGGTTACCTCAAACGGTTTTTATCTACCTGCCAACTGCACTGATGGCTTTATACTTAATACTAGCTGGTATAAGTGGTTATTCTGCATAAAAAATGCTCTGACAAACTATCATCTATATCAACAACCCATAATGTCCCACTGCTGGGCTCGGGTCTCCTCTCAGGAGAGGGTTAAGGCCATACGCCCCCACGCTGGCTAAGTGCGGGATGGGGACTGGCAAGACAACGTTGTGGCTACGTAATCTTACCGTTGGATGTTTTTTAAGCCGCCCGAAGGCCTCCAACTAAGCTTCACGACTGTTATCCTATGATAACCTACGATAACCGGGACCGACTGCTTAACGTGACCTCCGAATCACGGAGACGCTCATGGTAACATGCCACCAGCGGTCACCCATCCAGGTACTGACCGCGCCTACGTTGCTTGCCCTCGCTGATTGTTTCTAATCACCGAGTGCAACTGGGCTATGAGCGCCCTAACTATCATCTATAATTCATCCAAAATAATAATAATAATCAAAATCAAAAAATACACAAAAAATGAGGTTTAGTAAAGAGATAACAGTCTTAAATATTCCCAAATACACTAAAACTATTGTAGATTATCTAGCTGACCCAGCAAACGTAGTTTGCCTTAAATAAAAAAGAAATTAAGGATGGATCATTTAGGAGTATGAAAAATGGATATTGGCCGATTCTCAGACCTGCCCGATATGCACAGAAAATATCATAAAAATAGTTTAAACCGTTTCAGAGGAGTTTGGTAACAAACACCGCGACAGGAGATTTTATATAATAGATTATATACCCACAAACAGAAGAAAGAATTTGTTCTTTTGAAATTATTTGATCTGAGATGGAATCGAACTCAGGATATCGGGCTTAACAGTCAGAGTCACTACGCACTAAACTCTAGACCTACAGGCCCATAGAAATGATCACAACAAATGTTGACTTTGTGCTATTCAAGGTCCTCTTTGTGTTAGTACCAAAAACAATGACTGTTGTAAGATAAATATTTCGGACATCTAACTCATAACGCCATCTCGTCCCAAGCTAAGCAACTTACATAAATATATATATACCTTTTTTGTTAATACATACATATTATATATAGACAACACCCAAACTCCGAAACAAATATTTGCAGATCATACAAACATTTGGTCCGACCCGAGAATCGGACCCGAGATCTCAAGCACAGCAGTCGTATACGCTACCGCTATACCACCGAGACAGTCATTTATTATGTTTATATCTATAGATTTGTTGGTATGGTTTTCTGATACTGGCAGATTGCCGAATTTCTCCTTCTGAGTCTCATTGAAATCTTTTTAATTGGACAGCCAATTAAAACCTCAGGATTATCGGTAAATTTGCCGGCAACATTGTCGAGTTTTTTTCAAAAGATGACGTTGATTACGGTAGCTATATAACAGCAGTAATTAGTCAAACAATTGAAGTACATATTCGTTTTAGAATTTTGTTTATGTGTTTTCACAACTTTCTCCTTTGGTATATTATTATTTGTTAGTAAAAGTATAAAGTCGAAGTAGCTACTGAAACATGACGAGAAAAACTTTATTGACTAGCTTTTTCCTGCGGCTCCACGTTCTTCACGAATCAGAGTGTCTCCATGCCAAAATTTCTTTAAAATCGATGCAGTGGTTTGGTCGTAAGCCGAAAGACGGATAGATGGACAGGCAGACTAAGTTACTTTCGAATTTATAATATTAGTATGGAACTTTGAATCAGCTGTATCTAGGCACGCTTTGCTGTGGTTCAATGTATATTGATAACAAATTAGACAGAAAAGTTGGCCCAAAAAATAGATAAAAAGAATCTTTGAAGTGGGAAATTTGAGCTCAATTAGCTTAGAACTTTGGAGTTTTTTAAATATACACAAACCAACTTACCATAATTATTTATAGAAATTTCTTGTCCATCGTGAGTTCAACTACTTACAGACCTACAGGCCTGCTAAACGGCCATTCAAAACGCAAGATACCATCTAAAGGCATTTATCTACTTAAACGCTAATTACTACGATCTTGAAAGTATTAGATTTGTTTAGAGCTGAGTAATACGTGTCCGACGTGGATACTCGTAATAAAAAGAAGAATGTAGAAGGTTCAATATAGGAAGTTTGCCTATTTAAGTCATATGCCAATAAGTAGAATAGAGTCCAATGCAGGCTACTCGTCTGTATTTTCGGTTCTCGGTATAAAAATAATTTCCAGAATATGGTTTGCGGTTGGAAGAAGCCCAACTGAAAAAACTTAGAACGGGCACACTTAGCTTAACAAATATTGAATATACCCCACAATAGTTCAAAGCACTCCTGAAGACAATGAGTTTAAAATACTCGAATACTTAAACCCAAAATAGATATACAACTAAAATGATGACGGTATACAGTCTAACCTCAATCAGAGGTTACTAACCATTGTACCTGAATTATTGATTAGAAAGGTCATGGATTCTATCAGAGCGTAAAACTGTGAAGAAAATATTGTTTTAACTGTTGTTACGCGACAAGATACGACTTAAACTGACGGCGACATTCGCGTAATAGATGATAAGAATCTGTAAGAATTCTCCGTTTCAAACTTGCTTTTACAGTACATTAAATTTTGCAGTTATAACAGCAGTATACATTGTGATACATGGGTTTATATTTGAATCTCCTCTTATTTGTTTTGAATAATTTAGTTCGAGTTTCAAGACAGCTTACTCAGACTTTTCCTGAAATTTCCCGAGCCTCAGTACTCGATCCTGGGGTACAGGAGATACGGTAGTGAGAGTATGCAAGGAATTAGTAAGTACCAAACGCATATAATGCTGTTTAGTTTTGTATTCTGGAATTAGATTCCACAATCTTTGTATTAATATCACCATTATTTATGCATATACAAATTAGTATTCCATTAGCGAAGCCATCAAATAGTATATAACATACACATGTTCACACAACCACAAGCCAAACCCCAAGAAGTTGAAATGATGAAAGCGGGGTGGTAATTGATGGAGGTTCAAGTACGAATTCGAAGTTTTTGGTTTTCTTTAGACTGGCTTATCGATAGATAGTAAATAGTATACATATAAACAGTTTTTGTGTTGAACGTCAAAACTACGGGCTCCTCGTTTAATACATAATCTACATGTAAGTATTTAATTCTAATAGGTAAATATTTTTTTATTTACTAATTATATCCATAACGATGATACAAATCACGATACAATGACGATATAGAAGCGATCGTAAAATGTTATTAAGGATATTTAGTTATGTCGAAATAGATCACGTTTATGTTGACGACTCGCTCGAATAACATTAAACATTATTTTTTTATATGTAATAATTAATAATGCAATTAAACATGTAATAATATTATTTATGAATGTTATTACGGATATATTATTACGCAACACTTTTTGAAAGTACTTCGTGAAAACAATATAACAATTTTTATCTGATTTAAAAAGGTCTTACTGAAAAAAACATAGCAATTCAAGTTTATAGGAATGGTAGACACTGTATTATAATATTCCTAGTAGTAAAAACACCGGCCAAGTGCGATTCGGATTCGCGCACCGAGGGTTCCGTTCAAACCGGCACGCATATTATATGCTATAGTTAAAAATTTATGCTTTTCGCCATTTTTCCTTCATCTATGCTTTAAGGCGTTGCTTCGTACCAAATTTTAAGATCCTGAGTTTACGAGAAGTACCATGTAGGTTTTGATTCCCTTGCGAGTGTCGTAATTTTGCAGTATGAACGGCTTTATCATTTGATTGCGTTTGCTTATAAATTTGATTCTTTCACAACTCCAAGGGACAGTAGACCTGCATATTTGATATGAATTGTCCGACTTGGGAATCGAACCCGAGACCTCAAGCACAGCAGTCGCATACGCTACCACTGCGCCACCGAGGCAGTCATTGCTCTATACGCTGTATTTTAATACCGTTAATAAAATATATCTGTTATTACATACGTAATGTAAATGTTTTGATACAAATCTGTGTTTTGAAAGCAGATTTGCAATCAAGTTACGCATCAGGAAGACATGTAGGTTATGTTTGTTTGGAAACTTGTTGCGAAGAATAACAATATACTATATTTATTTATCTTTTGATCGCTATTATAAAGTAACTTGTGTTAAACTAGCTGAACCCCGCGGTGTTACCCACTTTACAACAACAACCGCGGGGCAAATTCAAATTCAAATTCAAAATCATTTATTCAATTAAGACACTAAGTGACACTTATGAACGTAAAGTTAAAGCTACAGATAATAATCCTAGATTGACACAAACAGACGCCAGATATACTCTATTGTCAAGGTGAATTAGGTGAAAACACCAAAATCCACTGTCTGCCTGTGTCGAGTCATGACTTCCAGTTTCCAAGATGCGTAGGACCTTATGAGAAGAATACTGGCAAAGAAACTCATGGCCAATAGTCTAAAAGTCTAAAGGTAGTCTAAAAAAGTTAACAGTAAGCTAAGTCCTAACTCCTTGTAACATCAGGAATCTGCCAGTGAAAATCCCCTCAAAATCGGTCCAGCCGTTCCAGAGATTAGACAGACAGACAAAATCTAAAAAAAACTTTTGGTATATGTACCGTATATACGTAAATATTTAAGAATTATTTATGAATTCGGTTATTTCAATATTACAAACAGAAACACAAATTTTATTTATTTGTATAAACGTCATTATTTTATGTATTCTTGATTATATTTAATGTTATGAAAATGGTTACTTTACTTTAAAATACATAAAAATTATAGCTATCGCGGAAGTTTATGAGAAGCCAAAGACAGTCAATTTACACTAAGCTGTAGAAGACTCTAAACAATCTGAGTCCTAATAGTCTTTCAGGAGTGACATTACGTCGTAAGATATTGTCTATGGGTTCTGGTACACTGAAAAATATAGAATAAACATCCAGACCATTACAAATAAACATCTTTGTCGCATACAAATATTTACATTCGACGGTAATTGAATCTCGCTTATCCCCACGTAACTGCATTTGCTGTAACATCAGACCTCTAAAGTAAGCCATATTTTTCTTACTATATTCTATTCTATGGTCCACAGACCCTTCTATTTACATGCTGGACCTCCTCTTGGTAGAAAAGAGGTTTTGGTTTACTGTTCCATGCTAGCCAGACACGTTTATATGGAGGTGTTTCAAACTACTCTCCTTGCGGTGATGTTGTCCCTCATGGCTTGTCGCCTTAGTTGGTTCTTACTTCACTTAAGGCATATATAGGCGTAGTTACACTCTATATTGTTTATCCGACTTACTATATTAGACAAATCAAACCTTACAGATTAAAAACTTCCACTTAAAAGCTAACCGTTTGAAGTTAACTTAACGCCTAAACTTGTTTTCTTTAATTCAATGTCGATGTTTCCTTTCGACGCATCAAGCTATTAACATCGGTAACAACTTTGTTTACAATTGAACATGCTCTTGTCCGTATGTCGGTTAAAATTAACTGTCTCGTAAAAGTAAACGTAAAGTCGAGGGATTTAATACTCTATTTATGTTCCCAGTGCTTTTAACTATACGGTTTAAAAGTACTGTTCTAAATAATGAAGCGGTTGTGAAGATGAAACTAAACTTATGTTTAATAAAACTTATTGGGGGTTTTTGGTATCGGAGTCTCTCCCGAGGAGTATCCCCGCAATGAAACTTCTGATATACAGCCAACAATAGTCTTTCTTGTAATTACAATTAAGAATGGAGCACAGGTACAGCAGAGTACCACTACGAGCCCTCAAAGTACTTATGTAGTTTTGGTTGCTGTCAGATCTTTTGACACTAAAGTGGCGCGAACGGAATGTTCGTTCGGAAATGCCACAACTTTGTGATAAACGGAGACACAGACTGCAATGATAACGTAATGGCATGCACCTCATACTGTATACTGCGTTATGTGTTTTTGATTCGTTTCCCATATACATATATGGTTACGAAATAACTCTCAGAGAAGTCTCATATCACTAACAAACTATTTTAATAAGGCATGGAGATGTTTAATATAAGTATTATTAACTTCTTATTCTATCAATAACTTAGCAAATTTTAATTCCAAAGTTGCATTTATTACTTTGTTTGATTATAATAACACACTGCTTATCTAATCAACCGATAAATTTAAAATCTTGTACTCGAATTACCAGGAGTACAGAAAAGAACAGGATATAGAAAAAAGAAAGAAAGAAAGATAAGAAAGGTTAGGAAAATAACTAGGTACCATGCAGTAACTGAAGCAGTTGGTGAAAGCCTTCAGGTCGCATTTCAATTTAATTTTATCCAGTAAGCAGACGAAATCTAGATAGCTGGTTATTTCTGTCCGAGGACCTGAGAACAAAGAGTTCGTTTATATGAATGGAGGCTCTTTCCGGTGTGTATGTCTGTATTCTGTGTACTTATTTGTATCGGCTATAATTCAATCTATTGTGTGTTCGGCCTTGTAACGCCTTTCACTGCTCCGGTTGAGAAATTACGTCTAAAATTTGAACCTATACACTGTGGGCTGGAACCATGTTTGTACAAATAAAAATCATTGCAGAAATATAAATCATATTGTAACAGGACCATGTTACAATCTAATATAAGCAAAGGTAAGCAAAATTTTAAGTCTATAAGAATAACTTCAATAACTTTAAGTTTAAGAGTATCGTTTTCCAAGAATTTACATTTATAATAAGGTACATATATTAAAGAAGGCATTGAGCATTTCTTCTATGTAATATGTGTAATTAATCTATAAACTAGCTGAGCTCCGGTGTTCCCCGCGGTTATTGTTGTAACCGCTAATAAAGCCGCGGGGAGAAACAGCCAATGTTATTTCTTATATCGTCAGCTATCTGCCAGTGAAAGTCCCGTCCCAGCTGTACCAGAGATTATCCGGAATAAACAGACTGCAGACAGACAAACAAAAATTGAAAAACAAAACTGGTATATGTACCGTGAATACTTACATATGCATTGAGTAAAAAGCGGTTATTTAAATACTACAAAGAGACACTCCAATTTTATTTATTTGCATAGATATGTATGTATTAAAAAATGGTATGTTTATCGGCAGTCTGGTTACCATAGTACAGACTGCCATTTTGTTTGGGTCTGGATGGCGTAAGAAAACGGTTCCCGGATCTCTCCCGTCTCAGGCGCAGAGTGGCACACCGTGTGGTTTTAGTCGGTTCGATTACGACACACCGCCCCGCCGTAAACCCCGGTGGTGTAAAGGCCCGAGGGGGTTTCTACACGTAAAAAAAAAGACGGCCATTTTGTTTGGGACCATATTGCCGTAGGTGAGATATACGAAGTTTTTTTTATTCTAGTGTTATTAAGGACTAAGATGGATTTTCAGGTTTGAAATTCATCAAGATGAGAGAGGGAAAATAATCAGTACATGTCGTGGTAAAGCTGGGCTTATGCAACTGTCAAAAGATGTGAACAATGACGATATATGAAAGTAGCCATTAGAAGTAGTCATTAGAATGGTTTAGTGATTAGGAACTTTGATAGATAATTGAAAAAAGAGTTCATATTTCGATGTGGTGCTATTTTATACAGCACTAATTAATAATGATGAGTATTGAATCAAAAAACAATAAACAATATTGTCTGTTTTAGCATTTCTTTCTGATTCATGAGTGTATACTTATAGAAATTTCTTGCATATTTAGAAAATCCTGGATTGTGACGTACTAAGTATCGTATTGTTTCTGTTGAATTCAACACAATCATAGACAAAAACGAACGTTTCATTTATTAAAACCTTGACAGATGCGAACAATCTCTTGCAGCCGAAACATTGGCATAACCAATTATTCTACTGAGAACGGTTAAAGTTGAATATTTGGAGTTTGAGTTGGGCGTGTTTTGTGTATAATATTGGTTATGTGTTATCATAAAAACGTTTTCAATATATTCCTTTTTCAATCGTGTTAAGTAAATGCTAAGATTTAGTAGAGTATAATACAGTCTTGTGACATCTAATCACTACTTACTGAATATATTTCCATTTATCACAATACTTGGTTTATTAATGTTGCTTAGTTTTCGAGTGTAAAAGCAACCGTTTTTCTCGGCGTAAAGCCATTTCTGAGAATATTTAGTTTATAGTGTTTTTAAGATTCATAATTATATATGATAGTAATTGGCAATAGAAGATTTTCATACTTTTTAATATTACTTTTCTTTACAATATTTTACTCTTAACATTATACTCGTACTTATTATACTGTAGTGTCTATAAATATAACCGACTTCTCTATAGGCTGTAAGACAATATGCTTTTTTTAACTAGGCCCCAGTATCCGGTATAAATTATACACCTATTTCTAAGCCGTCGTGTACATTCGCATGTCAAAGAGATTAACTAAATTCCTAGTTAATATACGTGAGAGAAATGACCTCACTTGTACGCTATTTTTCTCACATCATTATGCAAGTCATCTACAAGGAAAGTAAGAAGCTGCGACAAACGATTGTGATAAGGTAACGACTTTCAAACATCTCTCAAACATAAAACAATTTAATATACATTCTATTAGTGTTCTCATGAATTACTTATGTAAGAATGAATTGAGATGTGTAGAGGGGACGAGAATTTATTTTTCTATCGTCAACCAAAACCGTTGAAAATTTGGGCAGTTCAGATAGCAAAACGAATTTTGTACTTTTGTTAACGTAAACCAAAATCATGATTTATAACAATTTGGCTTTTGTTATTACTAATAAACAGGCCAAATCTTAAGCCTTTGTACAAACAATGTTTTTATATGGTACATAATGAAAAGATTGAGATACATTATTTTTATGTGTATTTGATTCTGGTTAGTAAACCAATTTTGAATTTTTTATACCTATGTACATATATATTAACTTCTTACACTCTAACTCAACTACTTAACAATAGTTATAAATTCTACTTTCGCGAAAACATTGTATACTTAGATATATGGAAAACTCTTTATTTGCACACTATAATATTACAGTTAGAAGAGAGTACATAAAATGTGAGACGGAGTGTACAAAGGGCGGTCTTATTGCCTAAAGCAATCTCTTCAAGGCAAGCTTAATACTTTGTATACTTATAATATTCTTCTTTTTTGGTATTGCTGGGAACCACTATGCTCAATTGATAATGTGATTATAAATAATGATTCTGGTCCCCTTTGCGGTGCTGTTGTTCTTCATTTGTTATTCGACTTAAGAGACGGGATGACGAGGGGTCTAATCCGTCAACACACGGATCTCGTTCTATCTGAACTCAATCTGCAACTTATACAATCATCCACTGTTATCAGCTATCAGATATCACTGCCCAAGAGTGTACTTAGTTTGACAAGAAAATCTCGTTGATCGATATGGATTAATTTCGTCGTGTTACGCTATGACCCACTTTAATGTATGGTATGTAGGACTGTTATGACAACTGATATGGTATTGCAACAATTCATTACATAACGATGATATATATATATATCAAATACTAATATAATTTCTTAACATCGTCATTAATTTTCTGACTTTTATCAAAGTTATTACGTCGGTACATTGACTTTTCTTCTGTCGTGTTCTTTCGTTTATTTTCTGTAGATTTCAGAGGCTCAAAATCAATCAGCGTGGCGTGTAAAGAGGGAGCCCTATCTCCAGCAGTGGACTGCGATAGACTTATACGCAACACTGATCAGTTAGAATAGAGAGAATATGCAACTAGCTTAGCGCGCGTCTTTATTTCACACATCGTCCGTTTGAAATGGTGACTTTGGTTAATATTTATACAAACTTTCATCCCCCACTTTCGACCCTTTACAACTCTTTTTTCCATTAAAAATTAGCCCACGAACTATCTCAGGCTCTAGACTATCTGTGTATCAAATTTCATTGAAATCGGTTCAGTAGTTTTGGCGTGAAAGCGCGACTGACAGACAGAGTTACTTTCGCATTTATGAAATGATGAGGAATTTCTTTGATCACTACACTCCTATTTCGTGTTTACTTTGAAACATTTAATTGCGAAGTTTTGGTGGAATAAAGTAGAACATTAACTTACCCATAGGAATGGCCCAGGTGTATAAAAAGACTATTTGCATTGTTATCACAATATATCATTGTATATTATATCATTAATATACGTGTTTCTTGTTACAGGTCCATGGTGTTGCGCAGAAACAATTGATAAACGAGCGTGGTGCACTTTCTTCTTCCTAGGTATGCAAATATCTATAACTGTTTCTATTATTGAAACGTTTCTAATAAATACGCTTATGTATTCAACTATGTGCACGATATATGCTGTTACACATTTCTCTTTTCTCACGGTATTGATTGATACTCTTGATTTTTGTACTCATGAATATATGGGAGTGTACGTAAGTATATTTACGTCTTTAGTTTTAATGATACTTACTGAAGATATATTCTAACTAATTCAAAATAAACAATTCTCTATAAAACCCCACTTTAGGAGCCGGTTGTTAAGACATATATTATATAAGACTTTTTTATCTTTATTTACAGCGTTTATCCACAATTTTGACTATGTCGTTAATATATAAGGTTAGAGACTCGATCTTCGAATCTTTAACCTTATATATCTCAAAATTTTAATGACTATGTTTAACACTAGCTATTGCTCGCGGTTCGCCGTATTATCGTCCGTCGGTTATCGCAGTAAAGAATAATCTATAACCTTCCACAAGAATCAAAGTCTCTCCATGCCGAATTCGATCAAAATCGAGACAGCGGTTTGTCCGTTAAAGCGAAACTGACAGAGTTATTTTTTTTGAAGTAATACTTCGTTAGGCGCATGAGGGTAAAATTTTTACAAATGTAACGTCACGCCGCAAGTATGCAACGGAAGTGTCGAAAAAGAGAGAGAGAGACCGATTGAGAGAGAATAAGACAGGGCGAACGTAGCATAAAGCAACTAGCGATGGAGTAAGAGTAGGGAGCAAGCAAGTGAGAAAAATCGAAAGAAAAAGTGAGATAGAGCGATTGCCGTATCACGCACAGTGCCATGGAGCGAGAGGTAGGAGAGAGCTAAGAATTTTCACTTCTGACAAGTGAACCTTGTACGCACGACCTTTTTTTTAAAAAATTTTATGGATTATATTGAACGGCATCGAAGCTTCAGCAGGTACTACACTAAATAGAAAACATCAAACCTTATTTACCTTTCGTTCAATCCCATTTTCCTTTAAAGGCCACAAATTGAGTAGGATCAGAAAGGGATGTCTGCTTGAACGATTTTCCGTTAATAGAATAATGTTACTGGAACCCTATTTAATACCACTTTGATATCTATAACTTCAAAGGGTTGCCAAGCGTTATACGTAAAGTGAACTTTCAGATTCTTGGCATCACTAATGCCTTTGTCGCTTGGAAGGATTGCTTTTGAAACGTCGTTAAATTGTGGTCTAGGTTTTAAAAACTTTACTTATTTACTAACTACAACATAATGAATTACTAAAGGCCAGTTTAAAGGCTAGTTCCTGATAAAATTTCAGATAGTTATCTTTCATTTTTATTTATAACAGAGACTGCGAGTAGCTCCGCGGGACGCATCTAAGTATACATATAAACCTTTTTCTTAAATGACTATCTATTACTGAAACTGCATTAAAATTCGTTGAATATTTTATAAGATCTACGCGAATAGACAGTATTATAAAAGACTTCATTTTATACTTTGTAAAGAATTAAATATATGTATGTGTCAATCTAAGGCTTATGAAACCGAAATCTGTAGTGTAGTTATAACACGGCCCACAGAAAACTGGTGTGAAACAGAGCTTGCACTATGTTTCAACCCTTCTCCCAACCCAACCCATCCCCAAAGGCCGGCAAGCCACTTGTGATGCCTCTGGTGTTGCGGGTGTCCATGGGCGGCGATAATCGCTAACCACCATGCTACAAGTCTGCTCGTTTGCCCGTTATTCCTTTAAAAAGTGGTGGGTATATCTCAATGTCTTTATCAGCAAGCGGTGACACTAGCCCTTAGTCTAAAGTTTTAATTTGAAGAGGTCCTTAGTTGCTTAAAATAATTATTTTTGTCTACAAGTAATATATTTTAAATTGTCTTACGGGGTGTAAGTCAATGTTCTTATGTATAACATCATGCAACACTGATTAGTCAGATTATATACTTACAACGCAACCTAACACTTTTGCTAAGTGCAAAAGTGTTAGGTTGCGTTGTATCTCGTGGTATGTGCGTGTACTCAATATAAAAATTAGCGGTTATTTATTTAATCCATTAAAACTACATCATATAATTTATTGTTGTAAACCCCCTGCTAGGGTAAAAGCCCTCTCATTTACTGGAGTGCATGCCAGCCAAGTGTGTATTGGGCGCTGTTAAGGGTTCCGTAGTTTAGTATTACCCTAATTGAAAATAATTAACAACTGCATCTAAGTATTTTTTGTTTAAGGATTGTGTACCTTGTAGTGGTGACCGAGTAGATTTATTTTACTATGGAGTAATTTTTGCTATACAATTGACTCAGCTTAACTTTGATATATTTTCTACATTATCCGTTTTATATACTGCTGCAAACTGCTGAGCTTGTAGTGGTAAAACACTTGATTCAATTTATACTTTAGATATTTTTTCAGATGGATCTCGGAAATGAAAACGTTTTTTCGTTTAATTACACTAAATTCTTAACCAATTTGAGATTGAGTACATTTTTTAGATTATATATTATTTTCCTAAGTTTGAGGTGTTATTTAATATACGCATGTATAGATCAGTATTTATTAGTATATATATGATATTATATATATATATATAGATATATATATAGATATATATATATAGATATTCTCCTTGCCGATTTCGGTCACAGTCAGCCAGTCGCAGCTGAGACCAGCCAACTTCGCAGGAGATATTATAGTGCACTAGTGTGGCGCAAACACAGGTGCACTCTCTGTTCCCTCTGTCTCATAATCCGATGGGATGGTTAACGGACACGACCGGGGAGAGATCAGGCGCTGGACCAACAGCTTTACGTGCTTTCCGAGGCACGGGGGTTCAGACCCCAACTTCCAACGTTAACCGCTAGACCAATGAGGCAGCCTCATTGTATATTAAAAACATTGTAACTAATATTGTAAAGGCTTCTTGCACATGTTTATCCAACTGTAAGTGTAGTCAGCACTTGAATAAATAGATTGGTTTTCGAAAAACCTTTTTAACGATATCTTTGAGACGACAAAGAAAACACACCTCTACTTATCATATAGAGGTTTTAGTCTGACAAATGATTTTTCAACATTTTATTTCACTTCTCGATAGCGTGCTGGCTATATGCATTACACAGGTAACATTTCTCCTTTCTGGTACTAACGGTCTCTAAGCAAACATCCGGACCGAAAACCAGGCATCTCTAATGAAACTACCATTTCAGAGTTTCTTGTAATGATTACAGAACCCTAAAAATTCTACTACACTTTATAGTCATTGAATTGATTGGGCGACTGTTCTGTTTGCAAGTGACCAATATTTTTTTAGGTATCAAATAAGAAATGAATTATATTGGAATAAGTTGTGTTACCAGCCGTTGTAATTTTACAACGACAACCGCAGGGCAAAGCTAGCTTGATAAAATAATAAAAGTAGCCTAAGTCACTTTTCATATCGTCAACTATCTGCCAATGCCAATGAAAGTCCCATGAAAATCAGTTCAGATATTCCAGAGGTTATTGTCGGGAACAAACAGACAGTTAAACATTGATTTTTTGGTATAAGTACCGTAAATACTTTCATATGCATTTATTGGAAATCTGTTACAAACAGAAGCTTTAATTTTATTTAGTTATGTATATGTATAGATAAAAAACTAAATAAAATAAGTATATAAAGTTGCAATCCATTTAATTTTAGCAAAAAATTATGATTAATGATTATTAAGATGTATACAGACATCTGTATTATATTAACGGAAGCACAGACCGGAAGCATAATAAAACCTTTCAAATTATTTAATACACTCAAACAGGTTTTCGTTACAATTTAAAAATATCAGCTGGTATGATGGTAAACTGCGGAAGTGTGGAGAAGAGTCGTGATGATCAATCACGTCTAGCTAAACATCACGAACTTTTTATATCTATACTGTCTAAGGAAATAGTTTGAAAGGCGACACTATAGACCTTTCTTAAATGTACTCATTACTAACTACTGTTCTATAAAAAGTAGTTCATATATTAAGGACTAGCTGAAGCCGTGGTATTACACCAACTGTGGGCATCGGTTCGGGGCTAAGTTAGTCTAAAAAAGTAACTAAGTTACTTCTTATATCATCAGCTACCTGCCAGCGAAAGTCCCGTCCAAATCGGTCCAGCCGTTCCAGAGATTTGCCGGAACATATAGACAAAATTAAAAAAAAAATTGGTATATGTACCATTTTAATATTACAAATAGACGCTCCACTTTTGTTGATTTTTATAGGTGTATAAATTTATCTTATTTTGATTGATAATTCTACAGATAAACGAACAGATAGATCACATTTTGTAAACCGTCATTAAACGGCCTTATACAGTCCACTGCTGAACATAGGCCTCTAAGGCCTTAGAAAGGTTTTGGCCTACTGTACCACGTTAGCCAGACTGGTTGGGATAGGGTTTATTTCAAGTTTTCGTTCTCTTTGCAGTGATTGCTTACACTCTACATTCTTAATCCATCTCAACAACTACACATTGTAAATATACACAAGTGTTTTGCTGCTCTTTGAGTGCTCAAGTGACATAAAGGGGGGAGGTTTTGGTAGAAGCTATGGTAGTCAGGCCGTAAAAAGTAAAAAAAAAATAAAAAAAATATTTATCTCAAATCTTCTTTTCTAGATTCTTTTTTGTCTTTACAATATACTTAAAGGGTATTTTTTTATTTAGTGGTTATTTAAACTCAGAAAACATTAAATTAAAGTGAAAGTTAAGGGAGGGAAATTCAATCTTACAAAACGCTCACTATCGGTCGAAACGAAATGTGACGTCGCTGGTTACTTCATCGAAATTATCGGAGTCGAAATTCAAACTGTGTTAGTAATGTTTATGAGAAAAATTACTTTCTTCCATGATTTTAAAAGCAATTAACTGTTAATAAGTTTAAAGTCACTGAAACACTGAATAGTAAACAAACCCGAAATGACAATGACGTCATTGGCTGTGTCAAAAGCGCGCGCAAAATGGCGGCGTTTGAATAGCTCAATATATATATATTCAGTGTTTTAATTTCACTTTTTACTATTTTCAAGCCTAATTATATTTGTTTTCTGTGTTATGTAGACGTAAATCGAATTAAGAAATAAAAAAGACATGCATATTCCCTATTGCTGAACACCTGTTTTCTGAGTTTCTATATACTTCTCTTAGTTTAGGATCTATAGATGCTTAGCAGCATTTAAGATGTATAAAAAACCTGTGTCAGTACATTACACATGTCATAATCTCTAAAGAAGGCCTCGATCATCACGCTTCAAACCTATTTCGATTGATGATCTCAGATGTCTGTGGTTGCATAGAACAATTACCATCAATTATTTTTATTCCGTGTTTAGTTCCTACTTCAGATTGTATGTAGTTTCTTATTTATTATTTATTTTAGCTCATCACTCTTTTACCAGTTTTCAATAGAAAAAAACCGGCCAAGTGCGAGTAGGACTCGCGCACCTTCTGTACAAACCTGTAGTTATATGTAGTAACTAAAAAAATATGATTTTGTAACTTTTGTTTATCTGTGCTATAAGACGTTGCTTCGCGCCAAATTTCAAGATTCTGAGTTCATGGGAAGTACCCTGGAGGTTTTGATATGAAATTTGCAGCATAAACCGTTGTATCTTTAGCGTTGGCTGAAAAGCTTAATTTTTTCACAGTTCCAAGGGAAAGTAGACCTGAGTATTTGATATGAATTTCAGTTTGATACCTCCTTGAGTTCTTGAGAAAAGGATTTTGAAGGAGGAGAAAAAGAAGGAGGATTTTGACAGACAGACAAACGGACAACAAAATGATCCATAAGAGTTTTGTATTTTCCTATTGAGGTACGGAACCCTAAAAAGTAGATAAGCTAGAATTAAACTTTGGACTGAAAGATTGTAGAATATAAATAGTAACTAAAATAATTTGTAATACTGTCATTGTATTTATTTACTTGATTATAATTGAGTATGAGAGGCCTTAACCCTCTCCTGAGAGGAGACCCGAGCCCATTAGTGGGACATTATGGGTTCTTGATGATGATGAATGATGATGATGATGAGATTATTAATTGTTATGAAATCATATAACTTTTTCTTAATTGTTCCAATTAATTGTTCATATTATAGAATTTTAGCTAGCCATCACAGATGTAGTTCCAAATAAGAATCAATGGTCCTATCGTCTACCTTCTGCATTGAAACAATAATGTAGGACCTTGACCCTGGTCTGATTCTTCATCAGAACGGCTAAAAAGTAGATGGTATAAGGAAATGTTGGTCAGATAAAAAAAAACTAACACGTTGTTCTCATATAAAAAAAGAATTGATATATTTATGACATGAAAATGCGCCGCGATCATTAATTAAATTTTCAATAGACGCCATAAGGTATGGTCTAGCATACGCAAGTAATTCACAATTATAAATTAATATGTACCACAACGCGTCTATAAAATAGTTGTCTATGATTGTCAGACGCCATTACTGCAGCGCACCAACATAATCAAATTTCAATCGAAACATCATCAAGTAAATGTAAATGATAATATGATTCGAACTGAACTCTGTTCTGTGAAGAATTTAGACAAGTATTTATGCAAGCAAGTTGTGTATTTATCTGCTTTGGTAACTGTGTTCCACTATATATGGGATACACAAAAGATTTATAACTTGTATCGGGTTACTGGTACATCGTCAGAACAAGTTAGTAACCTGTTCTCAGATAATTCTTGCAAATTGCACACGCACTGGTCATCCTTATAACTTGACTTACGTAACAAGTGTTCAGGATTCCGACCATTTTGCATTTCGTGTTTCAAAAAATATGTTTGTGTTATTTTTTGGTCAAAACATGTTTTTTAAATTTAAAAAAAGGAATTGTAACATATATAATTGTTTTGTTTAGTAAAAAAATCAATGCTAATTGATTTTATTAAAAAAAGTAACGCTCATTGTTTTTATTAAAAAAAAGTCAGTTTTTGGACTATTTTGATTTAAAAGAAGTTTCTTATTTTTTTTTGTACTTATATTTTAATACATATTTGTGTTTTGTTTAATAATATAATACTACTACTAATATTTTTATTTAGTTATTATTTAAACCTAGAAAATATTGAATAAGAAGTAAAAATTAATTGGAGGAAATTCAAACTTACGAAACGTCGAACGAAATGTGACGTCGATGGTTACTTCATCGAAATTATCGGCGTCTAAATTCTTACTGTGTTAGTAGTGTTTGTGAGAAAAATTAACTTTTTCCATGAAATTTATACAAATATGTATAAACAAGCAATGACAATGACGTCATTAGTCGTGTCAAAAGCGGCGGCGTTTGAATAGCTCAAATTTAGTCAGTGTTTAAAATTTTACTTTCAAAATTAGTTTGACTATTTCTAAGCGTATTTACATTTTTTTCTATATTATAGAGATGTAATGATCAGATTAAGAAACAAATAAAAACGTGCATATTCCACATAGATCTAGTTTTGAAAATCAATTTCAGGTTTTTTTAATTTAAATATACATCTATAAATTAGCGATGGATTGTAAATCTTGTTAGACCAAGGATACTGATATTTTTGTGATTCAAATGCGTGTTTTAAACCTAAACAAGCCTTGAGTTCGCTTGAATAATTATTTTCGGCTTAAATTTACACTGGTTGTAGCTCTTGCTCAAAAACTTAATATAAATGTTCAGATTAATCGAATTAGTTAAAATGCCATTGTCAAATGAAATAGATTCGATGCATTATGAAATGTGTTCTAAATTCAATTGAGTTAATGACAGCATACCCATGTTTGGTCGAGCGCGCGAGTATAACAATATTTTATGTTTTTATGATTGCCAGCAAAGCTGGGTTGCGTTAAGACCTTCTAGCAAAGGATAAAAGCGTGATTCCAACTTTAGTTCGAGCTGGCAAATGGTCGAAGGCCACGTTATGTCAGACGCTGCGTCATAACCACCTTTCTCGCAAACCAGTCCTGTGCAGCTGCCGACGACGTTAAATCGACCAAATCGCTGTTATCAGTCTTTTTGTTAACTGACTTTAAAAAAGGAGGAGGTTATCAATTTGACTGTATAGATTTTCTGGTTACCTCTTAACTTTCGATGGGGTGAACCGATTTTGATAATTCTTTTTTTTTTGGAAGCTGGTACTTCCGTCCGTGTGCTCTTTTATAAATTTGGTCCAGTTCTTGACGTCGGAATCTTTAAAGATATATCGTTTTTCTGGTGTCTTATTTAAGTATCTTTTTTCATGTTGGTTTTATGAAACTGATTTACTATTTTTTTTTTGCACTAACTCGAATTTTTACTATCAGAATTCGACTCTGGAATAAACTACGGTGTTACTTCAATATTTTTTTTTATGGAATCACGGGCAAACGAGCAGACGTCAGACCATGGACATCTGCAACACCAGAGATGTCACAGGTGCGTTGCCAGCCTTTGGTGGATGGGAAGGAGAATGGGGATGGGAAGAGGGGTTGGGGTATGGGCCTCCGGTATCCTCACTCACTCGGTGAAACACAACGCAAGCGCTGTTTCACACCGGTTTTCTGTGAAGCCGTGGTATCACTCCGGTCGAGCCGGCCCATTCATGCCGAAGCGTGGCTCTCCCACGGTGAGCGTGTGGTGATATTTTTATGTGTTTGTAGATAAAATTAGAAATATTTATAGTCGTTTCGTTTATCGCAGGTTTAAATCTATTAAGAAATGACTTTCAATTTATCACTTTTTACATCACTATTTACATAAGGTAAAAATAAGATTTTCCACAAACTATTAACCTAACACTGATTGTCAAATGTCATGCGTAACTGAAAGAGATGCAATATTAACGACTACATCTCAGTTCTCCGACTTGCTTCAGTGGCAGTCGGAAGACATAATAGCAGAGAATAATAAATAAATAAACATTTTCGGACATTTTAACACACAAACGCCATCTAGTCGCAAACTAAGCAGAGCTTGTACTGTGGGTACTAGACAACTGATATTATTACTTATATATACTTTCTTTTTGCAATTGCATATTATACATAGAAAACACCCAAACTCCGAAACAAATATTTGCAGATCATACAAACATTTGGTCCGACCCAGGATTCGAACCCGAGACCTCATGGATAGCAGTCGCGTACGCTAACACTGCGCCACCGAAGCAGTCAGAGAAAGAGATACGGAGAGATACTGTAACGAGTAACAAAATTCTAATAGTCCTAATGTTATGTCAATCATGCTGTTTCTTATTCTAAAATAGATAATAACGTTAATATCCCAATACTAAAGCCGTGAGAGAGCCACGCTTCGGCACGAATGGGCGGCTAAATCAGAGTGATACAATGGCCTCACAGAAAACCGATGTGAAACAGCGCTTGCGCTGTGTTTTACCAATTGAATGAGGATACAGGAGTCCCATACCCCCAACTAGGCACTTATGACGCCTCTGGTGTCCATGGGCGGCGATAATCGCTTACCATCAGGCGATACAGTCTAACAGTTTGCCCATGTTACATAAAATAAAAAAAACAAAACTAGAATTCTATTAAATATTGTTAACTTACTTCTATCACAAATATTATTAGTAGCTGTTCCAAATTTAAAAACTTATAGACATTCATGTGGAATTGACCATTTTACGTCGCTTGGTGGGTAACACTGTTTAATTAAAATAAAATAGTCGTTCGAAAATAAATAAAAATCAAAATAGTATTAACGACAGATTAAACATAAGTATGTATTAGTTAAACAAATAAATATTACTATGTACTGAGTTAGGTTTTATTACATGTTAAATGTTCTTTCCAAGAAGAGGCCAACTCCAGCAGAATACCAGTTGTAAAATATCAAGATATTAATTAAAAGAAAGAGTGTTACGTCTGTGTTTGAATTTCAAACTTATCAATATGGTAATCCATTCATTACATGTGAGTGACATTGAGCTATCTCAGGATTTATTTCGATCTTCTCTTTATTAGATACCATTTGATTTATTCGAACGGACGGGCTATCCGATGGTAGGTACACGAACATTATAATAAATTATGTGTTTGATATTTCTATTACATATGCATGGGCAATAGTCTTTAACGATAACTTTAAGATATTAAGCACCGATCGTTAAAAATAACTAGATTGGGATTTTCTACTTCAGAAGAATCCTTCAACGGGCGCGTGTGATAAGGATTGTATAAAATAGTTTTATCACAATATCATTCCCACATAAATATACTACGGTAACTTTCTATGGGTCTTTCAAAGGGACTGGATTCCTACTACTACTATTATATTCTTCAGTAAATATGAATTTCAACATTATAAGTATTTTTCAATTCAAACAAGATTCTGTGCGGTTCAACCAAACAAAGAAACTCATAAGCTTTATAGGTAATATTAATGTAGAATATACAAACTTAAATTAGAATCAAAGGTAAACATTATCATAATTATGAACAATAGACAAGTAGACTGTAGTGGTTCTACAATCTATATTATGCTTTATTTAAATTGCAAAATTTGAATTGAGAATTTATTCTGTTCTGTCTCATCTGTATACGGCTGTAGCTTCAATATCAATTACACAATTTATCATTCCATTTGCTTCATGAATAACGGCACTATTGCTTATGTATTTACGTATTCGATTCTTTAAATTAGCTGTGATACTGAATACAAATGTAAAGCAGAGCCATGCTTTGTTTCATATGGTCCGATTTGAGTGACTGAGTTTCCGGAAGACTTACACGTTCTCCTCTAAATCTGAAGAAGGGGGAAGGGTAGGTGAAGAAGGTAACGCACGTGTGTCTCTTTAGTTGCAGGTGTTCATGATTTATTTCGTTTTCAATAGCTAATTAATAGCTTCGAGTTTATTTCATATTAAATTCAAAAGAGAATTACTATAAGCATTATTATTGATTAGTATTATAGGAATATTCGGCACGGCACGTCAAATTATTGTACTTTTGTAGGCATTTCGAATTTTAAAATATTTATTTCAAATTTTTTTCTTTTATCTTTCTGACTCAATGCCCATGACAAGCCTATTGTCTATACCTAAGTTGATTAACCTTCGAGCCTTGGTTGTAAGGTGAATGTCTTTGCTCCTTAGCCCAATGCTCACGCATGTCGCCGCACTTGACCGACTGGCCCGTATTCCACATATTTATTTTTAGAAACCAAACCAAAGACAAAGTAAAGCGTCATTTTTATAAGCTATGGTTCCATATGGCGGGAAGTGTCAATAAAAAAGTGTTAATTGTCTTTTCATAACCTTAATTTATTATTGTCGGAGAACACCTAAGTAAATAGTGTTTAAGTTTTAAGTATTCATTGTTTTAGTTTGGACGCTAGTTAATATAATTTATTACCTCTATTTAAAGCTGATCCAGTTTTGAGTGTTGGATTTTAAACCACAATTAGTCTTTCTACGTAATTAACATTAAATTTACTGCTGTAAACACAATTTTAAACAATATATCTATTGACTAGTGCCAACTGGTGGTGGTGGAAAGAAAATCCAACAGTACGTCTGTTAGATTTCCTTTCCACTTGCCATCTTTTATAAATTTTAACTCTCAGAGACTCAATTGCAATGTTTTTATATAATTATATAATACGTTATATAGTAATATTAGGCTACGGGCTCAAAAACAATGTAATCCTCTAAGAACATAGCTTTTAATACCACCGTTAACCCGAGATGTTTACTAAACAGTACATACAATTAGGGCCATTTATTTTTCTATGTTTAAATCTTTAAAAGCCATTACAATTAATTTTTGGTTCTAAAGAAATTAAAATATTAATCAGGAATTCGTTAATGACATGATCTAATCATTTTTATATTAGATAATGATTCAGGAAGAAAGAAAATTGAAGAATATTATATTAATGTAAGCCACATTATTTATATTATTTTATTACCGCCAGTTACCGTTGTATTGAGGTTAAAACAGAAATGGCAGGCAAAGTGTGAGTCGAACTTATATTCTTATGATTTCGCAAATCTCTGAAACATACTTAAGATAAATTTTATTATTTTTTTATGTTTGTTATATCATCTTTATGCGCAGTAGTTAACTAAATAATTGAATCGGTTTCTTTAAACTAAATATTAAAATAGCAAGCTCTTACTATTATGAAATCATTCACTGTTACCGTGTTATTATGAAGATATAAAAATCACGTATGTAAACACTATCCACCTTTCTAATTTGTTTCATTTAGTGATTAATAGAATTTGATGTTTTGTAATTCGTGAAACAACTTTTTCTACCTATTTTTTACAGTCTATGGTCTGAACATATCATGCTTTTGTTTGGTTGTATTTTTCTTAATTTAAAATAGCAGAGTTCTTAATTCAAAATTTAGGCGGTAACAAACACAGATGGCCAGTGTCTGTGGCTAGCTGTAGACAAACTAGAGGTATACTAGACCAGTTTCCTGTGCCCATATACTGCAGAACCTCAATAACAACCAACCCCGACACTAACTTTTACGTTTCATATAATTTTATAGATGGCAATAAAAATCGCAAAAGTGCACCGTAAGAAGTTTTAATTGAGTTGTTATTCGTTTTATTGCGCAACAACATGTATCGTAAACCGTATGAAAATCGGAACGGCAAACTTTTTTAAGGATCTTAAGTAATTGCTGTTAAAAATCAATAAATAAGTAAGATCGTGATACTTAACTGCAATTCCGTGAAAGTTTAACTCCAATATATAATTTGTTTTTTTCCTCTTTTCATTATGTACCTACGAAACTCTTGTACAGAAGCAAAGAACAAAATATAGAGTGAATAGCAGATTTTGCTAAAGCTAGTCTAAAATAAGCATAGTCTAGTTGCTCTTTAAAACATCAGCTATCCAGCCGTTCCAGAGATAAGCGGGACCCAACAGAGAGACAGACAAAAATTAAAAAGATTTTTTTTATGTTACTGCTGCTTTTACTTTCATACTTATGCATTTAGTGAAAATCAAAGCAACACTTTAGTTTTATTTATTTGTATCGTAAATACATGTTTAAATGTATATACTTAATTGTCAATTTTGAAGACCTCCTTTGTTTTCTTTATTCATATACTTTTATAAGTTGTATTTGTCGGTGATTCAAAAAAGCATTTCAAATACAGAAGGTAAACAATCATTGTAAAAGTGACCGTTACGATATTTTTGCATACTTACTGTATATCAATGTCGTGAAAATTGCAGTATTAGACTTAAATGGGTAACTATATACATATACATAAAAACGAAGTTAAGGTCATTTCGTAACAATAATACGGGTACTTATGATATAATAATGATTATAATTTCGATCAATGGATGACCTATAATAATCAAGTGTCCTCTCATAAATGATGTGGTTAATACAAGGTTGTTCCGTGTTTGTAATTTCACAAGGGCCTTCTAAATTCAAATTACGTGGGATTTATAATCTGTGATTCAGAAAGGTATTTTTTTTTCGTGACAGGCTTCCGGGTGAAAACCGTCGACAAAGTTGCTTAGCACCGCTTGTTTGTGAGGCCTTGGTTCTCTCGCAGCAAAAGTTCAATGCTTAGCTACTACTACACAACTGCCAAAAGTCAAGTTGACAAATGTATAGGAATAATGTCATCGCAACACTAAGTCACGTGGTCAAAACAAAATACAAGATAATAATTTATGAGAATAGGGGCGTTGTCATTTGTAGAAGGATATTGATGCGAACCACTTGTATCTAGACTATAGGAGCCGAATACTAAAAGTAAAGATTGCAGAATAGGTTTTCAATTGTACAAATTACCCAAAATTTCGATAGGCATTTCACATACCTGGCTTAGGTATATTAATTATAATTAACATGTTTTACTTCCTAAATATAGTAACAGTAACATTTTTAATTAATTCGTTTTCCTGTTCAAGTAACGTTCCAAATGATGTTTAACGAAAAAAACTAACGTATTTGTACCTACGTATTTATACATCTCATTCATGTCACGCTTTTTACTAAAAAAAATCATACTTGTATATATTTAAGCAAAAAATATTTGGGATAAACGACTTATACAATATAATAATTTAAAAGCAAATAACATACTTTTGAGTGCACCTAAAAATAAAATATGACAAAAACTACTAATTAATTGAACTAATTGTTTAAAAAATTAAAAGCAATATTTAAATAACAATTTAATTAAACAATAGAGCGAGGTGCTTTCTATTCATCATTTCGTAACTTTACCTTTATTAATATAGCTTCATATTAAATTGTTTAAAAATAGTATTATTACTGAAATGAAACATCATTTTTTTAACTAAACTTTTTAAAATCGATATTTATAAATATCGCAAAAAGGTGTTGGTATAAGCTAAACGAAATTTAAAAAAGCTTTGCAAATAAAAATAGCGTCACACTGATTGCTGTCTACTTAATCGTATTTGTTTTTCTCCAATGAATTGTTTTGTTATAAGGCGTTGGAAGCCCAATTAACATCGGAAAACTATTTTAAATTGGCTTTCTCTGGCCTGAATGTTAAACGATTAGTTTTCAATTAACATCGAAATTAATTCAATTCGATATTATTTAAAAAGGGAAATCGTAATTAAATTATGACATAAAAGATTACTAATTTTATTGTAAGTAGGGCCGCATTATTGTAAATTACAAATGAAAGTTCGTATTTTTTTTTCGTTCGATAGTTTTTTTAAAGTTTTGGTTTGGTATTTTGCATCGAGTGTTTCTATAAGTACTCCTACAATTGTAACCGTTCCAGAGTTTTATTTTGTTACGATAATTTCTAAAGCATTTTTAATTTGCTCCATTGCAAATAAATATCCGTTACGTTCCGTTACGTATCCGTGTCTACAGCTACTGTAAGTATGCAGAAACACCGTGTATTTTTAATAGCTTTGATTCTACCAATGTGTATCGGATGTTAAAAATCCCGTTTAGTTAAGAACAAGAGTATACAATATGAATCCACTTATTAATTTCACATCCTCTAGAAAAACAATCATCGATTTAAGAAAATCTATTAAGAAAGTACTCGATCATCGATTTAAGAAAGTACTCGACATACTCTATGGTTAATATGGCTCGTTTGAAGACCACAACACGTAAACTATCATAGAAAGTAATAACGTTAAAGCTTACAGGCTCTAAATGAACTGTTTTTCGCAGCGGTCTATTCTAAATGTAATAAAAAATTATGCTATTAAACCATTTTATTATTTATCATAATTGCGCGGGAAAGTCAAAATCAAGCTGTCACTTTCGACTTTTAGATTTAGAAGCAAGCATCAACCGAATATGAACTTTTGGAGGTTAAAATTGATAGAGTAGCTGCCATATTGAGGAAACTTTACAAAGTTAACTCAAAATAACCGGATAACAAGTCAATCAATCCATGCGCGAGTACCTCTATTTTCTAATTTATTACTGCAAAGGTTTTGTCATGTCTCACTCACGGCATCGGTGGATGTGTTGAATCAAATATCTGGATATGAAAATTAATACTTTCTTTAATTATTTCTATGACAGCAGTTAAACGCAAATAAACAAATCATCCACAAAGCATTTTGTCTGAACTAGGTTAGGGTTAGCTTGCAGACTACCGCGATACAGCTGAACTTCGAATTTTTACGTTTAGCGTTTACCATCACACAAAATAATACACATAATACACGTACTGAATAATAGGCGATATCGAAATAGTGTATACATATAGACTATAGTCGCACATTTTAGGGCTTAATTCCCCTAAACATTTATCACGGATGTTCGTATGGCCACCGGGATCGATAACTCAACGTGCTATCCGAAACTTCGAGGGGTCTCAATGAAGGCAAGGGAACATCGGGGTTCCTGCTCCGGAGGCCATCTACGAACCATCGGTGGCTTCCAAAGATTTCGAGGGTGCACTTGGTTGCCCGGCTCCTGGTACCCAAGGTGGTCAACAGTCAGTGGAAAAAAAAGGGATATCAATATATTAAGTATAAATATCGTAATATAATAAAGTACTAGGTCATCCATATGCTTTATTAAGATGATAAATGAAAATAGCATTGGCGTGACGCGATATCTGTTCATAAAGATTGTTAAAATCAATTAGTTATAACGTATATTTCCGTCCTCGCCTCGTTAATACATAACCGGGGAATTATTATAATAAAATATTATATAGTTAGTTATTAAGCGTATTAAACGACATTTACGTGCCGAATATTTAGCTATTGCATAACATCGTTAAATGTTTTAAAGATGCACGATAAAAACAATGGCGCTTTAAACAACAATTATCAGAAAAGGCCAATGCTGCCTTGACTAATCGAGGAAAATACGAGGCGCAATTAGTTTTAAATGCATTTTTGTATTTTATTTCCTTGAGTCATTTGGTGGGAAGTACCTTTTTGAATATGTGTAATGTTATACTGACAAAAATAGATAGATACAGGTGATGTCAAAAACTTGAATAGCAACAATGTCCATCTATAACAAAAATAATATTATTTAATAGCTAAACAATATTAAGAAACTTTTAAAAATACTTGAGAGGTATTATCGATCGGCATCGATTTGTCAGGCAGTTTATTTTTGGCTTAAATGTATAAGTACAGTTGCCAGTGAAGCCAAATTTTTTGTATTAATAAATCTTAATAAGTTTTAATGAGTATATTAAAAGTAAATCGGCTTTTTGTGTCTCCTTAAAAATATTCCTTTCTTTCAAATTCGCAGCAGTCGTAGCTAATCTTTATTTTCGTTCTATAAAATTAAAAAAATATTTAAATTGTTGGGCTTTATCTTCGCTATCTTTTTGTACAATAAGTAAAAATTCATTCACACTTTTATTTGTGGAATATGTGGCAAACGAGCAGACGCATCGCCTGATGTTAAGCGATCACCGCCGCCCATGGACACCCGTGACACCAGCAAATAGAAAGCAACATCTGTGTTCTTTTTTATTATTTATTTTAATAACAATATGAGCAGCACAGTCATCCATAAGATACTTATAAACCCAGCCAAAATAAATGTTTATGATACAAGTGCGTAGGGTGGGGGCTGGCACTCGCAGTCGATAGATTGCAAGTCATACTCCCTAGCCATTATGCTATAGCCGCATGACGCATGCTATGAATACGAACCCTCCTAGCCAAGTTAACATTCTACAAACGTAGACGTTATTAAAAAAGTTACAAATGAATTTATGGAAATGACGTAGATAATATTTTTTTATATTTCGTACATGTAACACACAAGAACTTTAAAGAGTAAAAGATGAATGTGTATTTTTGAAAGTTTGGTAGTTGGAAATCTAAAAAGTTCAAGTCCAATAGTCGATTGCACAGATACCGTAGTGCTTTAAGCAATCATCTCGCCGCTTTCTGCTGTGTTGAGTTGAGTTTTGAGGCTTCAAACCTCACATGGGGCAACACTGTGCGATTCTGGATGTTTTTGTATCTGTTGTATGTATGTTTGTAAATTCCTCTGCGACAGGTATATTCCTAGTGCGATAGTTATTTTTAAAATAATTATATTAACGATTATCAAATTGAAGGCAATTGTTACAATAGGATGATTGTTGGAAGATTTTCACTGCGACTGTACTGTTTATTTTTTCCTCAAAAGTCAAAAACAACGCTTGTATTTCCCCAAACCTCGACAAGTTTCAACCTTGGTAAATGTAAAGTTATGTGGACAGAGACATTGAAATAGAACCTACTTACTTAGTTCAGTTTCCTTACACTGAGTTGCAACATACAAAAAATATAATCCTGAATGAGTACACTAATTACATCATAACTACATAAAAATGTTGTACGATTTTGAACCTTACCGAAAGACAATATAGCAGGTTATTTAAAAAGATTGTTTACTCTTTATTGACACGGTACTGTCGTGAGTCTATTGAAAATTGAAATAAAAAGCATTGCGTTGTAACATCTTGTATTGGGTTTGTTAGGAAATAGAAGATGGCGATTGCTTTTTAGTTCATTGTGTCGAAATAAAATGTTCACGTTCGGTGACGTTGTTTGTGGTAACGAATATCATTTTAAACTGACAGCAAAATCGGCGTTTTCAATTCAATTCCATTAGCAATTTTTCTGTTTTATGTTTTTTACTCCAGATCTCCATTATGTGCTAACCGATTTATAGAAATATTTTTTAGCTTAGTAAATACTTTCCGTTCGTTCGAACTCAAATTTTAAGAAATAATAGCACCTCATGTTACTTAGTTAATTAAGACATGATGGACTAAATTTCTTTTCTCTTATTTTTCTGCCTGCTTCCGTGGTGTAATGGAAGTGTATTTGAATGCTGTGTTTGAGGTCTTTGTTGTGATTCACGGGCCGGACGGAGTATATGTATTTTATGAATGATCTTCAAATATTAGATTCGAAGTTTGAGTGTTCTTTTTTTAAATTATATTATTTAGTTTGAGTTATATACATACGTTATTTTTATGAGATGTGTGTTCGCGGAAAACTTAATTGTTTATAAACCGATTTTGATGATTCTTTTATATGTATGTATTTATTTACAAAAAAAAGTATACTTGTATACTATTAGGCAATTTACCTTTCATAGTACAAGCTCAGCTTAGTTTAAAGATAGATTACGTTGTATGTCAGTTGTCAGGTTATTTTATGGAATAGGGGGCAAACGAACTGACGTATCGCCTGATGGTAAGCGATTACAGCCGCCCGTGGACACCCGCGACACCAGATATTCCAGTTCGCTGAGATTACATACGCATTAGTCACACATAGAAAGCAACATCTGTGTTCTTTTTTATTATTTATTTCATAACAATATGTTACAACTGCGATGTCCACCTCTGGGGATGGGAAGGCTAGTGGGGGAGGGGTTCGGATATGAGTCTTCCTTATTCTCCCTCGCTCACTTGGTCAAACACAGCGCAAGCGCTGTTTCACACCCGTTTACTGAGTGGCCATGGTATCACTCCAGTCAAACTACCCCATTCATGCCGAAGTGTGGTTCTCGTGTTTTATTTAAGAACAGGTTGTTAACCAGGTTGAAGATAATGATGATGAAAACATTTGCTTGTATGGAAATGTATTAAAAATATTGAAACCGTAATATTTTCTAACACAAATTTGTACGCATATTATGAATAATATAATTTATTCTTTTTAGGGTTCTGTACCGAAAGTGTAAAACGGGACCCTGTTACTCAGACTACACTTTCCATCTGTCTGTCAACAGGCTGTATCTCACGAGCCTGGATGTTTTCTAACTATCACTCTCTAGAACTCTGTGAAAATTTCAACGTTGAAATTTTGTTGAATGATGTACTGCTGCCATAAAAGCAAATCCTAAAAATAAATTAAGGGGGCTCCCATTCAAAAAACGTGATCTTTTTGTCGTTTTTAAGGATACGGATACGGAACTCTTCATGAGCTAGTCTAATTCGCACTTTCCCGGTTTTAAGGTCTAACAAATCAACGAAAACGAATGGTCGAGTGAACAGAACAGCTAAATGTAATATTAATCTTACTTATCTTACAGTGCTCTTTTCAATTCAAAAGCCTCTCATCTTAAGATGTCTTTTTTTAATGGAATAGGGACAAACCTCAAAAGTCAAAGGCTTTAATAATGGATGAGTCTATTTCGATATGTGTAATGGTTGTTGAAAATTTAATATATGTTATATTTGAGAGCCACGCTTCGACTTGGCTGGGCTCGGCGCGTTCGGAGTCATACCACGGCCTCACAAAACCGGTTTGAAGCGCTGTGTTTCACCGAGTAAGTGAGGATATAAGAGGCCCATTCCCCAACCCTAACCCCACCCCCCATCCCCCAAAGGCCAGCAACGCACTTGTGACGCCTCTAGTGTTACGGTTGTCCACGGGCGGCGGTAATCGCTTACCATCAGGTGATAGGACTGCTCGTTTTTCCCATATTCCATGAAAAAATATCCTACTAGTTATACCCTACCGCGTATAGTGTCACAACGTATGGCCTAGAGGTATTGCGGTCGCCACGCCGCTTCCTACTTTGCCAAGTGTTGTGGATTCAAATCCTACATGGAACAACACTTTGTGGGATCCATAAATTGTTAATCTAAGTCTGGGTGTTCTTTGTATACCTGTTTCATGTATGTTCGTAAACTTCCTCGCGACACAGAATTTTTTTTAACAAGTGATAGAGTTGTTAAAAAAAAATAAGCTCGATCGTTGCAGAACTTTTTGGCTTTTGAAGACTACAGAAATATATTTAAAAAAGGACACTATGAACCTACCAGTGTGTGTGTTTTAACCCTAATGTACAATAATGGCAAAGAAATTGTCTGGCCTTCTCACTTTCACTAGAAGATTAGCTTTTTTCTGTTCAATGAAATGACAGTTATCTAGATCTAGATCTAAACAATATTTAAATGTTTTACTAGGTCTTTAAAGACCACCTTTATATCGCCTACCGGTTTGTTCACGTTATAGAAAGTGTTGTGCAATACTCTGATTTTATATTGTTACTCGATTCTATTATGCCCCTTTGTATTTCTAATCGACTAGAAAGATATGATGCTTTTAAATTATGAACAATCGCCTTTTTGTTCAAGTATTGCAATATCTAGAGAATAATCATTCTATTTTTAAATGAGAAAGTAAATTTTGTCTATGGTTGTTATTGAAAAGTAAATTTATCAGGTGTAGTTTAAAAAAAAGATCATAACGATGCTCCAGCTGCTCATTCCATGTTTCAAATAACATATTTATCAAAACTATCGACGTACTTAAGTGGTTGTTTTCTGCTGACGAAGAAATCTGTCTTTTTTTAATGAAGAAACCTCAGTTTACATACCTATGTGTTAGAAAATGTTAGAAAATATCAAGTTTCATAAAAATATCAATGGTTTCTTTTGTTAAAAACATTTTAACATAGGTACTTCATGAAAAATCCTCTTAAAAAAAATCTTTTTGGAACACCTAATTTAAAAACAGGAAGAACGTCATAAATAAATACAACTATAAAGTTAATTCAATCTCATTTTTAACTGTATCTATTGTATTATTTTAATTAAGGTCAACTAGTATAACTGTATTTTTAATAACATCAAGTACAGGCAGGTAACATTTTGACAGAAGCACACACGTAATAAGTTGTAAACGTTAAAAACTCATCAAACTTTTAAATACGTCAAAAACACTTTATTAGGTAATTAGGTTCCTTAAGAATATTTGCATGCGATTGAATTGACATTTTATTCGACTATTATCTATTAAATTATCATACCGAGGCTCATTAAAAAGTTTCCTCATCATTAAAAAGTTATTTAATATTCTAGTAATTCTAGCTCTTCTATAAAAAAAAAATACACGTATCAAAACTATCTATGGATGTTCCGACCAAATTTTTAAATAAAACTTTTGTCTTTCCATACAAATATTTAATTATTTATTTAGGATTGAAAGAAAAAATATTAAAACATCTCATTTTCTACTGCCTCGGTGGCGCAGTGGTAGCGTATGCGACTGCTGTGCTTGAGGTCTCGGGTTCAATTCCCGGGTCGACCAAATGTTTGTATGATCTGCAAATATTTGTTTCTATGTATAATATGTATTTACAAAAAAAGAATAAATGTAATTATATTAGTTGTCTAGTACCCATAATACAAGCTCTGCTTGGTTATGGACTAGATGGCTTTGAGTAATAAATGTCCAAAAATGTTTATTTATTTATTTATTCTACCGAGTAGCGCTTCAAGAATGAAACCAGTCCACTAGAAAAAAAAGATGATTCTAACTATATCAGATATTTGTATGTGTATGGATTAAAAAATACCAGATGCCAGATGTACAGCAAAGAACACGAACGCGAAGTTACCAAAACAAATACAAAGCAGAAAGCGAATACGATCTCGCGGTAGTGTTTGACAGACCTCCGTACTGTTTTCACGTCACTGTTGACTTTTGATTTTATGTTCAAAATGCCGTCTTGGGTTTTTAAATATTGTGATACTAGTTCCCAAAAAGAAAAACAGAAGATGGAATATCCTTTCACAGTTAAAAATGGATTATTTGGTTGCTTTTATTATTTATTTACCCGATAATAATAAATGATGGTGTCGGAACACAAAACCTCAACCGTAGTTTACCTGTAATGCCAGTTTTTTCCGAATTTTTCTTCCTTGAATCTGGAAATTACTTGTAAATCAAGACATTAGTGTACCTCTATTCTATATTTAAGGACCTGGATTCAAGCCTCACCTGAAAATACTCTTTAGTGATAGAATTATTGTTGATAATTATTACACGTAACCAATTTATTCAGATAAATGTCAGTTGTTCCGAGTCTTGATGAGTTTTCTGTATTTAACTTGTGTTTTGCATCATACATATTTAAATATAATAGAATGCTCGATATTAAGATCGTTATTATTAAACCTCAAATAATTTTGTACGTAATACATAATACCCAAACACGGTCCGCAAGTGTATAGTATTACTGCAAATATTAAGAAATAATATTAATCATATTTAACAAGTAGTAAATAGTAAAATTTATTACTTTGCAAGAAAGTAATTAATTTTACCACTAGGTATATGATTGCTACGCGATGAATGAATTCGGTAAAATTGTAAAAAAAATTGCAAAGTGAAGGTTGCTAAGTATTTTAATTTGTATAAAACCTACGTATAATGTTTGTATTATATTATTATTATAATTTAAATTAAAAAATACAATAATTTCATGTCATTTTTTAGGATTAAAGTGCTCATTTTTTCAATCTTTACATTACCTAAATACAAGGACATTTATCTGCTTCTGGTATCGTAACACGTACATAGAAGCGCGTGTCCCTACTACAGTGCCGTTGCTACTAGTCACGCACACTTAAATAATTAACGGCGTCATATTATATTATTTGTTAGGTACGTTTCATGTGGCTTTCTTTTATTATCTGAGACCTATATTATGTAGTTTATTCGTAAAAAAGGCACTTACAACAAATAGGCTTTAAACCTAAACATCCATTGAATTCAACAGGCATTCCAAGATTTTGACGTCGAACACAAAAATAAAATCAATTTATCCGAAATATGAAACATTCAAAACGTTTTTGCATAATTCCGTTAGAACTTAGTAAAACCCATGAGGGCTGTCAGTCGTTTATTTGCTCGCATTCTGACGACAATTTTTTTCTTTTTTTTTTTAAAAAGACAACTCCCGCATTAGGAATATACATTCCTGTGTCGCGGAGATCTTTACAAACATACATGAAACGGACACAAAGTACACCCAGACTTAGAACAACAATTTATGGATCACACTAAGTGTTGTCCCATGTAGGATTTGAACCCACAACACTTGGCGCAGTAGGAAGTGGTGAAAATCATTTTTTTTTTTTTTTTATATATTTAAGCTGCCAAAATGACTCTGCCCTGCCTGATGTAAAGCATGAGCAGAATCCAAGAGTGGTGGCCACCATCCTCAATGCGAAAAAGAACAATGCAGCATGGTGACCCACACTATGGCGGCCTGGGGGGAAGGGGGATGGTGAGGGGAATAGGGGGCATTGGATTGGGGTATGGGCCTCCGGTATTCTCACTCACTCGATGAAACACAGCGTAAGCGCTGTTTCACACCGGTTTTCTGTGAGGCCGTGGTATCACTCCGGTCGAGCCGGCCCATTCATGCCGAAGTGTGGCTCTCCCACGGATATTTAGGCTGGCGCACAATTACGTAGAGCTAGTATATGAAAACAATAGGTTAATATATAGGACGTTAAGACGATCACAATGTTATAAAAAAGTAACGTATAGAAGTCGATGAATATAAGAGTAGAACACGACTAAAAAAACTTGCATAGGTATTGTCATTGAAGGGGCCACTAAACCAGGAAAGTCAGCCGGTCAGTGCAACATACATTTTTTATTTGATTTTGAAAGTAAGTCACGTGTGTTTGCAGATTTACAGATTTTTTTTTTATATTTAAGCTGCAAAATGACTCTGCCCTGCCTGATGGAAAGCATGAGCAGAATCCAAGAGTGGTGGTCACCATCCTCAATGCGAAAAAGAGCAATGCAGTATGGTGACCCACACTATGGCGGCCTGGGGGGAAAGGGGATGGTGAGGGGGATAGGGGGCGTTGGATTGGGGTATGGGCCTCCGGTATCCTCACTCACTCGATGAAACACAGCGTAAGCGCTGTTTCACACCGGTTTTCTGTGAGGCCGTGGTATCACTCCGGTCGAGCCGGCCCATTCATGCCGAAGCGTGGCTCTCCCACGGTAATACCTACTAAGCATAAGTATATTGAAAAGATGATCTTTGTTTGACAAGAAAATGTGGTTCAGACCTTATAAAGTAAAAACTTGGACCTCAGCCATTTGCGATGCGGTCAGGAAGTGAAAGGTGGAGATGACATGACGAACGTCTCACATCCGTAGCCATCTTTATGTTTATGATGTAGAAATGACAGTTACAGCCGTGATATTGCAAAATACATTGTGTTGTTTTGTAACGAGAAGCACGCAGCTAATGACTATCACATGAGTGATGAATTAAAAACAATAAACAAAAGTGTAGCATAGTCAAATTAATAACAGTGAGTGACTTAAGATCACAGCGCGACAAAGGACGTTGCGCTCGGATGATAAATAATGCAAGTGAGTCTATGGTTAACCAATAATGGCGCGAATGTCATTTGGGTTTTGGCGCGTAGATTAACATTGACTGGGGGATGTCAGACAATGATTCTTGCATCAAATCATTAGCTCGAAATTTGAAAAAACTATGCTCTTTAAAAAAAAGAGAATTCGGAAAATGTGTTTCTACTTTTGTGATAGATTAGATTTAGATTTCACCAATCATATCACAGCATGGGTCTGGTGCCCACTACTATTGGATTCAGACTGGGTAGAGTCCTGCCCAGAATGCCAGTTTTAAAACTTGATATATTAAAACGATTTCAAATTTTAGCAATAATACAATATGTTTGTTCTTTGAAAACTCATTTCAACTCTTTAATCTACGATAACCATTAACGTTTGTGTAGGTACGTTACGCATTCTTTGTAAACTCGCATATTCCGCAACTTCACGGTTTTATAGTTATTCCTATCGTATATTATAAATGCGAATGTAACTTAGTCTGTTAGTGTTTCCAATACACATAAATGTTGAAAAACTGCACAACGTAGGCCTTGGAGGGTCTATCAGGAGTTACTTAGATTTAACGTATTAAATTTTGGACGTAAATTCATGTTACACACCAATCCATGCGACACAATATTGTTTACATTCGGCAGATAATGGTTTCACCATAACCGGAGCGACGAGCAAAACATTTTACCACGACACTTGACGTACACGCGTATGGAACCATAGCCAAAAGCTAATCTAAACTACTATCATGACTTCGAAAGTAACTTTGTCTGTCTGTTACGATGTCACGGTTAAAGCGCTGCGCCTATCTCGAATGAAAATTGGTTAATATTTATCACGAAAACCGACATACACACGGGTGGTAACGCTGACAATAGCTAATAATTATTTTATGTTGAAAATATACACACGATTTGAACAAAGAGTTACAAATATGATCTATATTATCTTTAAAAAATCTCAATCTTCACGCAACTATATATTAAATGTTTTTGTGTCTTTTAAGATTAATATTCGGATAAGATTTTTCACAAAAAAAATGAAGGCTAAATCTGTTTACGAATAAAGAAGCTAAGCAAAAGGTCAAACATTGCCAACAAAATATTAAAATTGCTTTATGTTTAAAACAAAATATAACTAGTAAATATAACAAATTTTATTGTGTTATTTTATGGGATTCGCGATAGTCAATGGATTTTTATGGTAAAACCTTAAGTGAAAACCAGGTACGGCGTACAGGTCTTTATAGCTACAAAAAGTAGCCTAAGTTATTTCCTATATCATCGGTTAATGGCCAGTCGAAGTCCTGTCAAAATCGGTCTTGCCGTTCAAGAGATTAGCTAAAACAAACACAGACAAAAAAGGATTCATATCTACAGACAGACACTTAAATTTTATTCATAAGTGTTGATTGCCGGGTCTGACCAAAAGGTTGATGTTTTTCTAAAGATACATTCTTAATAACAGCCCGGAGTATGAAACTCTAGTGGTAATACACTTTCGTGTCTCGAAGAGCATGCTAAGCCGTCGTTATTATTATTATTTTATTATTAGCAATGAATATGATGACCAACATTCTTGGATTCTGTTCATGCTTTCCATTAGGCAGAGTCCAGTCACTTTGGCAGGCCCGTACATAAAAAAACTAGTAGCCGACCCCAAAATAATCCTGGAAATAATTAAGACTGACAAAATGATGCCTTTTATTCATTGTTAAATTTATGTTATAAAAAAGTTAAAATACACAATGCCCTTGACATAGTTCAACGAACTCCCCAGAACTCATACGAACGATTGAGTATATTATCATTACTTATTTTCATTACGATATTAGTTTTTTTAGATGAAGTAGTACTGTCTTCTAAATGTTAGTACCTAGTACCACAAAAACCTATTAACTAGTTGTATGCACAATTTCATAACGACTATTGTGGTGTTTAAGTAGGAAATTGAAATGAATGAATTTATATCCATTATAAACACACAAACTCGATTATTTATACTGTTAATTAAAGTTAAGCCCTTATCCATGAAAACTTTGAATATTATTCATATCATTTTCGAGTATTTCACTCGCACTGTTGTTTTAAAATAATTTTCCTGACCTTTGCGAAAATACAAAATAATTCATCTTTCATACTCTTTGTAAGGTTGTTGACCTCATAATTGAGTACAAATTAATAAAAACAAAATAATAGGCCATTCAAGTCAACCAGTTCAATAATGTTTGGTTGCTGATTTGAAAGTAAAAAAATCTACCGCTTCTGTAATTTTTCGAAATTATTGAACTGATTTTAAATTCAGGAGTTGCATATTAATTTATTTTTGCGATAAATTTGTGATATTATACTTTTCAGTACTCGTAATAAATGTGGGTATTTGATATAATAATATTAATATATAATTAATTCGGTTTTACGTAATCACAGACACCTACAAATGTTTACAGAAAAAAATAAGATTGTTTTTTAAAATATCAATTAAATTTAAATCTTTAATTGTTGGATTTTAAATTTATTTATTATAAAAGATTATTTTTAAACAATTATACTTGTAACAAAGGCGAAGGTATTTTTTCAAAGTTATATCAAACATTTTATAATCGATACTAGAGGCATTAATCATCATGCATCATAACATTACACACACAATGACAAAATTGAGAGTAATGTTTAAGTTAGCTCTCTCTNTCTCTCTGTTTACTAGCTTAGTGCTTGTGTGTTCATATAATTAAGAAAATTCTGAAAATTACTGACTAATTAAGATTGGCAGTTACTTAATAATGTAGAGCGTTTAATAGGCGATTGATACATAGCCTCTTTTTACTACGGTTTTAACATGAAATACAAAAGTGGCCATATTGCTTGGTATTGTTTTTATCTTACACAACGCCGTCTCGTCCTAAGTTAAGCAGAGCTTCAGTAATGGGTACTAGATAATTGATATAGAAACATATATAGTTTTGAAGTTATACTTCTTTTGGTGCGTTAAGAAAAAATGATGAGAGTAATTTTTTAGGATGCGCGCGCACACCGTCACGAAAAACCGACTCCCTGAAGTCAACTTTTTAGTTTTAAAATTTTTGTCTTGTTACGCCTAAGAATAATAACTTCTAACGCGTGTACATAAGTACACACACACACACACTTTTTTTTGTAAAAAGATACATAGAAAACACCCAAACTCCGAAGCAAACATTTGCAGATCATACAAACATTTGGTCCAACCCTGGCTACCACTTTGGCGACCACTGCATCACCGAGGCAGTTTTGTTTCAAGTTTCATTTCGCTATAGTGATTGCCCTTTCTAGTTTGCTCCCGGAATCAGCTCTTAAGACACCCACGGGAGTGGCACGCTTTGGCACGAATGGGCGGGATCGACCTTAGTGATACCACGGCCTCACAGAAAACCTGTGTGAAACAGCGCTTGCGCTGTGTTTCACCGAGTGAGTGAAGATACCGGAGGCCCATACCCCAACCCGTCCCCCATTCCCCTCCCCATCCCTCAAAGGCCAGTAACGCACTTGTGACGCCTCTGGTATTGCGGGTGTCCATGGGCGGCTGTAATCGCTTAACATCACGCGAAACGTCAGCCCGCTCACCCCCGATTCCATAAAAAAAAGAATAGGAACGGTGACTTAGCATTCTCAATCCGTCTCCATACGGAGAATATTGAGTTACTAATTATAACTTAAAACCTGTTTTGCAGCCTACGAAACAAAAATTATTAAGTCGTGAGATACTAGTTTTTCTGTAACTCAAAAATATAATAAAATTGCAATATAGAAGACATTACAACAGTTACTTAACAAGGCGCAGTTCAACTATTTATAATTAACGTTTTATTAATGAACAGGAAATACGGTAATAATAAAATAATTGTAATTTATGGAATTGTAAAGCACATCCTGTGATACACCTGTATATTTATATGATCTATTGCAAATACCGTAATTGGCAAAAATATGTACAATTATTTTTATTACTACATATTGCGACACGAAATGCGAAAATTAGAATACAAGTGTTAATACAAGCAAATATGATTGTCATTTTATAATACGCTTGATACTCTTGCAGGTTTTTATTTTATGAGGATATTTCTCGTAGCAAAGTCTATTTTGGTGTGGGAGAGACACGGTTCGGCACGAATGGGCCGGCTCGACTGGAGTGATACCACCGCCTCACAGAAAACCGGTGTGAAACTGCGCTTGCGCTGTATTTCACCGAGTGAGTGAGCGTATCGGTTGCCCATAACCTAAACCCTCCCCCATCCCCTTCTCGTTCCCCATCTCCTAAAGGCCGGTAACGCACTTGTGACGTCTCTGGTGTTACGGGTGACCAAGGGCGGCATCATAAGTGCGTTGCCGGCTTTTGGGTAATGGGAGGAGAGTATGTACAAACGACTAAACACCACTTACTCACAAAAAAACGAGTAATTTTCCACTTATCTACTAGAAAATCATCAATCATTTACAATGAAACGCGTCAAGTTAAATGCGCTTGCGCAGATATCGTCATATGGTGTTCGATACAGCTAACCAAAGATTAATCAGCTGATTCGAGGAAGTAATTTCACGCAATATCAAGGATGTTAATTGTTTACCTCTTTAAGTATAGATATCAATAGTAAGAATTGATTTGAGACTTTGGCGCATAACTATAAAAATCACTTGGGTTTACACTAGACCCCATCTTTTTATTACTTTTATATGTCGGTTATCGCAATAAAAAGTCTAGCTTCCTTCCTCAAGAACCAAAGTACCTTCGTGTTAAATTTCGTTAAAATTGGTGGAGTTATTCAGCCGTGAAAGAGTAATAGACAGACAGAGATACTTTAGATATTACTATGAATGTAATTAATTTATAGATTACTTTATGTTTTTTTGATTTACCCATATTTAATAAAAAATTTTTTCATTGTTTCAGGTAATCGTCAACGTCATCTATCAACATTTTTACCTTGGCAATAATGACTGCTTCTTCTACGATGCATTTTTTGTGTTTCGTTAGGTCTTTTTATTCACTTGACCCCACCTAAGCAATACTTTTTATTAATAGAAATAAGATATTTTTTCCATATCAATACTACTGATCTTTACATAGTATAAAAGGAAGCCGCTTCCATTGTCTTTTCAGTTAGATCCTTTAAAGTACTCGACTTATTTTAATGCAGTTTTCAGCAATAGATGTTAGGATACAAGAGGAAGGTTTAAATTTCGAATTTCAAAACCTTCCATGCGAAGCTAGGTCGAACGCTAGTACTAAAATAATGAAACAAATAAAGTTTACAAGGCACAAGGTCAAAGTTATTGTAGTAAGGTTTGTTTTACTTAGAAATAAGAGGTTGCCTGGAAGAGATTGCTTTTGGCAATAAGGCCGCCCTTTGTACACTCTGTCTCACATTTTATGTACTCTCTTCTAACTGTAATATTATAGTGTGCAAATAAAGAGTTTTCTATCTATCTATCTATCTAAGAGTAAAACAGAATAATATGTATACTTAAAATGGAGCTGAACTGATTGGTTACCGTTAGAAACCATGAAATGCCCATAAATTTTACTGCATAGCCGTAGTTTCTAATTAGTCACACATTATTTATGGGTGACAAGTTTTTATATATATAAATATATATATAATCATTAGATGCTTGGCTAGCATTTTGTACAAAATCCAAGTCTGCACTGAAAATTTTTCTATATGTGTGAAATAAGGAAATTAATTTAACTTTTCGGCAGCTGGATGCGAGAAGCCATGGATCGAACTAAGTGGACTGCCATAGGCTGATGATGATAATGAAACTTCAAAAGTATGTTGCTCTCGAATAATTTGTACTAAGATTATCACAAACGATCGATATACACCTAATTTAATATGGTTTTGTAACCATTGAATAACAAAGCTTATAATAAATCTATTTTTGAGAATAACTGCCTACTTAAAAAATTACTGTATATAGAAGGTTTATAACTAGAATTTTGTCAAATTTGAAGCTTTGAGGGTGTTTTAAATCTAAAACGTCGGTCTGATTATGTATTGAAAATAGGCGAAAAAGATGGTTTGAAAGTTTTAAGTTAATTAAATCTTTCCGCATCTATTTCAATGTCCCTATCATTTCCCTAGTCAATTTTGCAGAGCCGACATATTATTAATAAGTGGGATCTACAAAATGACGGGTTTTTTACGTCAGTGAAAATTTTAACATCTTCTAAGTTCTTTGATTGTTTTTCTTTATCATTAAAACAACATTTATAACATATTACTCCAAAACTGATTTTTGCAGAGCTGATATTGTTAATAGAACCTCGATTTAAATATTAAAGGAATATCCTGCACCACCTTTTTAAGTAATTTTCGGGAATAAGAATAGTATTTTCTCTGGTGTACCTATATAATGAGTATTGACCTAAATAATACAACAGTTGAAAACCTTGTTGATAAAAAGTACCTACCAATAATTGTAATAACTAAAGCATGTGTATAGGAATTTTTCTTTCACAACGGACGAATCTGTTGTAACGTTAAACGAAGTGTTTAAACTATAGAACTGCGCATCAATTCATTATGAATTCCAATTTATTAGGCAATCTTACTGGTTGTTGATTTGAAACTTGAAATATTTTTTGTGCAGTTTTTCGTTTTAAACGGACGTTCAGTTTAAACGTGAAACGAAACGTAACTTTAAAATGAGTGAGCAACAAAGTAACTAATTTGTTGACGTCCAATTTAATACTTTAAAGTCAAAATCTTTCGATAAAATATATATATAGATACTATATTTGATTTAGTTGTCATTTTTCTCTTTGCATGAATATCGATATTTACACGCTTGACAAACACGAAACTTTATTAAACAACCTTACTGGTTGTTGATTTGAAACTTGAAATGTTTTTTGGTGCAGTTTTTTTCCTTTAAAACGAACGTTCAGTTTAAACGTGAAACGAAACGTAACTTTAAAATGAGTGAGCAACAAAGTAACTAATTTGTTGACGTCCAATTTAATACTTTAAAGTCAAAATCTTTCGATTAAATACGTATATTTGAATTAGTAGTCATTTTTCACTTTGCATGAATACCGATATTTACACACTTGACAAACACGAAAAGAAATTAATATTCAACGTTAAAAATATATTTCGTTGCATCGATTTTAAAAATTGAATAGATTATTCAAACGGCTGTTAAAATATTCACATAAAAATTCGATTAACACACCTTGTAACCCTAAAGCGTAGTGTTGAAAGCTGTCAGCTATGTTATAATCAAGTATAATTATTTCAACAATAGATTATTATCACGCTATTTATGGATTGATACAATCTCAAACGACTACTTGCGCTTACTTTACGCTTAAGACAATCAATCAACGTAAAAAGTAATAAATTACATAATGATTTGTCATCTCGTAAGTCTGGAATTTCTTAAGCGAATATGAGGTATAGTGGAACTAATGGGTAATTTATACATTATGTACAACGACAAGAAAAATCTACAATACTCGTATGAACTGATTCCATTATTATAACTTAGTTGCCTCGTACGTTGTTGACTGCCTCGTTGGTGTGTGTGTGTGTGTGTGTGGTGTGCCAAAAGTGTTGCTGGATTTTTCTTACAATTTTGTTTAATAACGACCCGGTTTTTCGATGTTTGGCGGAGTTTCAGAGAGCCCGTGCCTCGAAGAATGCGTTTTACCATCGGTCCCACTTGCCATGAGTAACTATGACAATCGTTATTGGGCAGTCAATGCCTTGAAATATACTGACAACTATTTTAACCTTCGAATTCAGTTCGCCAGTTGCTGCGTGGAAAACTGAAATTCAGGTAAAACGTGGTTAAACTTGGCCTGTAGGCTACTACTACCTCAAACAATCTAGAGAATAATAAAGGCTAGGAAGAAAATAATAGTACGTACAGAAAAATCAATAAAATTAGATTGAAAACAGAAGTCAATTAGCGTGTTTTAGGTTATACTTAAATATTAAATAAAGTACTGAATAGACCAAAAGATTAATTAATGTTGTCCTCTGAGACACGATATAGAATGTAATACAGTGACAAAAAACTGACAACCTTTTACATTAACACGCTAGAAATTTGCAAGTGTCATTGTTTTGACCTCACCATCATTGCGTTCTCAGTAATAATTTGCTTAATTTAATTACAAAATTCGTACATTCCATTTTCGAAATGTGGAACTTTTTAGTTTTTTTTTTCTTGACAATGACAATGCAGATTCTGCCTGTTATTTTTAAATAGTTATACTAGTGTTCGTCCAGTGTTCGAAATTCGACCATGATTCATGTTTCTCTTCTTCCATATATATTTTAAACTGTGCCAAATCTCATACTCTTCCATTCGCATAAATTTCATAAAAAGGGGTACAAAGTTTTTTGCTGCACGTGTTAATGTATAGATTATTCAACGTAAAAATAACTCATGTAGAACACATTATTATCAATACCCTTCATTAGTCCACTGTTTTGTTTTTATGGAATAGGGGGCAAACGAGCAGACGTATCGGCTGATGTAAGCGATTAACGTCGCCCATGGACACTCGCAACACCAGAGGCGTCACAAGTGCATTGTCGGCCTTTGGGGGATGGGGAGGGGTATGGGCCTCACTCCCTCGGTGAAACACAGCGCAGGCGCCGTTTCACACCGGTTTTCTGTGAGGTCGTAGTATCACTCCGGTGAAGCCGGCCCATGCATACCGTTGCTGTTAGGCATAGGAATCTCCTTAGAAATACAGACTGTTTGGTTTTATAGTTTTTATCAAATTTTCTTTACTCAATAGTAATTTCACTAATGAATGAAATCCCTGTAACTTTTATACATATTATATAAATAAATTCTATACTCTATCGACAGCACATTTATTCTATGCAGCCGTAGATAATTCTGGCCTTCTGGCATTTTGGCCAGAATTATCGTATAAATAATAAGTTATATTTTTATATATCTTATTTTTTGGCTTATGATTTGGAAGTCGTGTCTAATCACTATGTATCGTTACAGATTGATTAGAAAAATATATTGAATACGTCATTGGTAATCTACTTGCAAATTTGTAACTAAATAAAATAAAGATACTGATTAGGCTAATCAAGGAACGGATCAATTATAGATTATGTCTATTCAATCTCTTGAAATAAGATTATGGGTATTAGAAAGAGTTTGCTTCTGTCTTGAATACTTAATTGTTGTTTAGTATTCCATTGTAATACTTAATTCAAAGGTTTTTTTTAACAAAAATACAATTTTTAAACGAATTTGTTGTGCTTTTCTGTGTTACTAGTCGAATAAATCAGCAAACTAGGACGGTCTGCATGACGGTAAGCAACTCTTTCGTACTTATTCAAATTAATATTTACAACACCGTTCATTTTTTACTTATTTTTATTTCCAAATTTATGCACAAGAAATGCAATGGTGGACTTAATACCATAGGCATTTTCTAATACAAGCTTTGTTTCAAATGAATATTTAATAAAACAGACCTATATCTCAAACCTTTTCTACCAAGTTCTGTAGCTTGCGCCAAAAGTATTTGTTAGAAGTGAATTTATATAGAAAACAATTCTACCCTGATTGGTTGATTTCATTACCAGAATAATCTTTTTATCTACCATTTTATTACGTTATTTATACTCGTGTAGTAAAAGTTCTTCTGTACATGTATCGAGTGGCTTTTTTAAATATTTATTACTCGTTTTACCCAAATACCTATGTTGAAAAAGTATTATAGAAATTGAATATATAAAATAATTCCCACCAAAACCATAATATTTCATGAAAAAAGCCTTTAGTATTCTGACAGCTTATGTCAAGCTCGACAAAAGGTTTTCCTCAAATACACAAATAAATACAAATATAATATCTAAATCTTTGACTGACAGTTCTGGAAGCGGATCAAGATACAATCTTTTATTTTCTTTTTCGAGTATTTTATTTTTAAACAAATAAACAAGGAATGATAAACATTTAAAATTTTGAAACAGCACATCTAAAAATATAAATAATTTATATAACAAAATAAAAAATACTACAAACGAAGCGCAATATCAAACTTTAAAAGAAATTGTGAATTTTCAAAACCATCTCAGTAAAATATTGAATGCTCATGTTCCACTGAACATTTTGCTTAAGAAATTCACATTTTTAATAATAAAGTGAAAAATTCTCATTTTCCATCCCTTTCTCTGATCGTTCTCTTGGCACCTTTGACATTTCAATAAAAACCTAACCGCAAACAGTGTGCCGAAGTAACAGAAGTCAGGTTTGTGACGATTCCCACGGCTCGACCCGAGTTGGATAATAACGAGTTACTTAACCATGCTCATTGAATGGTTGCGCAACCCAACGCGAGACGTGTGATCATGATCACAATGCTTTTGTCAACCGGAGATAGTTCGTGTGAGGCTGTGTGACCTTCTCGTATAGGGAATCTCGCACTTTCAAGTTAAACTAAGGAAAAGAATGCGAACATGCCGACAATTCCCACCCAGTGTCATCTGAATGGATGTTTTATTTACTGTGAGTTTGAAAAGATTCTCTGGCCAGACCCGTCTACACTACTGTCCTGAATTCCAGAGACTGACCTGGTACTGGTAACTCGGTTGAATCTGCCTGGTTATGTATCTAGAAATGTACCTCATAACCCTGTAGCGCCAATTTTGAGATCATTTTAAGCCTCGATAAAACTATTACAATTTTCTTAGGTCACGCATCTTAGGTTATAGTAACACTGAGTAACACACAGTAAGTAATAAAAAGAAAAACTAACACCACTGTAGTATAATTATTTTCTCCCTTAAGACAAACTTTTACTCTCTTATAAAATTTATTTAAGCGAATAAAACTTCGTTACAAAAACTGAAACGCAAGTACCACAAGATAAATTGATGAAAAATAATACTCCTTCTTTTATTCAACATTATCCTTCAACGTCCAAAGTCATTCCGGAACTGGCCTGTTTTTTGTGATTAATTGCTCGGGTTTTAAAAGACCGTCAAGCTTAGCCATTCGTCAAAAATGGTAGCAAGAGTTATTATCCGTCGGCAAACTTGAGGAAGGCTATTGTCAAAGTTGTGAGAACTACTAATGTATATTTGGTTTGACTTTAATTGCTGGAGTGGGCGTAACTGCTGTAGATTTGGTTCAGTAATGTTCGAAACAGATGTGGTTTTGTGAGCAGTCGTTTAGTGATCAGCGAAGCTGAAAATACGAGTAAGCCACCTGAAATATTATATTCATTTTAGGAAATAAGCTCCTTAATCCTATTTAAAATATATATTTAGTATATTTCAACCTTATCCAACGTTCCGGGTTGTTCTACCACGAAAACTTGCAAGATAAATTCATTAAATGAAGATTAAAAAATATTGTAAGAATGTAATTTTTTTCACTTACTCATTATTTTATAAATAATACATAAAATAAAAAAAAATTGTTACGCTACACCAGAAGTTCCCCTTTCACAGATAGTATAAATTTTAATTATTTCACTAAAAAAAGCGCCCGGAAGATCTCTCAATTTGTAAGAAAACAATTTGCGCATCAAAGATTAGTGTAACCTTGCAATGTTGCCACACAAAGCATAATGAACACAAGAAGAGATCTGTTATCGAAACTGTTACATGTTTTAATTGTCAGTGTTGCCACCGTAAGCCCAAGACAGCGTTAATGTTTGTTAAGGTTTTATTTGTGGTACTGTGTCAAGGCACGAGAAATTAACCTCTTTAATTCGAGGGCTTCAATAAAAAATCTTCCGATGTTTTTTCTTGATATTTATCTTATCCTGGAATGTCTGGACAATTGAAACCAATGCCAAGACATCCATTCAAAGCATACCAAGATCTACATTTGTGATTATACAAGTTTGTTTTAGTTAAAATCTAAATATTTAGATGTAGATTAAAAATTAGAAAAAAATTGCGTGTTTTTACATTTCCAAATGAAAAAACAGAGCCTTTATAACGGTACCTACGCATTGTGATTGCCTATGACCCAAATAAAATTTTAATACGAAGGTTACTTTTGTGGGCCAAATTGGAAAATTAAATTAAGCACCGTTATATAACATCCTATTACAAAAAAGGTCTGTTTTGAAAATCTTGAACATTCGGAACAACGGTAGGTAACATTGGCAATTTATTGTGCGGAACCTTTTCTACTCAAGTTTATTTCTATTGTCAACTTAGCAGGACACATCATAGTAAATCTATAATAAAAATGTTAGACCCGAAGAGTAAAAAAATAATTGATGTACCATAATTCAAATTGATCTATTGTATTGTAGTCAAAATCTTTTGCAATAACTTTAAAAGTAAACAGCCAAACACGCGATACAATGCTCGCTTCACAGCTGAGTCAAGTAGCCGTCAGCAATGCAAGCTGTAAAGCCCTAGTTTCAAAACAATGTTGCGACATACTACGATGATAACAAACAATTAGCACCACTAGGAATCGCAAACACGCTTTTAGAACAAACATATGTGTTTTGTGTTATTATTCTGTTTGGTGAGGAGTCAAGAAGACAGAGAGCTATTCTTTTTGAAGTGAAACTTCTTTAGGCGCATGAGGATATTTTTTTACAAATGTAACGTCACGCAAGTATGCAACGGAAGTGTCGAAAAAGAGAGAGAGAGCGATCGAGACCGATTGAGAGAGAGTAAGACAGTGCGAAGGTAGCATGAAGCAACTAGCGATGGAGTGAGAGTAGGGAGCAAGCAAGTGAGAAAGATCGAGAGAAAAATTGAGATAGAGCGATTGTCGTATCACGCACAATGCCATGGAGCGAGAGGTGGGAGAGAGCTAAGAAGTTTCACTTCTGACATGTGTACTTTGTACGCACGCACTTTTTTTTTACTTAAGAGTGGAAACCCCCTCGGGCCGGGCACACCGAGGCAAATTATACATAGAAAACAACCAAACTTCGAAACCAATATTTGTAGATCATACAGACATTTGTTTCGATAAGGGAATCAAAATCTTAACGAAACATATAAATAAAGAAATAAATGTCGCCTAAAGAATATAAAAGTATTATTATTGAGAAAAAACACGCAGGAGCCGCTAGTACACATTTATTTGTTAATAAGTTTACTAGTAGCCATATGGATGAGTCTTGCAGACATCCCGCTGTGTGCCCTAGATAATCCACAATCTTATTTGATGATAGGATTACGAATCATCCGCGCACGAAATGTAAACTTTAAGTTCTTTTATCATTTACTAGCTATTTCCCATGGTTTCTAGTCCAGTTTACTAACTATATTATGCCATATCTATATATTTCAAAGGTAGTAGAGCCACGCTGATTTCAGCGCGAACGGGCCGGCTCGACCGGGGAGGTACTACTCTCTCCGATTCGGTACACACAATATCAACGCAAAATGACAGCATTCGTACTGTCGTGTTTCGTTGGTGAGTGCGAGACCTGAGGCCCAATGATGCAGAAGCATCACTAGGACGCAATGGTGTTAGTTACCATGCTGCATTGTTGCATTGTCTGCATTCGCAATGAGTATGGTGACCACCACTCTTGGATTCTGCTTATTCTTTCCACCAGGCAGAGTTGATTCACTATGGTAGACCCATACATAAAAAATTATTAATGAGTACCTTCGTGAGGCAAAAACTTTATACCCTTTTTATGAAAATTGTGCGGACGGAGTATGAAGTATCGCACACTAATAGTTTATATAGAGAAGGAGTGCAGAATGCTAATATTTTTAATGTTGCATAAAAATACATTAAATTAATAAAAATAACGTTCCACACACTATCATGGATAAACAGCAACCCATAATGTCCCACTGCTGGGCTCGGGTCTCCTCTCAGGAGAGGGTTAAGGCCATACGTCCCCACGCTGGCCAAGTGCGGGCTGGGGACTGGCAAGAATACGTTGTGGCTACGTAAATCTTGCCGTTGGATGTTTTTAAGCCGCCCGAAGGCCTCCAACTAAGCTTCACGACTGTTATCGTATGATAACAACCGGGACCGACTGCTTAACGTGACCTCCGAATCACGGATATGACACACACATACACAAATGTACGTAAATGTGTGTATGCCAAAGCCAAACTAATATTCTTCTTCTTCTTCTGTTGATGAGATGGCAACCAGCCAGATCAGCTATTTCTGCCAATGTCAATTTGTGATGGAATGAAATGGGGACTGTCTTTCGCGAAAACAAAAAAGGATCTCAAAAGTCAAACTAAAAAGATGATTATTTCTTGTCAGTAATGTCATACTGCATGTCAAAAGTAGCCATTAGGCAATCATTAATTGAAAAGGTATAATGCCTTTGACAAAAGAAACCACTTCTTTTTTTAGTGAGAACTAAAAAGTTCTCACTAAAAAATTTAAAGAATTATAAACGAATTTCGACCTCTAGGCCACCACTGGTACGAAGAAAGTAATGAATTGTATATTAATTATCGAACCATTGTTAAAACACGTTATCGGATATTTATGATTTCTACAAAAGTCTTTTGTATTAAAGTAGAACAGGAGCGCTCGTTACTCGAGGCCCATAATTATTTTTAATTAATTAAAACATTTTCCAAGGATTTTTTCGCCGCGTTGTGAAATACATTTACGCAATTGACTTTTGGAAACATAGCACGTAGGTAGAACAGACTATTGTTACTTAATCAACAGTTTTATTGATAAACAACATGCGTCACAAACAATATGTTATCTATCAACATTTTACATAATTATTTTGAAAATAAACGAAGTTGAAGCAAAAACTACGCGACGGTTTTTAATCGTTTTATATTAAGGTACTTACTAACTTTAAATTCATTCCAGCGGGTGATTTGATCTCTTCTTACGCTTTCTCTGTAAACTAGAGTAGCAATAACGTAGGAACGTCATGTCTTGGCACAAATGAGCGGGTTTGACTGGAATGACGGCCACCGTACGGCTTCACGTAGAAAATATATGCAGGTACTACATCACCTGACAGATTAACCTGTAGGTACTATGATAACCAGACTGCTGACTAACATACAAAATACGTACATAATTCATCTACATCTTCCTACGTTTTTTTATTCCCAAGATTATTTGACGTCGCCTTTTTACATGGAGCCACTGGCACAGGACCTCAGCAACCATGAGGGTGAACTAAATTCAAATGACTTCATGACAAAACTAGCCACAGTCATTAAAGATTCCGGATCACCAACCGCAACATCGAGAGGCCATCATATAATAATCTAAGGTTAGATGTACGATGTTGATTTATTTTCTTTATTTACACGCATACATAAGTTACAATAAAAACAAAACAAAAGATGAGTTGCAAAACATGCAAATGTACTAAGCGGTCACAACGATCTCTTCCAGATAATACTCCTTTTATAGCGGCTTCTAATCAAACAGATACACGAAATAGTCCACTTAACATTGTAATATGAATAAATCTCCGTGGGTGTATACCATTGTCAATAAACATGTATTGTAACCGGTAATTACTACATTGTATGTAAATAACACACATTTCAAACATACAGATACAACATGCAATAGAGAAAAAACTGTTTTATTCAAGAAAAAACCACACAAAAGCATCTAGAAGTTAGTTCATAAAATATTTCCGCGTCATTATAATATTTAATTAAGTTTTGAGATATCTTAATTAAAGACGATTAGGAAGTGTCTTAATGCTACCGATTCTCGGAGCAAACCTTGAGTATATCCTGTAAACAGGCTACCTAGACCTCTGCAGATAGCTGCTTAGAATTACAAAATATCTATCTATTAATATGTAAGCACTTTGTACACCTTTTTATGAAAAATATTCGGACAGGGAAATATGAAATTTGGCTCAGTTAAAGCTTATATGTGGAAATGTTAAAATAGTTAGATATAATCGAATTTCGACCACTGGGCGAACACTAATCTTAACTAAACAATTAATTCAAAACATATATTCAACTCTTTGTAAATTAAATTCTTACATTTTAAAACAGAATCGAATAATGTTCTGTAAAGGTAGAACTGCATTATAAACACAATAGTATATGTAATTACAATAAATAAGCATTTAGTAACTATTTCACCACAAAAGGATGTGTTCCGCTGCAATGCAAAGGCTGACTGTGAAACAGAACTACTGTTAACAATTTAGTTTTTATTTTCAACATAGTATTCGTTTGAAACCTTCAGTTCACAGTAACTCTGAGGTTACGGAGGTCCGATGCCAGCCGCTCTGTGGAAAAACTCATATTCAGGTAAAACCGGTTGAACAAGTAGACGATCCCAAATAATTTTGGGAATAATAAAGGCTAGGAAGATATATAGCATTCATTTGAAACAGTCAATGCCAATGTACTCGTATCGTATCACAGCAACGGCCTTTAATAATCTACTGCTGGACATACGACTGTCCTGCTGTCCTGGAAAGGAGGCTTTGGCCTACTGTACCAACCTAGCTAGAAGATTCAATGGAGTTTGCTCCAAGCTTTTCTTCTATTTGCAATGCTTTTGTCCTCCATAATTTCCTGCTGCGTAGTTCTTAAGATACTGACTGGTGAAGAGTGCTGGTGACACTGTGTTTTGAATTCATCAATACACGGAAGCAAATAATATTGTCTGCTTTTGTTATCGGGGCAGTAAGAACACCGAATATTTGATGACGAAGTATTTAGACAAACAATAAGTACAAAAAGGGAAAACAAATCAAATGGATGCGTACACGCAACATCCTGTGCCTCGTTCGCGGCCAATGACGTCATTTCGTAGGGTGACTACCATTATTTGATTTATTTACTCTCGTAAACAAATTAAAGAATGATTTTCTGATTTCTAGCTTTAAATATTTCAATAAAATAAACACTCAGTTAATGTTATATAATTTAATTTCAAATTATTAAAGTGTTATTCACACCGTCTGTCAGCAAAGCAATTAATATTTTTTCTTATTTAGAATAATTTGTGTTATAACTTTCTTTAAACTGAAAGTGTGCCTGAAACGTGTCTGAGATTTTTAATATTTTCGTTTTTAACAGTGAATTTAATACCAACCGACTCGATTCTTAGTCGAAGATACATATTTAATATACATAGCCATTCATATCAGTACTAAATTAAATACGATCTTTATTCTATACTTTTTTTGCTTCTGCTTCTCACCAATTTAAAATGCAGTTGTATATGAGACCAAACTTATGTCCCCTTATCTCCAATCAACAATTTACGAACTTAGTTTATAAGTAACTTACATTAAATAATCCTAAGTTACTCCTACTAACTATATTATTATTTAGTAGCTTAACCAAATTTTAATATGTATAACTCTCAAAAAAAGTTATTTATATTGTGACTAATATTGAACTATTGAATTAAGTACTCTTCATGCTATGTTAGTTTAGAACTGCCAAGTTTTTTATACTACACTGATATACTATATATGTCTTGATTCATAACATTGTCGTTGCTAAAAATTTCTTTATATTGTGACTAATATTGAACTATTGAATTAAGTACTCTTCATGCTATGTCAGTTTAGAACTGCCAAGTTTTTTATACTACAATGAATTTGAGAATAAGTAACATATCTGTCTTGATTCATCATTGTCAGTGCTAAAAATCTTTGATAAATTTAATTACTTCTATTTAAATCAGGCACTATGAATATTTTTAACTATCGGAGTTACAGCGATTTAAATGAATTAACTATGTATAATCAGAGTAATCTATACCGAAAATAAAAGTAATTTGCGCAGAATCCCGCGAACGCGCTAAAGCGTGGTAAACGTTCGTTGTGCGACAATTAGTGCGCGACGCTACTGCCATCGCTCGGCGCATTCATTAATTAAACACGATAAATAACTGATGGACATCACAACACATACACTCTTTGTACAATGATAACAATTTCACAAGTTTTTGCTTCTTGTGAGGCGTGAGAAAGTTGTTAGTTAGAGGCAAGTTTGTGGCCATATTGTGACATTGATAGATCGCGATGGGACGTGCAATTTAATATAAGCGATGATATCGAGCCTCCGTAGACTTGCCACTTCTCCCTAACCTTGTTTGATATTGTTATTTTATTATATATTTTTTACGAGCGTATATAAACATTGGTGGTATGACTTTACTGTATAACCTGTTCACCTGCTTTTATTGATGATGATGATGGTCATCATCTTCATCTCAAATTATTGTTTCGTCTTGGGATTTATGAGTTAGGCTGTTTCAAGGTTATTTGTTGTTTCATATTCAGCCACGTTGTGATTGAGGTTTGGTAGTACTAGCAATAGGTAATAATTTATTGCTGGACACATGACTATCTTAAAAAAATAGATTTTAACATTTAATTAACATCATGTAATTGTTAATCTGGTATGTGGGGTTAAAAGGGGTGGTCAGTCCGTCACCACACGGGTAATACCTACACCTACACATATTTAAGAGCTACCAAAATGATTCTACCTTATGGAAAGCATTAGCAGAATCCAAGTTATGCTTTTGACATCAAAAGTTCTATAGATTAATAAAACATATTTTCTAGTTAAAAGATTAGAAAATATGTTATTCTGTATTTATTATGTCACTCTTTTCAAAATGGTTCTCCATTTCGAGTTTCATTTTTAAAACATGTTTAGTCCGACCGTGTGCTTACTATTATAACTCCACTTGTTTTAATACAAATAATATGCTAATATTCTTCTGTGAAATCCCCAAGGCCGTAAAAGTATTTTGTGTAAGTGCAACATTGTATTTTCGATAGCGTTCAGTTTACCGTACGTGTTTTGTAATGGTACTACTAACCTAAGTTTAGAGATACATATCTATTTTAAAGAAACTAGTCCTTATAAGACACTAGATCCTGCCAGCGGTTTCGCTCACATCATTATTTCTTACTTCGTGTTTCTAACTTTGTAATAATGAACTTCGATGCACCCGTCCATCTGTTTCTTACCCTCTTAGAGGTATAATTTTCAAAAACACTTTCTTTGTAGATGTTGAAATAACAAAAAAACATTCGTTGTCAAAATTTCAACTTTAAGACTTCAATGTCTTGGGCTCTACATTTATAAATCAGTCCGTCATGGCAAGGTATTGTTTAAAAATGGTAAGAAACTACAAAATAATATTCCATATAACTAGTAAATCATCAATATTCTAAACGGGGTAATAAATTTAAGAGTGCAATGACTGTAGCAAAGAACCAAGAGCCATCGAGGTCAGGCTAACTAAACATATAAGCGTGGGATTGTAAAAAATAACACGAATGCACGACCCGTGCGAGACTTATATCTCGCAGTGGGTGAAGAATTGTTTTTGATACCAATAAAAGTGCTGCAAGACACATAAATCCACACCTGTCGTCAAGATTTTGTTGGTTTGTTGAGTTTTTAAGGACTAAATAGGGGCCAGAGAAAATTAAACTTTTTTTAGAATTCTGTACGTCAAATCGTCTTAGAAAAACTTATTTGAAACACAAGATTTTAATAAGATTTAAATAACTTATTTAAAATACTACATTAATAAGGTGAAAAAAACTTATTTGAAACATTATATTAATAAGGTTAAAAAATGGGAGTTTATTATTTCTGCTTACTGACAAGACTTAAGTTTTAATAGACAACAAAAATATTTCTTCAATAGCTGCTTTGGGGTGTATTCCTATAACGATTAACTATATACAATTTCCTCAAAACTGACTTCTTAGTACTCCCTTTTATATAAATTAAAAAGAAATAGTTGTTTCGGCTACAATCTCCATTAACGCTTGAGCAATCAGCAATCAACATTATGGATGATTGTAAGTTTATTTCCTAGTTATATTTGGCAATATAAAATGTGTGAGTGTATTGATGTTAATTTTACTAGTATCTTCTAAAACACCAGATGTTAGACATAAATCTCTCGGCTTATAAGTCGTACTGACTTAGTAAACTAATTAAACTTGTGATAGACACTCGCAATACATTTCTCCAATCTTCGACTTTCGTCAACCAATCATTATCGGAGCGTATCGAAGTCAACAGCTTGTGTTTTTCTGAATTTGAATCGGTATTTCCAATTTTATGTTTAAAGCAAATAAGTGGCTTAACTAAGGCATCGGATTTTCATGGGATTTCTTCGTCTAAGTAGCGAGCTCGAAATTACTTACAACTAAGAATATAAACTTACTAACCTCTAGACGTTTAATGGTATAGCACCAATTTGTTACCAATGTTTCTGATATTTATCGCCTTGCCTTTTTCCTAAATTTCTTTGGGGTCCCTTTTATCAATCGTCTGTTTGCCAGTAAGTTCATGAATATTTTCTGTTGTCGTTCGTCCTCTACTATTCGTCATTGTTATTAAAATGCACCCAATTTTTTTCAGTAAATTTGAATGCATGAAATTTCGAAAATTCGGATGGTATATAAGCTTTTAATTGTCTCGTAACCTACGTACAATTAAATACACAATCAATTACATACAAGTTACGGTGTTAATCTAATAACTATTACGGACAAAACCGGAGAATGCACGACGCCAGTCAACAATTACGTTACACTTTTAAGATGGCCGAAATTACTAATGCTAAAATTTGCATTTTTCTCTGTAACTTATAAAATGACAATGATATTTTATATTCTATTTTCTCCTATACACTATCCTAACAGGTTATCTATTATTTAACGAAATAGTTACTTAGGCAGTAGGATAGTAGTAAGAAGTTGTTTAATCCTAATTAGGCCATATAATAACCTAATAATCTTCTGACTTACGCACGTTACTTTGATTGAAATAAAATCTCTTATAGTCTAATTTAACATTATATATAACTTCGTTTTAGCTTGATGGAGTATTTTGCACTGTTTAATCCTTTACTATTTAAAAAATTAGGTCAGATATTCCATGACCCAATTAACAGAACCAGAAAATAACAAAAACACAAATGACAATATCTTCGTTTGAATATTGAGGGAACGATCGAACTAAAGATCAATAAAAAAAAACAATACCATAATGTTCAAAACAGAAGCGCGAAAACAAAAGCGTATACAAAAAAAGTTTCCCAATTTCGAATATGGTCCCTGATGGTTGTCGGACAAACAATCTGTGGCCCAGTTGTCTATGAGCTACATAATATGGCGTAACAATCGTGTCAGCGATTCGCGGTGTTTACCCGATGTGATGGTTGTGTGTTGAACATTGTAACCGGCGATTAACCAACGATTAGTATCTACGAATAGGTCGACAACTTGACGCTCTTTGCTCACTTTTGTAGACAATTTAAGCATAACAAATGTATTATTTTCGGTTTAAATCTACTGATATACCGGGGTAGACGAAATGATTCATAGTTTATAATGTTTTTTTCTAAGAGAACAAATCAGACTTAGCAATGTCAGTGAAGGTATCATTACATTGAAGAGGAATATTTTAGGAGAGAATTTGAACATTTGTTTATACCTAAAGTTCATAAGTTTGTTACACAGGTTAATAGAAAGGAAGTAATTTGTATTGTTGGTGTATAATGGTTTTCATTAGAGATAAGGAGTACGTAGACATAAAATGACAGGATACAGTAAATCGGAGATTATTTTGATATTCTTCCAAGTTCTGCAAATACCGTAAAATGCATAGTTTAGTACGAACTCGTTCCGATTTCTGATGCATATTTTCCTAAAACGACTTGTTTTCAGTTAGCAAAGATGATGCGGGTAATGTTTTATCGATCACAACTTGTAAAGCAATAAACACACACACACATACGCAATAACAGTCCACAGCTGGACTTAGGCCTCTGCTTAAAATGTTGAAAGTTAAAAATGCTCCTTTCTAATAGAGAGGGTATCTATTAGAAGGAAACATAAAATAAATATATACGTAATAAAAATATTGACCAGACCCTCCTTTCCGAGCAGAGGCCTAAGTCCAGCTGTGGACAGTTAAAAAACTATTGATGATGATTAAATAATATGTATTACATAAATAATGCGTTATATTAAATAGTGGATTCAAAATAACATCGTTAATAATTATCTGTATATTGAATTTATTAAAACAATTCACAGTATTACCTACTCAATTTACATAATGAGTCCCTCAGGCACCTCATTATTACTTTTAGAAAAATCTAAATATTTTGGTACCTAATAGCAAAAAATGAAATTAATCTTTGAAATTCTATACTTTTATCTCGTAATTATTTTTTTATTTATTTAGGCTTCACACACTTTATGAATATACAGTATCGCGGGGGACTTTACAAACTTCATGAAACGGACACTTGTGAAAAGCTGTAAACTTCAAACAAGCAAATACTTCAATTTTATTAATTATGTGTAAAAAGGTGCTCAGAGTTACCATATTGTTCATTACTATGTACCAAAGAACTACATAGAAGAAAGAAAAATGTTAGTTAATAAATTCTGATGACAATAGAACCGTTGAGAAATGGAAACGACGAAAGGAATAAAATAAAATCTCAACACTAAATATTGTAAAACCGGCGTCGTTGACGTCACACTCACAAGATGGCGCCCGATGTGTGTTGTGTGCCTAGAGTTAGGTAAAGTGCACTGACCCCAGCCAATGTTAATGTCAGCTGTTACTTCACCGGTGAGATGTATTGACGAACTGTGTGATTTATGACCAGGGTGGCGGTCGTACTTACGTTTACGTTAGTTTTATGATCATAACTATGAAAAACAATAAAAAACTTCAGTTAAAAGTTATACTAAGTAAGTAAGTACTTAGTAACACAAACAGTTATTTTGTTTTACTGTCAACTAGTGTTTCCTCAGGCCCTTTTACTACTGGGCATTCTGAGCACATGTCCAGAATTCAGTAGGTCCCCAGATAACTAATCGATCATTTTATTCTAAACAAATATTAGTTTCGAAAACTCCAGCGAATATGACTGACTACAATGCTGTTTTCCTAATTTATCAAAATACAGCTCAGTCAAACTCGTAGTGTTCCCATTACTATAATTGATCCTGGGTCTCTAATGGACTACATACAGGCCTGATCGGACTTAAGATTGACTCCTTAAACCGTAGAAATACGACATACTTATATAGTTATGTACTAAAGTAGGTAGTTAATAATATTTGTAAATAACTGTCAAAGATATTATCCAGAGTTCCGGCCCGCGTTACTCGTCTAGATACTTACCTGTCATATCAAACATTTCGGCCAATGCTCTAATTTGAAAGAAATTAGGTTTTATACAGCACAGTACACTGGCACATTTAGCGAGGAACGGAAAGAAAGTTCTCTTTAACTATTTATGGTACAGTAGAGTTTTGAAGATGGCGTTGAATGGTTCACATTGTGTAGTGTAGGGTTGCCAGATCATACAAACTTTGCACTTATTTCTTTAGAAATTATGTACAGTCAAGTTAGTTGATTGAAATATACAGCTTTTACTATAAGTAATTAACCGGAGTTTTAAAGAATAAATGACGCCTTTGAAGCGTTCAAACTAAGCAGTGTTTGTATTATGAAAGACTAGATTAACTGATAGAATACTTATATACTTTTTGTGATAATATATATGTACATATCATACATAAAAAACACACAAACTCTGAAACAAATATTTGCAGATCATACAAACATTTGGTCCAACCCGGAAATCGAATCCGAGACCTCAAACACAGCATTCGCATATGCTTATACTGTGCATTTTACATCAAAAATTATCCTTCCTGTATTTATGAATATCAAATAAATTAGTTTAACTTAGTAATGTGATATAGATCTACATTAAGGGTCGAAACAGTGAACAAATTTGTATCCAACTGTTGGGCCCTGGTGCCTTTTCATTGTCTAAATATATGCGTCAAATTTTCAACTATGTGTAGATGTAAATATTAGTTTAACCTGATGCACACATATATGTCTTACCGATAATTTGCATAATTCAGGTTTTCTGTACAATTCCTAGGCAACGTATACAATATTGGGGCGTCCAGGAAATGTATGAAATATAACGAAATTTACTGTCCCATACATACTTTGCCTAGATATTATTTACAATTTCTAGTCATTGTACATGATACCTACTGATCCGCCGGCAATGTGTAAAATTAATAGATATGGTCTGTATTTTTGATTTTATGTAACTACTTACATGTCTAGAAAATGATGAGCAAAGGAAACGTGTTCTGTTTGCTTAAACAGAATCATCCAGGTTTAGGTTACGTTAGAACAGTGTACACTCTTGATTCCCTGTGTAATTGTTGAATGATTTGGATTGAGATGAGTTTAAGTGGATTGCTTTTACCTTTTCCCGTAAAATCCATAAAATTTCCCGCACATTATCGGCTGCGCATTAGACATGGTAGAGAATACCTAGACAAAGTATAAAATAAATAATACTTCATATAATATCTACAAGTTTAAGGTATTGTATACATTGCCTAGGTATTGTACAGAATACCGGATTGTACAGATTAAGGGTAGCATATACATCAGCATAAAAAATTAGCCTCGTTTAGTGGTGTTCTTCATCTAGACATGCAAAAAGTTCATTGAATAAAATTTCAACTCAATTATTTTAGAAAGGTTGTATACCAAAACTATAAATTAATGCTATTTATAGAATCTGTTAAAATTTAATGAGCATATTAAGAGGTATCGAATTTCCACAGATTCCCCTTATTTCCCTCGAGAGTGAGACTACCCAAGCCTTGGAGAAATTTATAGGCTAACCAATCATAAATTCAACTCGTTAAGGGCTCCCGAAGTGGCTTCACAAAATTTATTTCCCATAACTTCTATTGTAACGGCTCACCCTAACGTCGGCGGTCATGAAAACTATCTTTGTTCGAAAGACTTTTTTTATTCAAATAGTTTAAAGTAGTAAATACTACTCTACTGCAGATATTATCTTACATAAACAGAAGCGCCTTAAATTTGGACTTTCTAATTTTAATAAAAATGCAACTCAACCAATAAAGTGTCTTGAACTTCATTCATAATTATGCTACCATAGCTCTGTCATCATCTGAAATACATTTTAGGATTTTTTTAAGTTTTTATTTATCATGAAAAAAAAATTATTGGGAAATGGATACGGTCAATTTTACAAAAAAAAATGTAAAGAACTACATAACCTCTTTTCAGTTCACAGTAATTCAATCGTCGAATTCTGTGACCACTATTTATATTCAATCAATTATTTATAACTTTATATAATTTTAATAAAGAAAATATTATATAACTTTATAGATAGAATAATATTAAATGATAACGACTGCCTAGAGCTTCATAATGCGTATACGACTCATAAAACTCATCACTGACTGTGATCGTAATTTTGATTAAATAACTCATTCCAATAAAAATAAAGCACAAAGTACAATCTTATCAAAACAGACAGATTTGTGTTTGTATGATGTTATAACCTATGAGTATTTTGAAACACAAAGCCTAAAATTATTTAGTTCAAATTACTATAATAGTAATGTTGTATAAATCTTCATGTTAACTTAAATACCGGCAGGGCAATATGAAAATGCTTTTTTATTTTGGTCCAAACCAAGACGAAAAAAAGCTAGAAGTTGTCTTTGAACTTAATCTAGATACGGATAATGTTCATGATTGGCATGTAAATAAGTAACCGACGAAATAGGAATGCCGTGCCAAGCTTGAAAGTTATTTTAAGACAATCGCATTTTTGGTTGCCAGCCCTGTCGGAGAATGGCACTCTGTGATGCATTCAAGCGCATTGCACTATATTCTAACACAATGAAGTCTGCGGATGCTGAACAGTTGTAGTGGGTGAAAATGCTTCAACGCTATTTAATGATCTGAAACTAGTGTGTATACTTTTAGAATATTAGCGATTGTTTCAAATAAGGAAAGAGAGCGATACGGTATTCATGAAAAAAGAAATGCTAAACGTTTCGTTATTGTAGAAAAATGCAATTATTTTTGTTAGGATCATTTGCTTTAATTTACAGATAATTCTGTTGTATTTATCGTACATATAGAGATAATAATAACACCAAGACTACTACTATAAAAATATGGATTTCTTAACCCATAATAGTTCAGTGAAACAAAACTCCGATAACAATTTAACGAAAGGAAATTAAAGGTTTACTGAAAGTAGTAGATTTTACAAGAGGCACCAATTATAAAACTTACTAAATTGAACTTTTGGGAGCTTTTGATATAACTCCACAGATTATATTCACCAACTTGTAAAACCATAAAGCAATATTAAAAAATTCTCACCCGCACTGCGAAGGGAAGTAGTTAGTTGAACCTGCCAATGCATCGGTTACGGCACGAAGATACTGTTCTTTATCGTGGCCATTGTTCTATATCGAGTTATTGTATTCCAGATTTATTTAATATTATTAGGACTGGCGTCTGTATAAATGAATACTAACCTCGTTTGTAGAGTCACTTTCACAAGTTCGATTGAGACAGTTCAATTACAGACATATATGTATCATAGAATGTTGCGATGCTCTGATATTTTTGGATGATAGCTTTTTAAATATATTTTGCGCATCCTGACGACTAATTCTTGAAATAAAAGTGCAGTCAGATATTCGCCCGATCGAGATGATCTTGATACTGTCATAAAAACTATTTTTAATAATAAAATAGTAAAGTAATAATTAGAATAGCAGATTAACGATATAATTTTTGATCTCAATACGATATAATGACAGTACAGTCAAATTTGGATGTTTAACGATTACTTGGATTGGGTTTCTGTTCGCTTATATATTCACAGCACTCACTAGGATAAAATGAAAGTCGATGACTGTGCGTCCTTAAGTCCTGAGGAGTGTCTTCTCCAGGTGGGCCTCGACCATATATTGCAAAGGATTTAGTCTGGTTTGTGATTAACTTCGATGAATACTAAACGCAATCAAATTTCTACTCAAATGTGAATTATTTTGATATGAGGTTGACAGGAATCAAGATGATGGCATGAATATCGATGTTTCGTAGTAGAGAAGATTTTTTTAAGACTATCGTAATTATCAAATGCAATGCGACAATTCGAAAAATACATAAAACTTTGTGTGTTATTGCCTTACTACGCTCTTTCATCATCACCAACAACCCATAATGTCCCACTGCTGGGCTCGGGTCTCCTCTAAGGAGAGGGTTAAGGCCATACGTCCCCTCGCTGACCAAATGCGGGTTGGGGACTGGCAAGACAACGTTGCGGCTACGTAATCTTACCGTTGGATGTTTTTAAGCCGCCCAAAGGCCTCCAAGTAAGCTTCACGACTGTTATCCTATAATAACAACCGGTACCGACTGCTTAACGTGACCTCCGAATCACGGGGACGCTCATGGTAACATGCCAGTAACGGTCACCCTTCCAGGTACTGGCCGCGCCGTCGTTGCTTACCCTGGTGATTGTTTCTAATCACCGAGTGCAACTGGGCTATGAGCGCCTCTACCACGCTCTTTTATAGTTATGACTATTGTTTACCAATATGACACAATTAATCATTTTCCAACAAAAGTTAAATTTTCACTGAATATACAAAGAAATAAACTTTTTAATTGATATGGGCTTACAGATAATTGCGGCGAAACTTTATTTATTTATTTAAAACTTCATGAACATTTGTACAATGGCGGACTTAATGCCCAAGGAATTCTCTTCCAGTCAACCTTAAGGTGGTGTAGAAATCTTGTTAGGTAGGTAGGTGGTGCACAGAGGTTACATTATCAAAAGAAAGAAGCTTTACACAAAAAAAAAACATATATATACATATACACACACACACACATACATACATACACATGCATGCATATATATATATATATATGTATGCATATGCATAGAAACTTTAGTGTTAAAAATTTATAAAAGAATTATTCCCCTTTAAAATTCCTAAAAAAGTTTGCGACAGCGTATTATGGCTATTTTTTAATGTTGGCTCCCTGTAACCCTTTTTTTATTGGCCCCTCCAGACTACTCGCGAAATTACTCGTAGAAGTACCTGAAAAAGTTGACCGCGGTACGAAATATGCCGCTACCGTNTGGAAGCTTGAATATAAAAAAAAAAAAAAAAATACACACTCGTTTAAGCATATTTGTTCACGCAAACGCAGACGAAGTTGCGAAAGATCGTTTTTATCTATTTTTCGTTTAGTTTTATTCCTTTACATCGATGCAACCACAATTTTCCACAGTGAAGCGTGGTAGGTTACCGCCAACGTATAATAAATATACATCAAAATTCTATATTGTTAAGCGCTAAGTTATACACTCGTTTCAAGTCGTGTCTGGTTAGTTTGAGTATACGAATAGTCCGAGTCTGTCATAGTATAAGCGCAAATGGGCCTACGCATTATACTGCTATAACACAGGTGTATGTGTGTAATTTTTAATCGTTACGAGTGAGTTCGGAATTGCAAGCGATTGTTTTTGTATGATAGTCTAAAATGGCGTACTGTTTTGTAATGGCTATTCCCCACCACTTGGCCGGCCTGTGTTGTTCTATAAACAAACTTATGCCACGTGACAAACGGAGATTTAAATATAAAGTTTTAAATATTTAAATCACTTCCAAATTTAAATTTGTTCTATCCACGTGATAGGCAGGAAGGCCTGCTTTTTAGATATCAATCAGTCAGGGTCAATGAAATTATAAATGGTCAAGATGATAAATATAAGGTACCAACTACTATTAATAGTATTTTTTGTATTCGTCACATCCATGTATCAACAATTTTAACAGTCCAATCCTGGACGTAGGCCTCTAAGGCCTTAGAAAGGAGGTGTAGGCCTACTTTACCACGCTGTCCTGACGGATTGGTATAGGGTTTGTTCCAAGTTTTTTCTTCTCTTTGCAATGCTTTTGTCCTGTGTTTGTCTTTTATTAGCTTCTTACGAAACCCGTAGCATTAATAAGGGTCGTAACACTTCATATTCTCAATCTACCACCACTCGGATTGGTATTTTCATAGTATATGTACGAGCAAAGTCGTAAGTTTGTTACAGTTAACAAAATTAGCTTGTATCATCGTTTTGTACTGCACTCATGTTACATTATGCGCATACTTAAAACACATACTGTTGTACATTGTTTAGTAGCAATTAAACCAAAATTCGGTAAAATTGTCTACTTATTTATCAAACCAACTATTATTTACGTTATGAAAAATTACCATTACAGTATAGTTTTAAAACATCGAACTTTGACTCCAATGTGATTCTTCTGTATTGATCTTGAAAATTAAATCAGTAATTTGTTAGTCCCTGTAAATTATTACCACGTGTAAAATTTAAATGTTCCAATAAGAATACATGAATTTTAATTTAATTAAAAATAATATTAAACCAGTTCTCATCTAATTATTGAAACTGGTTTGCGATCTTAAATAATATGTTAAGTCTTGGATGCGTATCTCAAAATTAAGAAATGTATTAGGAATAGATGTTAGCTTATTGTTCTGATTTGATTTGTAATTAGCTCTAATAAGGTGTTTTTCCGGCATTTACATTATGAAATAGGTCATAAGATATCTGTCCAACCAATAAACTCATAAACTCAAAGCAAATGCTATTAAATCCATCCGGTTTCAGTTTCAAAGTGCCACGAAAGACAAGGAAAAAATTCAGGAAGACGCAGCTTCTAACCCCCAACGTTTTTACCTCATATGATATTCACAACTGCAATTTTATCGACGCCAATTTCAATTTGGTTAGATAGTAATCCTATCAGACGCAAATTGCTGGAGGTGAATCGTTTTCAGTCATCCTGAACAAACTCAATATTCTCGAATATGATACACGTAATCTCAAAACGTGTCCATACCCGACAGATAAAAACATGAAACATACAATGTAGATGAAGGTGGATCGGTATTATAACCTTTATATGCATTATGTCTCCCTTATTCATTCATAACATAGTTTAAGCTATGAAAAACCGTGGTTCTTTTTTTTTAAATATACAATGTAAGAATTGTTTTAGATGATATCTTTTTCCACACAGAAATATCAGGAACAGAGTTCATAGATTTGTAAATTTCAGTTTTAAAATGTATTTGGTTCTTATAACGAGAAATGTGAACGGCTGATATGATTTGTGATTATTAACAGTTTTTTTTCTCTATTTTCAGATCTCACGATGAGGTGTCTGTGATCTCAACTTCAGGCGGGTGCTTCCAGCGTTCACAATGACGTCGGAACGAGCAATCCCCCATTTGCGGGACATCTTTGGTCTCAACCAGCAGTACGATGCCAAAACTTTCGACGACAACGAAGATAAAACAAAGAAGTCCAAAAAGAAAAAGGACGAGTATCGTACTTATGGCAACGGCGACGTAAAAACTTTAGAGAGGCACCTCAGTATGAAGAAGACTATAAGGAAAAAGATCATGCGTGACCTTCAGCAGGCGTTCGTTGAAGACCCTAACGAGTTTAAGGTCGAGAATACGAGCCCTGAGAAACTGAAGGCAGAATTAAGCGCAGAAGCTGTGAAAATTGAGAAAAATGTCCGTAAAAACGATCCGACATTCCTGGATATGCTGCGGGGTGAGACGCGGAGTGAGGAGGCCAGAGAAGAGCAGCCGCCCGCTGAGAAGACCAGCTTCTGGCGACGTCTCACTATGAAGAATAAAAATAAAAGATAGATTCGAGCTGTGCGCCGAGTGCAGATGACGCTATGCTCCGTTCTGACCAACCCTACTCCGTGCGCAAACTATCGAAATGGCTCAGTCATAAATATTTTCTCAGGGATAGTTTCTTGAGAAAGGTCTCATGCTGTCTCTACTTTCTCACATAGAAAACAAAGATAGACATGACACAATTGCTGAGAAATTATCCTAATTATATACATTCTGATCCAAATAAATTTATTGGTTATATTTAAGTATGAGAATATGCCAAATGACTGTGGGACGATTGGTATATAAAGAACGTTACCATAATTACCAACTAATAGTGTTTATTTGAAACCTTACCATGTTAGCAATACAATTTAAACGGATATACTCGACGATATTCATACTTGAAAATGTGGAGAAATTTAAAACACAGTAAGGAAACAATAAATGTTTAAAATGATATTGAAGACAGATGCTGAGACAATAATATCAGTTTTTAACAATATCAATTAATTTCGCTCTTTTCAAATTTAGGACATATACTCCTCAAATTAGGCATAAAACTTCTGTAAGATGCGGTTTTAAACTATAAACCCTCTGTTTTTAATATGACTAGAGATATTACACGTCAGAACAGATGGCCGATGAGAAAGCACAGCCTAGCAAGTCCAACAAACAGATGAAAAAGGTTGTCGATGAATGCAGTAAAACCATTCCGTGGAATGGAAATCATTGAAGAAGGCTTATATTTAGTAGTTGACGTCCTACAGCTGAAATAGTGACATTAAATTTGTTGGTCATTTGAACGAAACCACATTTGGTTAATCTAAGTAGATGAATGTATGGATGGTTTGAGAATGGAATTATTCAATAGTAAATTGATTTATTCTTGCCGAATGTCAAATAGTTCAAATAAAATTGTTTGGAATAGATAACGTTTGAGCTATATGTAATTATTGTAAAGTTTTTGATCATTGTATTGAATTGTACTGAACTTTTGATCTACTTTACATACATTTTATGCATAATATTACACTTATGTATTGCTTATGAATCCCTTTTAGTTGTAATGATATCAGATTATGATAGCTTGAGAGATTTGTAAGCATTGGTGGCGCTGGATGGACGGAAATTGGTTGATTTACCACGTGGGGTGAGAACGGAGTTATGTGTCAACAATATCCTTGGCATATGTTACTTATATATAAATGATATCTCGTTCTACTTGTGATGTAACGTTAAGTCGTCTAAGTTAAGTGTACTTAGTGTAAGTATTTCGTAAGTGGCAATTGTGTAAGGTAGGCACGTGGCAATTCCTTGTTGTGACAATTTTTAATTATTATAATGCAACATAAATAATTTTACACATTTCTGAGTGTATGTTCTTTATAACCCATTTTAGGTAAGTATATTTTACACAACAGAGTTTTATTATTGTTATAAACCGACTTCAAAAAGCGAATCTAATTTCTTAATTTATATAATGTACTTAGTTGTTATATTTGTAATCGTTATCCAATGATAAAAGTCTATATTAAACAAGTATTTTCTACATGCTGTTTTTTGAAGTTAGTTTAAAAATAATGATAAATCTCACATGTAATTAATAAATTCCACATTTTTTCTCCAGGAAAATACGATAGAATGAGTAAAGTGAGAGCTGCGATATCATAATTAAAAAATATGTTTGTCCTGAAGAAATTTCTTTTTAAAATGGTCGTAAGTCGTCAACAGTTTTTAAGAGCCGTCCCCGCCACCCGGTTCGTCGGTGGCGAATTAGGTCCGATTGGAGGTCGTTCTCTCGGGCCCTCTCCGCCGCCTCCTTCTGCGTATGACGGCCGGTAACAAGAGATATCCTCCGATGACTGCAGTGCTAGTGCGTCACCCAGACGGGGCAAACCTCCAGCATGTGCTGGGCCGAGTCCTTAGAGTAATAATTTTGGTGACAGGCGGGACTCAATTCCTTCCTAGCGATCGAGTGCAGTTACTTCCCGAAACAACAATGGTGATGATGATGTAGAAATGAGGCTTTTGGCCTACGGTACCAGACTCGTTATACGGGTTAGCATAGGGTTTATTTCAAATTTTCCTTCGTAGTTGCCTTATGCGACACATCATCATCAGCCTATCATAGTGCACTGCTAGACACACTTGGGATATTTTACACACGGGGAAAGTGTAGAAAAAACCCACATCATACTTACTTATAAATGCAAAATTTGTTTTGGGCGTTTTCTATGTATGCATTTATAAAAAAAAAGTAATTTTGTATTTATATCAGTTGGTCTAGTACACATAATACAAGCTCTCCTTAGTTTGGGACAAGATGGCGTTGTGTGTTAGATGTTCGAAAATATTTATTATTATTATTTTACTGGCTTATCCGAAAAATGTTGTTTTGCCATATATGTATAAACATTTTGACTAATAAATATTTAGGAGTGGGTCACCCTTATCATTTAGGGGTATGAAAAATAGATATTGGCCGATTCTCAGACCCACCCAATATGCACACAAAATTTCATAAAAATTGGTCCAGCTGTTTCGGAGTAGTTTGGTATCAAACTCCGCGACACGAGAATTTTGTATATTAGATTATTATTATATAATTTATATTACATTCGCACGTGTGCCGATATATTTGGCTTAGTAAGTATTTTCAATAAGAAGAATCTAAATTCGGAACCAATTGACATGCAATTGGAGAGGCCTATGTCCAGTATTAGACTGTGATAGGCTGCTGATGCTGAATTTAAATAAGTGTAGTATAGGTGAAGGACTAAAATATTTCAAGCGAATAAAATCGCCTCAGCAACAACACGGTCCCCTTCCTAAACAAATGCGAAGTGCGATACAATTAGAATAGGTTCTTCTTCTTCCTAGCCTTTTCCCACTTTAGGTGGGGTCGGTCCTTCTTGTTTCACGATGCCAGGACATTCTGTCAAGGGTTGTCGGGTCCGGTAAATTCTCCTTCTTCAGGAGCTTGGTCATACTGGTCCATCGTATCAACGAAGGTCGTCCGTGCCATGTTTTGCCTTTTTTTTTCAGAATTCAAGTGTGATGGTCACTATCCTCAATGCGAAAAAGAACAATGCAGCATGGTGACCCACACTATGGCGGCCTGGTGAGATGCTTTTTCACGCCCCGCTTAAAGGACCCGGGATCGTAGTGGGAAGGAAACACGTGCGCTGGTAGTGAGTTCCAGGTTTTGACCGCTCGGCACAGGAAGGAAGCACCGAAGCGATGAGTACGAGAACGTATGTCTTCCACTTTAAAGCGTTGACTTCTAAGGCCGGCACGTGTTGTTCTGTAGAGGAAGGGAGAGGGGGGGATCAATTGGAAGAGCTCTTCAGAACACTCACCATGGTAAAGGCCATAGAGGACTGCCAAGGAGGCGAGAGAGATATCTACGCAACTGTAGAGGCTCAAGGGTCTCGGTGGCTTCGGGACTATCGATAATACGGATTCCTTCCGGTAAGCTTAGGGATGTTTGCACTACGTGCTGCTCTGGTCTTCTCATAATATGTCCATACAACCTCAATCTTCTCTTTGTTAACTTGCTCTGTATTGGAGCCACCTTAAATGAACCCTGTCCATCCTCGTTACTCCGCCGGACCACCTCAGCATTTTCATTTCTGTGGCGTGCAGTTTTTGGATGTGGCTTTCTTTGACGGCCCAAAAGCTTTCTCGAAGTCTATAAAAACCTAATGCAGGTCGTCTCGGTTCACACGGTGTTTCTCCGCTAGGATCCCGACTACTACTATACTTTCTGAGATTTTCAAAGTATGAGACGTAAGCTTAATGCCTCTATAATTTGCGCATTGTGTGACATCTTCTCTGTTCTTATACAAAGGCACAAGGTGACTGGGTCGCTATGAATTCGACATTTTGTCGTTCGGGGGATGATATTGAAAAACCTTGTCAGCCAATCTACGCCCATACATCCCAGTAGCATCCATATACTGTTTTTCATCTTTTTCACCGCATTAGTCACCTCTTCCCACCTAACTTCATGTACCTGTCCCTGAACAGGTTTGCAAAATATCCGGTTATAACTAGAAAATTTTTCGTTCATGAGCTCGTTATAGAATTGGTACCATCTATCGTTCAATTCTTTGTCAGTAGTGAGTAAATTGTTGTCTTTGTTTTTGATAAATTTATTAAATTTTATGTCTTGCGTGGATCTATGTCTAGTTTTAGCTATATGAAAAGTTCTTTGTCCGTTTCTGCTGTATTTATTTGATCGTATATAGTCTGCCTCGACTTTGCTCTAGATTGTGCAACCTTCCTCTTAGTTAGTAGTTTTGATTCCCTGTATTTGACGTGATCCTCCTCTGACCCTGAAGCCTGCCAGATTTTAAACAGTCTTTTCTTTTCCTTGATCTACTTCTTCACATCTTCATCCCACCTTTGTTGTAGCTAACGCCTCCCCTAGAAATGCCAAGTCTCACCTGTTCAACACAAGTTACATGTTCTTTCAAAATTTGACCAGGTTGCTAGAATTTAATAAATATTGTTCAATAATGTAATTTGTATCAATAATATAAAAAAAAAACAATTAAAAATATACAAAATGTACCTGATTCTTATTAAATCTTATTTTACATTCTTTATTTAAAAACAAAATGTTATTTTATGTCGATGAAGGTAATACAGAGGAACCGATGTGTATTCTTCTCGCTCTTTTGTAATTTAGTACTAGATACGAACAACACATAGTTGGGTTGAAGCAATAAGTTCCATTATCCATCTAATATTATAAACTCGAAAGTAGCTCTGTCTGTCTGTTACGCTTTCACGGCTAAACTACTGCAACGATTTCAATGAAATTTTGTCGTTGAGAAACTTTGATTCTTGAGGAAGAATATAGGCTACTCTGTATACTCAAAACTGTAAACTGCTTCGGTGGCGCAGTGGTAGTGTATATGACTGCTATGCTTGAGACTTGCGTCAAACGGAACGAGAGGGAGCCGTGCTTTCTCCCGAGCCACAGGTCGAGCACTGGCTGGATGACCTCGATGATGACGAGGCCGGCGGAAGGGCTTGAAGGCCTGTCCCGCCATTCCGCCACCAGGACCTCGCTCGATAATTCGCATTCGTCCTCACCAATGTAACGACGCGAGGCCTTTTGCCTCCAGGTCCCAGGGCGGAGATCCGGCTAGCACGTAAACCGCCTCATAGGAGATCGTGCGATAACCCCTAACAACTCTGACGGCCATCAGCCTCTGCGGTTTCCGCAGAACGGTGATTGAACCAGCCGTCAGGTCGGCCGCCCAAATCGGGGCCCCATATAGGGCCATCGACCGCACATTCCCCTCATACAAACGCCTGCGGGCGCTGGTGCCTACCATCACGTCCCAGATAGGTGACACACCTCTCCGTCAGGTAAGCCCTAACGATGCGGCGGAGGTAGGGAGAAACCCGATGGTAGCGCAGTGCCTCCCAAATACAACTCCAAGGCAGAGTGTTGAAGGCGTTAGAGATGTCCGCCAACATCACCCCGCCCCCGGGACACCGCTTCCTCCGCCAGGTCTCTCACTCGCAAAATCGCCGTAATAGTGGAGCGCCCACGCCGAAACCCAAACTGACACTCGGCCAGGTCCACAAGTGCGGATGAGGCGGGCTGTGACTATTCGCTCGAATAGTTTACCCACTTCGTCCGGTACGCGGACAGCGAGTCCGCAGGGCGCCCCGCCTTCCTGAGCAGGATCAGACGACCAGCTTTCCACTGAACGGGCAGCTGGCCCCGCTCCAGGCACGCCGAGTAGAGTCCTGTCAGTTGGAGAGTTCAAATCTTAGGTCAGACTAAATATTTGTATGACCTGCAAATATTTGTTTAGGAGTTTGGGTGTTTTCTATGTAAGTAATATGCATGTATTTAAAAAAATGTAAGTTTAAATACTGGTTGGCGTTGGATCTTAGATGTCCGAAAAATAATTATTTAGTTATTTTCTAAATTTATTTTGAAATGTTAACTAGAATACCAGTAGTGTTAAATCTATGTAGCTACTAATGAAATAAAATATCATAAGGGTCATTTCCTATATACACATATATCAACAACCCATAATGTCCCACTGCTGGGCTCAGGTCTCCTCTCAGGAGAGGGTTAAGGCCATACGTCTCCACGTTGGCCAAGTGCGGGTTGGGGACTGGCAAGAGTACGTTGTGCCTACGTAAATCTTGCCGTTGGATGTTTTTTAAGCCGCCCGAAGGCCTCCAAAGCTTCACGACCTAGTAGGTATATATATATATATATATATATGATATATATATATATATATATATATACCTACTAGGGCAGCTAGTAGGAATTCAGGTCATGCCAATTGATGAACCAATATTATGCGATGATGATGTCTCTTGATGATTCCTAGCCCATTTCAGCCAAGGCTACCAGTCTCAACGGAGACTAGCCAACTACGTATAAGATATTACAGTGCAAACACAGGTGCACTCTCTGTTCCCTCACCCTTAAAGGCCGATGAACAATTACCTAGAATATGAATAGTACCACTACTCCCTCGGAGTCCACGTACATATACCACCCAAGTTCTTCTAACTTATTAATCATTAATTTGCTGAGTATTTATGAGTTGAGGTGAGGTAAATATTTCAACAAATAACTTTACTGTTTTTTTAGTTTCCTATTGTGATATTGTCAAATGTAACTATTTTGAATAACTATAACTTATGTATTCTTGAAAGTACAGGACTGTAAAAAGTCTAGGAATTAATCAAAATTTTATAAGACGTCACTTGAAGTAAAGCCTAAAGTAATCTCAAAGCACTTAAACCAAATAAGTATTTTCAATTTAAGGCTTGTGTTCCATATCAACACCCTAAAGCCTCAGAAGTTTTAGTAAAATTTCTAAAATCAGCTTTTCTGAAAAATAGTGGCCTAGTGGTCTGGTGGTTCGCTTGGGCATAACGAACGCCATCTAACTGGTAACGATTTAATTCTCGAATGTCACTCCATAATCATGATGTCGGATAATTACCAATGTGAGAAGACATTGGAAAGTTTATATGTAGCGCCATCTGTGGGTCAACTTATAAATGTCGACGGACATGAAGTGATTGTGTAATTAAAATAGAATATGGTTTTAAAGGATTCGTGAAGATGGCGCTTGGCGCCAAACTCGCACTGTAATTGGGAATTAATAAATATAAAAAACATATTCTTAATATTTTTTGTATTTTAATAATAATAATAATTAAATTCAAACCCAAGAGAGCCGTAAGTTATCGGACTCATACAGTAGAAAACAAAATCATTCTCGTAATAAAAATTCTTCAAATACAGTTCAGATTTGCTCTTGATGCTAAAAACGTAAACGTCATAAAAGGTAAGTCGAGAGTAGTTTGAAACTGAATTTTTACTCCAGAAAAATGAACAATTAGCCTTCTGGTCTGTTATCAATGCTTAATTACACCTAGCTAAGCACATTCATATAAGTTTTGAGTCGGATACAACCTGACACTAATTTGTATCATTGTAGGAGAGGTACCGTAACCGTAGACTGTCCTAAAACTACTTTTCAGCTGACAAAAGGTGACCTGACCGACATCTATCATTTTCTCGCACTCTAGATTGACATTCCGAACTGTAAATGATTCTTTGTTGTATTTTATAAAGCATTTACAACCGTTAACAAAATGTCTCTCTGAGAATGAAAGATATTTAAACTTTTCTTTCAGGTACGTGTACGGTCAATTTCAATTTAAAACTGTATAACAGAATCAGTTTTTTCATACTTTTAAAATATGGTGTACAATCGATCAATTTGATTCGATTAAAACCTTAATCGAATCAAATTGATTGATTGTAATAAGTACTAAGTATTCGTAGTTTCTCCTATTTAATACAAGTCTGCAAAATGGATAGATCAGATACGAAACCGGCACAAAATTTAAGGGCTCAGAATCGAATGCCGAATAACCTACATCCATAAGCTGGCTATGAGCTATTGCAGTCCACTGTTGTGCATCATTTCCTCTGCCTTCCGTCCTCATCTACTTCGATAAATTATTAACGTTTGTTATATTTACATCATCATTGTTACAGTCTGTTGAAGACTAATAGTCATATAGTCGTACATACATAAGTCAATATGGTGGCGTTGTATAAGAGGCCTTATCACCGGTTATTCAGCGAATCGTTGTTTTCGGTGAATTATGATTTACGATGATCAAGATATTTTCAACGAACATTTACCTGTTCTAGTTATGCATAACTAATATCTTGAACGCTATATTGCAATAAGGTAGGTAATATCTTAGGTTTCGTTCACAGAAACCTATACCCGTGAGTCCTATGTACTAGATAAGTATGTAGCTGTCTGTTTAGGTATTACTTGTGATAGTTCGCCTTACCGTAATGACTAATCCGTGGCTATTGTTATACTTTACCATAAAATGATGCCGCTAAGCTGTGAAGCAGATGTAGGTTCCTCTTGTATATTTTCTAAAAAGTTACATGCCATATGCTCAATTGCTATCCATATCCTGACGGTTGAGAATATGGTGTCAGCACCCCCAGTCAGAAGAAAAACTTGAAACAAGCCCTACACTAACCTGCCTGGTCAGCATGGAATAGTGGGCTAAGACCTCCTTTCAAAGAAAACGGCCTTGTCCAACAGTGGACTGTTATAAGCAGTTGTATGCCTAACGCCTAATGCAACATAGTACTTTTGATTTATGGCAACAAACAGGATTTTCGAGCAGCTTTTTTCTTAGGTTTCTGGGTAGGGTTTCTCTCAAACTGAAACTTGACAAAACTTGACAAAATGATTGCCAATAAAACATTCAGCTAAGATCACAATAGCTGTAGATACATAAACAAAGTCACGAATACAGCCTCAGTTTGTTAGAAACAGTACAAGGAAATAAAACAACAGATAGGGTTAAAAAAGAAATTTATTTATTTCAAAAATATTATTTTAATTAAATTTGGTTTTTCATTTAACAATGAGAAACATAATTTATAACAAATGTTGTTTGTTTTCAATATTTATTAAGTTTTACAATTTCTTTTTGATTTTTAAACAAACAATTTATGTAGTTCGTTTTTATTCTTTACCACCCGTTCACAACCTACTATCGACTGAGAAGAACGGGCAAGAAACTCAGCAGATAATACCTACGCACACATATTCGGGTAACCCACCCATTATTTACCCATTTACCCATTAAAATCCAAATTTGATTTTAAGTTACCTACGTCGAGGGACAAGGGGCTTCAAGGTGCATTCATTTTCATTCGATAAAATATTGATGCATAACTTATGTTCTTTCAAAGCTGTCTGGATATATTATTAAATTGATACTGATTTCATGAAAGAACTTTTCATTTAACAAGTAAAAAAAGGTATTGGGCATATTATATCGAAACTGAGGAAGGTCATCTAAACCTAAGTCAAGTAAGTCGGTCCATTTTCGAATGCACAGTTTTTATCAACTTTAGTAATGAAAGAAGAATGATAAAAGAGGTAATAAGAGACTATAAAGGAAAAGTCAAAGTTGTGCTATAATTTACCTACTTCAAACAACACCTGCCTATTCCGTCAAGTCAAAAAGAAGTAGCGTTTCTGTTTTTCTATCATGTTCATCCTAAAATTTGTTTTTTCCTTTGGGTATATTAGCATCTACTAGTAGTGCATAATATCGAGGCCGACTTTTGTAATATGTAGATAGAGCCTTGACTAATAAAGTTTTTTTCTAATATATATTAGCCTCTAAGGAAAAGTCAAAGTTGTGCTATAATTTACCTAATTCAAACAACACCTGCCTATTCCGTCAAGTCAAAAAGAAGTAGCGTTTCTGTTTTTCTATCATGTTCATCCTAAAATTTGTTTTTTCCTTTGGGTATATTCGCATCTACTAGTAGTGCATAATATCGAGGCCGACTTTTATAATATGTAGATAGAGCCTTGACTAATAAAGTTTTTTCTCTCAAAATCTCGCACGACTTCTAAACTGTGTTTGTCAGAACTTTGAATACAAACACATAAGTCAACTTTTTAAATATGTACTGTTTTTTATAGTCTCTAGTCTTGTAAATAGTCAGAACGGTGATCTAGGAAATTATTAAGTTTCAAAAAAGAAACAAAATTAAAAAAATATATCGATTCTGACAGTTTATTACACAAACAACGATTCACAGATATTTCTATATTCCTTATTATATTCTGAGACAACATCGACGGTATTCGGGGCACACAGATACCATTAAATTTATTTATTTATGAATTAAAGAGTTTCTACTACTCATGTACAAAAATACGTTACTTTCATACAAAAAGTTTACATAGTATTTAGATATTTAATCGAAACTAGAGAATTTGAGTTCCGTTACGAGATTATAATTTAAGAAAATAGTAATCAAGGGCATAAAATCCGAAGCGAATGACTTTATTAAATCTAAGAACACTAATTATAAAGCAATTTGTAATTACTTAGCCTTAAATTTTTAATTAAATAATGCTTTCATAGCAACTTATTTAAAAAATACATTTACGTTTCATAAATACAATCCTACAATTTACTTATCACGCGAACTAAATTCCTAGACTACCCTACACTAAGCCACGCCTGATATCTTACGAGTTACCTAAGCCTGCCAACAAATTAGGCATCTTCCAGATTCGTTTTATGGAGTCTATGTTTCGGACGTCCTGAATCTACGGCCTGTTATAACTCTAAAGTTCAGGGGCTATTTTTCTTAACTAGTCAGAGCATTCAAAGCGAATATTATACTATCTTACGACATAAAACTACAATACTTTCGGGGTATGTATACACATATTTATACTGCAATAGGTACATCTATAACCTATACCTACCTTAAAATATTTGCCTTACTATATATTCAACTCTAGTTTATTGTAAGATGTCAAACACTGAATGTATTAAATATACCTACGTATCCTAATTATTAAACAATATAATAAGTCATCGCACGGTTTACTAGCCTCCTTTTCATAGCTAATCTTATTGGATAATTATACATTAATGGAACTCTCCTTTAGTTATTCGATGTTATATTTTTCATTGATGTCACAACTGATGTAATTTCAACACTCTCCTGACCCCTCATTATTTTTAAATCAATGTTAATCTTTTGCATATGAAAAAAAACGATCATAATATTTAATAAAAAATTGTACAAATATATACAAGCTAGTAAATATATATTAAATTATACCTAAATAGATAAACTTAACATGCCTGTAGTGTTACGGCTCCCGAGATTGTTTCATAGACATTTTGTAACTAATCGCTGCCTAAGTTCCGTTGTTAAAAAGCCTGCCTGACGCCGCCAACATAATACTAATACATCTGAAAAATCAAATAAGTTTGCAACAGTTAAATCTAAGAACGCATACTTTGCGTGTCTCTAAATAGAAAATAGATCTGAATTCACTTAAAGGTGAGTTAGTAACAAATCGGTTATAGTGTGTCCGCTAGGCAAGTGCAATTTATATGGCCAACTAAATACTAAATGATAATGTCTTTGGGAAATTTCGAAAGTATGTGAAATTATTTATATGTAATACCAAACATGCTGTGTTTCACCAAAAGGCGTTGTCGTGTAATTATAAATTATTTTTAGTGTTTGTATTCTTCATGAATATATTCGAAATTCTGCTAATAATTTTACGCCGAAACATGTCGTCAACGATTAGTACATCGACATACCCTCACTACATGCAAATAGTTTTCGATTTTAACTTTTGATACGCCTGTGAAAACCTCAATTCTTTCGATAACGTAAAAGTTTAGCAGAATCGGACACCGAATGAAGAAAATTTTGGAGACTTATTATCTCCTGCAGTTAGTGAATATCTTAATTAAAATGAAGATAAATTATGTATAGTCTGTATTAATACCTTGAACTCTAATTAATTTTCTGTACGTTACTGAAGTGCTACTAATACTGATGCAAATTTAGATTCCATCCTGCGGCTTCCACGAAAGGACTCGATTAAGTGAAGAAACTATGTGTCTATAGTTTTGTCGATGGATTAAGGCGGCCATGTTGTTTTACGACGGAACCTTACGCGGGGTCTGTAGGAAAAGCGGTCAGAATAAATATGTGTGCAAGTTAGGTTTAGCTCCTGAAATAATATCAAAAAATTATACACGAGTTAATAGCCACGTATATTATTAAAACCAGTGGCTTCAGCTTTCATAAGATAAATAGATAATTAAATGTCTTGGATAAACTTGTAATGAATTCTTAATACGAGTTAGTAACAAAAGCTCAAGTACATTTTACACAAATATTTACAGCGTGACATCGGGCCCCATAAAGCTAGTAGAAAGAATAACGTTCACGATACGCAGACGAATTGAATAACTAAAGTAACCAAAACCACGTAACAATACTTTTACACCAACATAAAACCAAGTGCGCAATGTATTATTGCTACCGTGATCATGCTCGATTTGTTGGGGCTATCAAAGAAGCAAAGACAAAAGACTGCACCATTCATGTTATTAAAAATAACCATTCCGGGAAGTGTTCATGCTAACTGAACTTTTCTATGAACAATGCATAAGCGAAATAGTAGTACCAAACTGAAATTACTTAAAATTCAAGTTTTGCCGTTAACACACTTTAGTAAAAAATGCCTTCAAAGTTATGAAACTAAAATTTGCATTTGGATCTTATCAATACTTATGTAAATGAAACAAAAATACTGAATACATTTACGATAGGTACACTATGTATGTACGTGATAATATGGTACTGTATATATATATATTTATATATACGGTGTGTGCTTTCGGTTCATATACGTTACGTGAAGTATTTGTATCCTATGGTAAATACATATACGGTACAGTAGGTATAAATATGGTACGGAAGGTACATATATACAGTTCTGTAGATATTTATACGGTACGGTAGGTGCATATATACGTTACGATAGATGAATACATCATGATATGCCAGTTATACCTACATACATAGTACGGTAGTAGTATATGTACGGCCTGTATATTTTACACGGTTTTACGGCATACGAGAATACGTATACACACTACGTATACACTTAGGGAGCATTTACATTTAACGATAGGCACTGTATACGGAACGATGGATACTTTAGATGGTAAGGTAGGTACAGTAAATTTCACATGGTTTAATGGTATACGTAAATACGTATGTTTTCCAGGAACAGTACTAAAAACTGAATAGAAGATAATGTTTACACATCAGATTCAATATAAAATGATTAGCGGAATGCTCATCGCTTTAACGTGGAACCAAACACAGGCGAAAAGTGCGTTTAATATAATAATAATAACAATAAGTAGGTACGGTAGGTATACGATATATGGTACAGTATATATGTATACGTTATGACAGGTGTATATACATATCCGACCGGTAGTTGGTATAGATACGGTATGCGGTATGGTAAGGTATATCTTAGGTACGGTAAGTGCGGTACATTACAAACGGTTAACAGAAACCACAAAAACCCGAAAAGAAAACATCGTTACGTAAAATATTACGACAGATACGGGATATATACGGTACGGTAGATAGGCACGGTACATTTTACAGGGTTTTACGTTATACGGTACGGTACATTTTACAGGGTTTTACGTTAAACGATAACCACCTGAAAAGGTAGCACTGATCACATATTACGGTAGGCATTCTACATGCAAATGTTACGTTTTGTACGTTTGGTACGTTGTTTATACAGAATACGAAAGGTATAAATAATATAGGGTACGATAGGTACGGTACATTTTCTTAAATAACCTCATGTTCTTGTAGTTTACCACTTTCAAGGTTTTTTCACTCTTTCTTATTTCTAACTAAAGCATCTTTCTCATTCATTTATATTTTATATATACGGTCTATTACTTTATGTTTGATGACGTCTAATTCTAACTTTCTAACCATCATTTTCACCCATCTACCTACGCAGTCTCGTGTTTTGTTATATTATTAATCAAATTTCTTTTTGTATAATACTACTTATCCCATTTATTTTATCATTTTTCTCGTATGTTATTTTTTAAATTAGGTTCTTCATGAGTTTGCCAACCTAACTTGTTTTTTTTCTGTTCTTATATACATCTCTGTCTGAACAAAAATTGCCTATTTCAACAAAAAATAGCTTAAGTTTCTTAATTCTATTAAAGCGATATCTTATCAACTATTGTTTCTAACCATTAACTCTTTACATCATCTTGCCAAAAATATGACAATTGTTATGACACCTCACTAAAGTATTTGTTCCTCAAATTCGTTCAGGTCATTCGTTTGGCATTTTTTGTATTTAATTTATTTACGTTCATAATTGTGACCCCTAAGAACTTACTTATCTTTTACTTTCATTATCCTAAGTTACTAGCCTTGAATCCTCATATATATTTTCTCTAGGTATTAGAAATATATAGGTATATATCGTTCATAATTTCGACGGTTTTCATATAACCTACGGCAAACGTATTTATCGTGAGTATATTCTGTTGCCAGTTTTTATTTGTGATTTACCTTTCCACTTAATATTAACTTTACCTAAATCGTAAAATATAAAAAACCATTTCTTCAATAATACTCTTGAACTGTTTATTGCGCATTAAATATATATTTTCGTGCTTTAATAAAATTAAACGTTTCCTATAATTTTAGGCATTTTTTTGTCATGTCACATTCTATTCTTACTTGACCCTTACACACTATTTTTGAGTACCTTTTCTGTTAATGTTCCGAATTATTATTTATGTAGCTTATCGCTAAAATAGTACTTGAATGTCTAATATATATAATATATTTTACAATTATTAATATCTAATATCTTTAATCTGCCCAATTTTCTACGTATACCATGTATATATTTATTTCTACAAGAAGGTATGGATCAAATCAATCAATTGTTACTCTTAACTTGATCTATTGTATTTTGTCTTTGTATTACTCAAGTTTCTTCATTCATAATAACCTAGTTCTAACACAGTTGCACATGATGTGGTTGGTGGTGCCTATAATACGTATGTAGCTTGATTCTTAGTCTATAAGTGGTTTTGTTAGTTCAGTTTTCTTTTTGACAACCTTTTTCTTCTTCGTTTCATTTTGTTTTATTACAATAGTTGTTAAAAAATTACTTTGTAATTATAAGTAGTCATTTCATCTGTGTAAAAAACACTATTTATATTAGTGGCTGTATTTATAGTTATGGTGTATGCTACCAATCAATCAAAGTATGTACCATCTAACCGCATATTGTATTTCCTACTTACCCTGGTTTATAGTACTTACTTCCTACCTACCTACCTACCTTTGATTTAAATTGCCTACCTACTTACTGTATTTCCTACCTACCTATGCACTGTTATGCCTACCTACCTATGCACTGTTATCCCTACCTATATACCTATTGTGCTACCTACCTACCACCTACGTATTGTAATAATAATCATCTATGCATGATGCTCTATATATATTCTATTTCTTACCTATCTACATTTTTTACTCCTACCGCCCTACATATTTACTGCCCATTCGGTTGCATATTTTATTTACTACGTAACTACATATGAACTATATTGCCTACCTACCTACTTATTGTATTTTCTACCTACCTACGCATTATAATTTCTATTTACGGATTGTTCTGCCAATCAACCAGCTTGTTGTATTGCTTGCCTATATATTTATTGCATTTTCTATTTTACCTGCCTATATATTGTAATGCTTACCTATCTACGTATTGTAATGCCGATCAACCTGTGTATTGTATTGCCTACTACCTACTTGTTGTATATCCTAATTACCTACGTATTATAATGCCTATTGTAAACGTGTGTTAACTACGTGTTTTTCATACAATCACTAATAAGGCACACTTCGGTATAAATTATTAAAAAAGAAACTTAAAATATACTTTTTATGAAGCAGTTAATTCATTATTGTTACCTAACACGTTTTTCTGTCTTAAAAACTATCCTAGATGTTACTTTAAATGACTTTCTTTCAAAATTTATGCTTTCGATTCCATAAATATTAAGATATCTCTAATCTAGTTAAAAACTATATTGTTATTTTATTTTACGATGTGTAAATAGTCCTTGAACTGTTGATGTGTAAATAGTCTACTTTCTACTCTTCACTATTATGAATTAATTCCATTCACTTTGTTTCACATGTCTACTAAAACATTATCAAACTTAATGTACAACTTATTTGTTGGCTTTACTTTAAATTATTCACTTAACCACTGCAATAGGATCTTTTAAACACACTGAATGATAAGGGCTTATAAAATTATTATACACACCTAAACTATAATAAAAATCCTTGAAAACGAAGTAAGATTATCCTCTTAATTTTCCTTTCAGTAACCAATAAACCATTAATTTTAATTAAGTATTTCAACAATACTTTCACTTCTCCATAATGCTTATGATGATATTTAAGTTATTCCGAAACTGTTCATACTAAAGACAATGCTAGTCAATCCTACACCGGACTTGTCCTTGGGATATTATATTTAGGAATATTGATTCGCATGTTTGTGAGTAGTCAGTAACTGCCCCACTTTTCAGTTTCCAAATTTTATTTGTATAAATAATGTGCATTTTCCGATATTACACTTAATACACAACACAGTCTTGTCCTCGACATATAAATACAGAAATATCCATTAATTTAGTTAAATAATGTTAACGACTCTTTCACTTCTTCGTTTTAGGTTCTTTATATTTAACAGCGATATCTTAGTTACGTATTGCAACAGCTTGTCTTTGACGTTTTATCTATAGATACACGATAAGATCTCTTAATTTTTGATTTTTTTATTTCATCATGTATAGTTTTTCTCCCACTTCTCCATAATATTTCGTAGTACTACTGAAAATTCTAAACTAATCTTGTAATTTATGAAAACACGAATACAACATTAATTGATTTAAAAACGTTTGATATTTTAGTTCTTAACATTAACAACAACCTGTAATGATCTCGTCATTGATGTATAAATATACGAATATCCATAAGTTATATGATTTCAATAATTCCAGTGCACATTCACGATATAAAGTACTCATATAAGCTGTCCAACCTTTGTGTGTATCAATAACAATACTGAGACTGAACTTGTCTTTCATGTATAAATATACTCAGCTGGGTTTTTTTTTTTTTTTTAAAAGACAACTCCCGCATTAGGAATATACATTCCTGTGTCGCGGGGATCTTTACAAACATACATGAAACGGACACAAAGTACACCCAGACTTAGAACAACAATTTATGGATCACACAAAGTGTTGTCCCATGTAGGATTTGAACCCACAACACTTGGCACAGTAGGAAGCGGTGTGGCGACCACTCCAACCACTAGGCCAACCGTGTAGTCAAAAGTTTACCTGTCCATAATTTTAATAATATGTCTGTTTCTCCATAATGTTAGCTTTCTTAGCCTTTCGGTATTTAGATATTTGAGTTGTTCAAAAGTCGTATGTTTTGATGCTATACTGTATAGTTATTACTAAGAACAACTTAAACTGGTCATGTTCTTGTTTTTTGAATATACGAATACCATTTAATTTATTTAAATCACTTCAATAATTCTCCCACTTCGCCATTATGGTAATTCTTAGCAGTCTAAATAGCATGAATATATTCCGAATCTGAGCTCATCCTAAAGACATATAAGAACATTAAATTCTAATACTAGAATAACTTTAGTAATTCTTAAGCTTGTTCATAGAGTTTTGTATCACTACAGAAAATCCTAGACTAATCTTGACTTATAAATACATAATTACGAAAATCTTTACGTACGTACTGATTGTATTTCCTTCCGACTTATTACATATCCTGCCGAGCTTCGCATTGTAATTTCCACCTTTCTGATTATTGTACTTCCTAACTACCTACAGTATGCACCGTCTCATACCTAACGACATAATTATTTATAGCAGACGACAAGTGTTCTAAATTGAGGATTTTAAAAAAGGCAGGTAATATATGAAATCTTGTATTAATATTCGATTTTAAAATACACTTAAAACACGCTACTAGGTAGCTACTACGTCTCATTTTGCACACTATTCTAAACGTGTGTTAACCACTTGTCTTTTATACAATCAATCATAAGGCACACTTCGGTATACCGGTACTTCGGCATAATAAATAAACAAGAAACTTTACTTTTTAAGGTAGTTAATTCATTATTCTTTCTAACACGTTTTTGGCAACTATAAAAGACTAACAACCTACCCCGGCTTCGCATGGGCTCTTTACGGAAAATATAATACAGCCTACGTTACCCCAAGAAGATATATATATATATAATATATGTATATATATAATACTAAAAAAAATAACAAATCATATACGAAAACCTTCAAGAATCACTATCTATTGGTAAAAACCGCATCAAAATCTGTGCAGTAGTTTTTGAGTTTATCGTAAATAGAAAGACAGACAGATGCGATGGACGACTTTATTGTATAATATGTAGTGATTATTATAAGTTACTTTAAAACCAGTCTCAAAAGTCATTGTTTCAATTTCATATATATAGCTCAGAAGATTTATTTAATAATTACGACGTTTAAAGCTAGTTAAAAAATTATATCGTTGTCAATATGTTTACTTAACGATTTATAAATAGTCCTTGAATACTATTCTTCTTTTTATTTAGAGATATTTATGTGACATATGAAATAAAGTGAAAGGAATGAATCCTTTCACTTTATTTCATATGTCACATAAAAACATTACTAAACTTGAAGTTAGGTACGTAAAGTTTATTTGTTGGTTTTAATAATATCAACTTTCAAATTATTCACGTAACCATTGCAAGAAGATCTTTTTAATACATTGAACTACAAGAGCTTGTAAAATAACAATACACACCTAAATTATAATGGAATTTTTTGAAAACGACTAATGTAGGTACTATCCTCAAATTTTCCTTTCAGAAGCCAATAACCATTAATTTTAATTAAGTATTTCAACAATACTTTCACTTCTCCATAATGCTCGATATTTAAGTTATTCCGAAACTGTTCATACCAAAGACAATCCTAGTCAATCCTAGACTGGTCATGTCCTAGGGATATTATATATAGGAATATTGATTTGCATGTCTGTGAGTAGTCAGTAGCTGTTCCACTTTTCCCGCAATTTTATTGCATTAGTTTAGTGCATTTTCCGATATTACACTTAACACACAACACAGACTGATCTTGTTCTTGACATATAAATATAGAAATATCCATTAATTTGTCAAATTATGTTAACAATTCTTTCGTTTCTTCGAGTTTGTTCTTTACATTAAACATCGATACTTTAGTTATGTGTTACTACTATTTGTCTTTGACATTTCTTTCTATAGATATACGCATATCTGTTGTACTGAGCTGTATTGCTGTACTGCCTAAATTCTAGCCTAATCTTATGCGTGATTTATGAAAACACGAATATAACAATCATTCATTGAAACCATTTCAATAATTTCTCCATAACGTTTGATATTTTAGTTCTTTAAATGTTCCTTTCATTCCTGCCTGTTCCAATACTGTAGTTAACACTAACAACAGCCGGTACTGATCTAGTTATTGATGTATTAATATACCAATATCCATTTCTTTATTATTATTATTTTATTATAATTCCAGTGCACCTTCACGATATAAGGTATATTGACCCATCCAAACTTTGTGAGTATCAATACAATACTAAATTGACCGATCCCGTATGAGTATACTCAGCTTGTACCTGTCCATAACTTTAATAATATGTCTGGATCTCCCTGTTAGCTTTCTTAGCCTTTCGTCATTTAAATATTTCAGTTGTTGAAATATCGTATGTTTTGATACTATGCTGTATAGTTATTACTAAGAACAACTTAAACTGGGTTTGTTCTTGTTATTTGAATATACGAATGTCGTTTAATTTATTTAAATCACCTCAAGAACTCTCCCACTTCGCCACTATGGCCATTTTTTATTTATCCAAATAGCATAAATATATTCCAAAGCTGAATTCATCCTAAAGGTGTATAGGAATATTAATTACTAAATACTTGAATAACTTTAACAATTATTTAGCTTCTTAATAGTTTTGTGATACTACAGAAAATCCTAGACTGATCTTGTCCTTCACTTATAAATACATAATTACGAAAATCTTTATCCACCTACTTATTGTACCTCCTAACTACCTACAGTATGCACCGTCTAATACTTAGGTATTGGCATATGACATGATTATTTATAGCAGATGACAAGTGTTCTAAACTGAGGATTTTAACAATAAGACAGGTTAATGTATGAAATGTTGTATCAATATTTGTTAATAATACACTTAAATCAATACACGCTACTAGGTAGCTACTATGGCTCAACTTTGCATACTATTCTAAACGTGTGTCAACTAATTGTTTTTCATAATAAAAAAGAAACTCAAAATATACTTTTTAAAAGATAGTTAATTTATTATTCTTTCTAACACGTTTTTGGCAACTATAATAGACTAGCAACCTTGCCCCGGCTTCGCACGCTCTTTACCGAAAATATAATATAGCCTATTATTCTCTGAGAAGATGTGCAGCTTAATTTTTTCCGATGTCTTTAACAAATGTCGTTGTATTTTAGTCAATACAGTAAAAAAAAATTAACAAATTATATATGTAAACCTAACTCGCTCTAACTATTGGTGAAAACCGCATTAAAATCCGTGCAATAGTTTATGAGTTTATCGCAAACAGACAGACAGACGCGGTGGAGGACTTTGTTATATAATATGTAGTGATTTATTTTTGTTACTTGAAGAGACAGTCTCAAAATTCATTCTTTTGTTTCCACAAATATAGCTCAATATGTTTATTTCTTAATTATGACGTCTAAAGTTAGTTTTATAATTATATTGTTGTAAACATGTTTATTTTACGATTTGTAAACAGCCCTTGACTACTGTTCTCCTTTTTGTTTAGTAATAATAATGACTTCACATCACATGTCACATAAAACATTACTTAACTTGAAGTAGGTAGGTACAACTTATTTGTTGGTTTTAATAAGATCAACCTTCAAATTATTCACGTAACCACTGCAATAAATAGGATCTTATAAACACACTGAATGATAAGGGCTTGTAAAATTACTATACACACCTAAATTATAAAAAAATCCTTGGAAACCAATGAATATATATAAACGAATCCATTACTTTATTTATATAATTTCAATAATTCCAGTGCATCTTCACAATTTTAGGTATAGGCTGTCCAAACTTTGTAAGAACAACTTAAACGAATTTTATCTATCACATATAAAATATACTTAGCGTGCATCGATCTACTATCTATGGTTTATAATTTTAATAATATTTCCATTTTTCTCCATAATTTTTCTTGTCAAATCGTGTGTTTCGATATTATAATATGTAGAACAACCTAGCCTAGGTTGTTCTTGTCATTTAAATATACGAATATCAGTTAATTTATTTAAATAATTTCAATTACTTCCAAATTTGTTCATTATTAGTATTTTAGCTGTCTAAATGACATGTATATATTCTGAAACTGAACTCGGCCTAAAGTCCTATAGGAATACCATTGTCTAAGTACTTAGAAGAACTTTAATAATTCTTTAGCTTCTTTATAGGGTTTTGTACTACTATAGAAAATCCTAGCCTGATCTTGTCCTTGACATATTATTATACGAAAATCCATGTGAATACATCAATAATACTTTCATTTCTCCATAATTTTTGTTGTAATCCATATTCCGATACCAATTTCAAATACTTAGAACAACTTATACTGATATTTTTCCTTGACATATAAATTATTTATAGCCATTAATTTATGATTCCAATAACTCTACCGTTTCTCCTTAAAATCTTTGTTATGTTCAAATATTAATCTTGTTCTGAACTAGGCATACCCAATACAAGGGATTAGATTTCTAGACTGATCTTGTCATTGACATATAAATAATGAACGAAAGTACAATATTGAATCATCGTTTCAATAACACCTTTATTTCACCATGATATTAATTATCTTAGTTCCTGTGCATATTCCGATACTATTTTTAATACTTAGGACAACTTATACTGATATTGTTCCTTGACATATAAAATTATGTATATCCATTAATTCATAATTTCAATAATTTTTCGTTTCGTCACAATATTTGCTATTTTAACTGTTCAAATATAACTCACTCAATACTAGGGATAAAAACCTAGACTGAACTTGCAAATATACGAATTTCCTTTTATTTTCCCGATTCATCGCCATGAAATTTTGTTTCTTCAAAATGGTTGTCCAAAGATTATGTATTTTTCACTATTTAACTAGTAATTAGTATTGACTGAAAACAACTTTAGAGTCAACGTGTCCTTGATATTTCAATATAGGTAATAAATATCCACTATCTATAATCTTTTATCATTATCTGTCAAATAATTTCAAAAATTATTCCGTCTCATTCTTGGTGTTTGACATTTTAGTGGTCTAAATATAAAGACTATGCGTATTCCAACTCAACAAATAATAATATGAATATTTATTAACTTCAATCCTTCTTCCTATCCATAATGTAACTTTAGGCGTCTTAATATTGTGCATATTTGGATGCAATAATAATTAATAGATACGTATATAACATCTGATTCTGCCCATAAAATTTTAAGTAAACAAATATCGATTTAACTTACTTAAATCATTTCAACATTTCTCCCATTTCCATAACGTTCGTCGTTTTCTAAATAACAATCTAAAAGGTTTATAAGGAATATAAATTAGAAACATTTATACTTCGGCTTCTTCACGATTGATGTTTCAGTAGTTCAAGTATTGTGTATATTTGAATACGATATGGTTAATACGAAGAACGACCCGATCTGGTTTTGTTCTTGTAATATAAATATACGAATATTCATTAATTTATACTTCCCCAATCAACATGCGTGTTTTCCGAAACAATGCTCGTCCTAAATATATATTAGGAATATCAATTTATATACTTGAATCATAATCATACTTCGGCTTCATAATGATTGACATTTTAGTATTCAAGTATTGTATGTGTTAACTATAGTTAATACTCAGAATAACCAAAACTGGTCTTGGTCTTGTCATTTAAATATACGAATTATATTCATCAATTTAATAACACGTGGGTTTTCCGAAACAAAGCTCGTCCTAAAGGTATATTAGGAATGTAAATTTATAAACTTGAATCTCAATCATAATCGTACTTCGCCTTCATAATGATTGATATTTCAGTGGTTCGAGTATTGAGTATGTTTGGATACTATAGTTAATACTAAGAATAACCAAAACTGGTATTGTTCTTGTCATTTGAATAAACGAATATGCATAAATTTATTCTAGTTAACACGTAGGTTTTCCGAAACAAAGATCGTCCTAAAGGTATATTATATAAGGAATGTAAATTTATATACTTGAATCCCAATCATAATCATACTTCGGCTTCATAATGATTGATATTTTTCAGTAGCTGAAATATTGTGTATGTTTGCCTACTATACTCTATGGTTAATACGAAGAATAACCTAAACTGGTCTTGTTCTTGTCATTTTAATATACGAATATTCATTATTTTTTTCTTCCGTAATTAACATATGGGCTTTCCAAAGCAAGGCTCGTCCTAAACGTATATTAGGAATATAAATTTACATACTAGAATCTTAATCTTAATCATACTTCGGCTTCATAATGATTGATATTTCAGTAGTTCAAGTATTTTGGATACTGTACTCCATGGTTAACACTAAAAATAATCTAAACTATCTTGTTTTAGTCATCTAAATATACGTATTATCATTAATTTATACTTCCGTAGTTAACATATGGGCTTTCCGAAACAAGGCTCGTCCCAAACGTATATTAGAATATAAATTTACATACTAGAATCTCAATCTTAATCATACTTCGGCTTCATAATGATTGATATTTTAGTAGTTCGAGTATTGTGTATGTTTAATTAGTATAGTTAATACTAAGAATAACCAAAACTGGTCTTGTTCTTGTCATTTATACGAATATTCATTATTTTTTCTTCCGTAATTAACATATGGGCTTTCCGAAACAAGGCTTGGCCTAAAGGTAAAATAGGACTACAAATTTACTTTAATCTCAATCATAATAATACTTCGGCTTCATAATGATTTACATTTCAGTAGTTCAAGCATGGTGTATAATTGGATACTAGTCTACTAAGAATAACCAGAACTGGTATTGTTCTGTTATTTTAATATAGGAATATTCATTAATTTGTACTTATTAATAAGTGAGTGTTCCGAAACAAGGCTCGTCCTAAACGTATATTAGGAATGTAAACTTATATACTTTAATCTCAATCATAATCATACTTCGGCTTCATAATGATTGATATTTCAGTAGTTCAAGTATTTTGGACACTGTACTCCGTGGTTAATACTAAAAATAACCTAAACCGGTCTTGTTCTAGACATTTAAATATACGAATTATCATTAATTTATACCTGCGTAATTAACATATGGGTTTTCCGAAACAATGCTCGTCCTAAACGTATATTAGGAATATAAATTTACATACTAGAATCTCAATCTTAATCATACTTCGGCTTCATAATGATTGATATTTTACTAGTTCTAGTATTGTGTATGTTTTTTTACTATAGTTAATACTAAGAATAACCAAAACTGGTCTTGTTCTTGTCATTAATATATACGAATTTCAATCATTAATTTATACTTCCCTAATTAACATGTGTTTTCTGGAACTAAACTTGTCCTAAAGCTATGTTGGAAATAGAAATGTATGTACTTGAATTTCAGTCATAATTATACTCCGGCTTCAATATCATTGATATTTTAGTAGTTCAAGTATTGTGTATGTTTATTTACTATAGTTAATACTTAAGAATAACCTGGTTTTCTTTAGATTTAAGTATACGAATATTCATTAATTCATACTTCCCTGATTAACATGTGTTTTCCGAAACAAGCTTCGTCTTAAAGATATATTAGGAATATAAATGTATAGATGTATAGATTTGAATCTCAGCCATAATCATACTTCGGCTTCGTAATAATTGATAGTTTGATAGTTCAAGTAATGTGTATGTCTGGATACTATACTAAATGGTTAAAACTAAGAATAACTTGAATTGGTCATGTTGTTATGTAAATATACGAATTTCAATCAGTTATTTACACTTCCCTAATTAGACTTCCGACTTATCTACTTAACTTCAGAGTTCCGAAACTAGACTCGTCCGAAAAGTATATTAGGAATATTAATTAATTTTGAATAACATTTTAAAAACCCTCCTTTATGGATCCCACTTCCCCAGCATAGCATATATATTCATATACATTTCCTTACTTATCTAAATGATTTGCATACATGCCTTAGCTGCATTTGTTCTAAAGATATAATAGGAATATCATTTATATACTAGAACAAGTAGTAATTCTTTAGCGTCTTCAAAGTGTTTTATAATGGAGGCTACAATCCTAGTGATTTTGTCCTTTACATAAAAATATATGATTCATTAATTTAATAATTGTTTCAATGATATCTTCATTTCTCCATAATCTTTGTTATTTTAGTTGCACCAATAATAGGTATTCCGTTACGATGGTTAACGCCACGATCTAGGTTGATCGTGGCGTTAACTCTGATATTGTTCCTCGAGATATAAATATACGCATCCATTATTTTATATCAAATAAATACTACTTATTTATTTTTCTGTTTCTCCTTAATGTTCGTTACATCCCTTGTTCAAATAGGCATTTTCCGATACCGTATTTAATACAAAAGCATATGCACATCCTAGACTGATCTTGTCTTTGTCATGTAAATATATGAATATTCATTATTTTTTCTGAATCTTCTAAATATATAATTATATTATAATTCTTCCGTTTCTCCATAATTTTTCAAATGTTTCGCAAATTCGACCACTTAACTATAAATTATATAAATTAGTATTAACTGCGAACGACTTAGAATTTTTGTATCCTTAGCATTTAAATATACGAATATTCAATAATTTTTGTAAGTAACTTCAATAATACTTTCGTCTCCATACTGTTTTTAAATTATGGTGTCAAAATATTGTGCATATTCTGATGCGATGTATTATAACATATTTAGAACAACACCCTACAATGATCTTATTCTGCGTTTAGAATGTTAATTATAAAAATATCGACTTAATTTATTTTAAACTATTCCAATAGTTATCCCACTTTGCCATAATGTTATTTAGCTTCTTTAAATAACATGTAAATATTCCAATACTAAAATCATACTTCAGCTTCTCCATAATTAATGTTTAATTGTTGAAATATTGTGTATGCTTCGATCAACAACTTAAACTGGTCTTGTGATTTAAATATACGAATATTCATTAATTTATTTCAATCTATGTAAGACTCTACTTTTAAATAATGTTTGTCATAGAACTTCTCAAAATTCATTTATGTGTTCCGAAACTTAACTCGTCCTAAAGTTATGGGAATGGGAAAAAAATATGGGAATATAAATTATTATACTTGAATTATTCTAAAATACTTAAGGAATTCTTTCGCTTCTACATGTTTAGTAAACTTCATAAAATTCTGCACTTCTCCTGGTTCCAATACTACCTACATGTTCCGATACTAGTTAATACTAGGAACAACCTAGAATGATCTTTCCTTGTCGTAGAAGCCCGAGTACATTCCAATAATTTATATGAATAACTTCAATAATTCCTACGATTCTTTACATTTGTTACTAAGAACAACCTACACTGATCTTATCCCCAACGTTTAAATATACGAATATCCTAATAGATTCATTTATTTAAAACCATCTGAATAATTCATCAATTTTATATTTTAGTTATGACATAATATATGCACGTTCCGGTACTAGTTTATACTAGGAATAACCTAGACTGACCTTGTCAATGACGTATAATTCACTATCTGAATTTCCCGTAATTTAAGATATTTTGTTTTAGTTATTTAAAATTATGCATGTTCCTAAAGATAATACTACAAAGAACCTGAATTGATCTTGCCTTTGACATATAAACATGCGAACATCCATTCAAATTTAACAATTTGATACCAATTTAAGCTGCCTAAACTTTTTGTGTCTTTCAATATTATATTTTAGTTAATGCCGTAATTGTACAAACAACTTCTATCTCGTATGTAAACTTATTATATTATACCTTTGCATAATTTTAATAATATTTGTGTTTGTCTGTGTTTGTAATAATTTTGTTATTTAGAGTTATTTCTGGGGTCTAACCGAAAATCACTAAGATCCCTTGGCAGTATTTTTTGTAACTTAATTCATATTTAAGCAGAACTGTTTATATTTTTTACTTTTTAAAATCATCGTTACTCATAGTAATATGTCAGTATTTTTCATTCTTTCATAAAACTTTCTTCATTTTCTTCCTTCTATTATTTTTTTACTTCTCTTTCTTATTATCTACCTTAGTTTTTGTCAATTTAGAAATAATTTGAACATTGAGGAGAATTTTTGAGTTCAATCTACACTTAGCTAAATGAAAAACAACGTTCAAAAATAGTGTTCTATCTTTCAGCAGCAAAATATCTATAATTTAAGCATATCAAGCCTTGTTTCATGGGAATATTCTCATTATTTATATGCTTATAGCTTCTATAATATGACACTGACGCCTACATAAGCTCTAGCTTCGCTGAATACTTCGCTGAAGTCCGCTCAACATTAATCAAAACTTAATTTGTCATAACTTAAAATACCTTGCTTTAAGATTTATTTCTACAACCTCTGGCTAAAAATCCATTAATTATTGATTACTTAATAAATGGAACAAACTACATCTAATTATTGAGAAAAAAATTATTAAAAATGGATATTATTTGGGGATATAAAATGTAGTTTTAAGAGAGGTATCATATTTGTGTGACTGACTTTTGTTCTTTGGCTTAATAAATTGATCATCTGAAAACTTATAAAGTGCACTTGCAATGATTTAAAAACATTATCTTCTCACAAAGTAACTCTTGGGCAAATCGTTTCTATTCTCTTGCTCAATAATATTGATTTAAGCTTCTGTTAACATGACATTAACAAATAAATGTTTAAGCGTTCATTGTACCATGTGATTGATTAAACTAGACTAAACACTGGCGTATCTCTTTGGTTAGTTGTATTTCATTTCATTTGCACTGTATACCTTGACGTAAAATATAATATTTCGAATCCCTTAAAAGTTCATAACAAATATCGTTGCTGACTCTGTCCACTGTCAAATACTCTAATTGCTTAAGAATTTATTTTCAAGACAAGGAAACAAAACTCGACCTACCTAATAATATAATTTCAAAACCAAAATTCATAGATCGGCTGTTGTCTTTTAACCTAACCTGTCTTCTTAACATGATAGCACCTTTATTAAACATATTTTTTATTTCCTGCCTGTAGTTTTCCTATTAACAACAGATACATATTTTATCTTTTCTTTGCTGATCTTAACATTAGATCATTATATACTCTCACTGCCTATAAAGCCACTTCTTGAAAAAAAAGGTTGCATATTTCAAATATGATAAAACTAAGATGAGTTACCTTTCTTATAGAGGTTTCTCATAAAGATATCTCTTCTCTCGGTATGTAAGGTCTACGGTTTATTGTTAGTTTCAGTAATAAAAAAATATTTAAAACAACTTACTTTTATTTGTAGCTTTCTAATTTAGCTGGATTAATAAACACTATCCGAATATCCTATAATTAGATACTTTTTTGTTTCGGTGTTTTTCGGTATTTTATAAGAAAAGATAATTCTGTAAATATGAATACTACTTGTTACCATTATAGCTTTTTATTCAGTGATGTTAGTCGAACTCAAACCATTTCATTGCACGCCGAATAGCAACATTTATTAGCATATTCTAAGCATTTCTCTTAGCATTATTGTAATTGAAAGTAACTACTAACGTAACATGACTCACATCTATGACGAAGCAAGAAAAGCAAGTTTGCCTAACTAAAATATAATAAACGACTTGGGACCCTTTAAAAACTTTGTAAGCATTTTCTTTTTCCTAGCCATAAAGACTATTGTTTATGATAAGCTCTAGCGCCATTTCTAAAAGATGATGCGATAACTACTTTTTGCCAATTTCTAATCATTTCAATTCATAGTATTACAACTTTTAAGCTGTTTTTTTCACATTGTCTCCTTTGTATTTTATTAATATCTTATTATTGCCTTACCAGCTTTTTCTACCCACCTATTTATTTAAGTTCTTTAAACTATCTTACTTAATTTTATTTTAAGTTATCTAAATTAAACACATGATATAAAATAACTCCAGAATTCCTCTGATTAATAATCTCAAGTTCTTATTAATAAATGGGTTCTCGCGTTAGTTAAATTTTATAAAAGTGTGTTTTCACTCTATATACTAGTACTTCTGTAATTTATATACTTAATCATTATAAGAACGCTCGTAGCGATTGTTGTTCATTTTCAAAATATCTTAAAACACATTACCAGCTTTTAGCACCACTAAATTAATTATAATTTTATTCAATTGATATATTTCAATCAAATTGTAGATTTTAATTATCGTCATAATAGACTTCATTATTTTTAGTTAAGTATACAGTTTTGAACTAGAATAAGTTGCAAATATACTGTCTCTTGTTTCGTATCTAGAATAATTCAGTAATTGAACCTTATTTTTGAAGTAATTGGATAATTTAATGCCTAAATTTATGTAGTTTCTTAATTATATGTAAATTATTGGTTATATAGCACATATAACCAGATTTCCATAAATCTTACAGATTAGGTAATATTCTGTTGATATATTATAATTAATAGATAAAAACGAAGTTCATGTAAATAGTCTCACCTAATAATTTATGTCTTAAATCTTACACAATTGTCGGTAATAGTATCGTCATTGTGGTGACGTAAAAAACTCATGCTACAATGATTAATTTAACATTTAACACATTGCACAAGTTATGAAATCGAATTGTAATAGGTACATTCGTCAACATCAATGTCTGCATGAAGCCATATTTTGCCTAAAATCAAACCATTTTCGTATTAAATCAATGACTGAGAGAATAGCTTGTATATATCATTTGCTGAAAATTCCTTCACACGAGAAATACGTGTTTACGCTACTTCGATGTATACATTTAAAATTTCCTAAGTCTTGCTTAATTTTGATGATTTTTTACGACCAATTGTTTTTATTAATCCTGTGTTTATTTTCCTTAGTCATGCTTAATTTTGATGATTGTTTACGACCAATTGTTTTTATTAATCCTGTGTTTATGAATAGATGTTTTTCTATACAACCCATATTAATACAATCGTTTTGTTCGTAAAGCAGATAAAACTGAATTTCGCTTTTTAAAACTTTTCCGTTTAATGTCGACCTCTTAAATACTTTTAATTCGAATTGTAGTACTAATTTAGTATAATTTTGCCTTGTCTTAGAGTTTTACATTTGTACCTTATTATTTAAATATTTATGTAATCTCAAACTTGCCCTTTCTTAAATCCATTGCCAGACCATAAACTGCTTTCTATAAACGTACTTTAAAAATCATTATAGTTCAACTAAATTCATCTTATTATATATATTATTACTATTATTAGACGAAAGAGTTTTATACCAATTTGTATAGGTTTCATGTGTATATAAAAAATAGAATGACGAAAAAAACCGGTCAATTTCTTCTCCTGAATATTTCATTCTCTTCAGATTACACCTTGTAAATTATTGCAACTTAGTTTTACGTACGTTGCGGTCTTATTGATTTTAAAATATGTCGTAGATTTTTGACATCGTAATGCATCTATCTATATATCCTGTATTCATTTCCAACCGTTAAATCTTAGAATGTTGTGTAAAGAACCAGCGCCTCAGAAGCGTGTAATCGTAATTTATTGCGTTTCTGTTGGTATAATAATTTTAATTAATATAATAATTTTGTTTTCACGCAACTTTTTTCTGGATGTTATCAATTTCATTCTGAATTCAGGTTGTAAAGTATGTCCAGAAAAGTGAATGTAACGTTCAGTTAAATAATAAAAGCTTATATATTCCGAAAATCATTTTTCAAACGATTGTAATTCTAAACCATTTATATCTTTTTGTGAAAGTATTTGTGATTTATACTTTAAGTAAATCCAATGAGCAATCCAGAATCTCCTTTGAAATATTACCTCAATTAGTTTAAATTACTGATAATTTCGATATCCCGTACTTTCCTTAACTGTATATAATTCTAGTTCATTCTCTTGTATGTAACGATTTCAACTTTATCGATGTAAAGTTTAGTAAAAATATCAAATGTAGACGTTAAACACTTCCTGCAATTCGCGCAGTTATTAATTCATTCTCTTATTGAGCGTCATCTATTATGATAACAATATATATAAAATATTTCCTTATTATAATATTTGCATACCAAATAGTTTTGCATAATATTTGATAAATATCTAAATAATATCTTTATTTATGTTGTACTTCCTTTATTATCACTTGATTATTTATTATTTTAAAGAACATCGCGTAGTTAGAGCTGCTAGGTACTGGATAATTAACTTTTGTTAAAAAACAAGTCTTGAATTTGATTTAATATTCCTTCCTGTAGTAATCTCAATGTGAGTTTCTTAAATAATTAAATACATATTCCAATGTTATTGCATTAGTAAAATTTCCAATGATATCTTTATTTTTCGTAATATTTGTTCAATATGACTCGTGTTGTAGACGCCACTCATAACCTCTTTTTAAATTCTATGAAGTCAATGAAAGACTTAAAATTATTGCTTTTGTATATTAGGTTACTAAATCATAGTACCTAAGTTTCCTTCATATTTTCAGACATATTTAAAAACGGCATCTCAAGAATTGCTATGGTAATTATATTTACTACATAAAAAGCATATTTGACACGAAACTTCAAAAAAACACATATTTCATGAAATTCAATATCCTAAAGCTTTGGTGTACATTCTATTTCAAACTGAAATGACTGAACTGGATCAAATTCATATTTATCATCCTTTCTTCTTACTGCTTTTGTGGGATTTTAGTAATAGATACGTTTATGCTTGATGCACAAGTCTAGAAAAGAAAATCTATTGCGATTGAAGTCATATGTATAAATATCTTATTATCCATTCAAACGCCTTCGATAGGTTTCTATTTTTCCTTCCAAGAAAGAAATACATGAAGTAAAACATATGTATTTTCAATTTATATACCGGTGTAAAACTAAGTAGTTCTTTAAAACATAATAATATGTTATTTTAGTTGTTACCCTTCTTGTCTTAACATTGTTGCCTTTCAAACGCAACGGTTCAAACCCAAATTGTCAATGAGGCTACTAGAGGTTTTCTTACGGAACTTTCAGTTTTGTGTAATTCATAAGCCCACTACAGAGGACATATTCCTAGTGACGATGAGGTCCTTCTTTAAAAATATACTTTATACCTCCTTTTTAAATAGGCCATAGTGTTAATTTAATTGCATATTAGAATACAAATGGTCATTAATATTATTACATTTCATTTCGGGAAGGTAGTTTAGAAAAAACTTGCATCATTAAATTTTTATCACCACCACATCAATAACATCACCAGCACAAAACAACACTAATTAATAAATAACTAATATAGTGTTACCGAGATTTTTAAATTTCATCTTGTATATTTTTTGTTTAAAACTGAATTGTACTTAATTTTAAGTGTAACATTGTTATTAAGAAATACTGTTTGCTATATATTTCATATTATTTAAATTCAAATACCAGTCACACAGTACACTATAAAAGCCTACAAATTCACTACACGAACCGACTACACTACTCACAAAACCTAACAACTATATTCTGTAAAATCAAATCTGTTAAAGGCATCGACATATTAGCATTGACAAAGTCACAAACCTAAAGGTGATTAGCCCATGCAATAGTGCCGAGAGCTTTCAGTCTTATTCTAAAACAAAACAAGCTTTTTCATGAAAAAGCAACTTTCGTTCCCTTTATTCTTATTACACTGCACATCACCCCATGCACGGCATAAAAACAATAAAACAAACTTGTAATCGGCGAACGCAAAATAAAACATCTTACGTTCACTACCCGAGAAAAACGATTTAGTTAATTTTGATTTAGTTAATTACACATGGACTGTAAATGTAGAAGCATGACACTGTTAAAACAAACCAATCACAAAAGACACTGCACCGAACTTGAAAAATGATACCACAAGCACTTCACATGAAATAAAAGTCTTGAAAACCTAAATGTAGTTCCTTGGTATACCCCATCGTGCACAACAAAGACGGTCACTCCAAGAAAAAAAAATTAAAATGGTAGCTTGGCATGTTAACGCAAGTGTTATAAGATTCACAAAAGAGGACTTTTACCATTTGTTTTCGCTAAAAAAGTTGTAATGTACAAAATATAACAAAGACGCGCCCGTAATGTGATGAAATAAATATACATGTGTTTAGTATATAAGAGATTTTTATAGAGCTTAAAATAGTACAAATACTTCATGGAACACGTAATTAATTCGAGAGGCAATACACAAAATACATGCGCGCAAATATTTGTAGTCTAAAAGCTTCCTATGAGAACTGTGGGTAGAATAAAAATGATGCAAAAATTAAATTGTTAACGTCATTATGATATCAGTGACACCTACACTTAGTTCATGATACAATGTCCGCCAACTAGCAAATTGCATGAATCTTGCTACTATTTCAAATTTAAATCCTGTGCACTTCATGAACACAAAGCGTGCTAAGTATCGAGACGGTCCTATAAAAGCGTAAAAGGGTTCAAAAACAGTCAATAGGAACTTACTAAAGCTTTGCGATTAATTCCAACTCGAGTCAGTGCGTATTAGTGGCGTTAGTAATAAAATCACTTATGGACTACATTTTACTAGCGTTGTCGTTAATATTTGAGGCATTAATATTAAAACGTCCTGCTAAATCAATGTGGTAAAAATAACTTCTTAAATATTTACCAAACCGGAAAAAAAATCTTAGTTAACGTGAAAATTGTTATAACTTGCAGATATATTACGGACACAGTATGTTAGTGTAACCACTTCTTTATTCTAAATCAAACAGCTTAAAAATATAAAACCTAAAAATACCTACACTCTTATAAGTCAGCCGCATATTCTTCTATATTTTATACACAAATGTCATAAATAACCCACTAGACAATGCAGAATGCTAGATAAAATGTAAAAATGACTTCCTACATGCCGACTGACGTCAGATTCATTGAAAACGTACTCACATATTTTTTAAAAACTAGTTGTGAAACTATTCAGATATTTTCAAAAATCTCATTATCACTTAAAATGCGATCGACAAGTTACAGACATACATACGAATTCTAAATTTGTACCTTATGACCACGCAATATGATGCTGTTACTAACTGTGCAATAATTTATTTATATTTTTAGAATCTTGCGTGTACTACTTACAGTGTCCATGAAATACATGATCGATATTATCCAAACTACTAACTAATTTACTTTAATTTTAAGTTCTTAGTCTAACACTAATCTTGGCTTAGGAAGTCTTGTTGAGACTAACTACACAGAAGAAACTATTACTAATTCTCATCAATACCTAAAACCTAATGTTGAATCATCCAAGACTATCCCGAGTCCAGACGCGCCATTATCTAATTACGCGTTTTCAAACTCTCAGTAGTACCCAGAACGCCAAAGAAATAAGTTGGTTTAACGTCTAAATTTGTGTTGTATAAATATCTAAGCACCTATTGTAGTATATATTTTTCAAGACTGTTGTAAGTCTAACTGCACAACAAACTAGTAGCAGTTGCTCAAATTTCGACAGTACTCACAACGCCATTGAAATGAGTTAACTACTTAAAATTCAAGTCTCATAAATCTCCAAGATATTTTTTAGCATTTTTAAAAGACTGTTCTTAACCCAACTACACAACCGTTGTCTCACATTCGCCGTCGATACCACTTACAACCGCCTTAGAAGTTAAAACGAGTTATTCTAACAAAACAACTTCAAAAATTCAAGTCTAAATAATTATCTAAGTTACTATTGTAGCAATTTTCAAGATATTTTTGTCTTTATTGCTCAAGTGACGTTTATCAGAATGACGATAGTATTCACAAGGCCACAGAAATAAGTTACATTAAACACTTCTGAATTCTAGTCTCAAAAATCCGTTGTAGCACTTTTTAAAATACTTTTCTCACTAAGGGTACTATTACCTAGTCACATTTGCCAAAATCTCAACAGCATTTACAACCCCGTAAAAATAGGTTACATTAACCACTTCTAAATTCAAGTCTCTGTTTCTAAACCATCTCCGATCCCATAGAAATAAGTCACTCTCTAACTATTTTTAAATTCTGGTCCCATAAAAATAAGTCACGCTCTATTTGTAAATTCTGGTCCCATAAATATCTAGGCTACTTTTCTCAGTCTAACATTTACTGAAATCTGGATAGTTATTCCAACGCCATTGAAAACAGTTAGTATAACACCTAATTTCAAGTTAATATTGTGTTATTGAGCATCCTAACTAGTGTTATACTAACTGCGCAATTTCATAGATATAAATTTTTCTAAATCACCATTACGCACTACTTGATAAATACTGTAAATTCAAGTCGGATATATACTTATGATGCCAATGTATTTATTCCTCCAAAATACTAACTGCGCAATTATATACGATTTTCTAAAATACCTTCAAAATAAAAATAACCACTTCTGAACCTTTCAACTGCATAAATAAATACGAAGAAGCAGACAATAGATAACGATGCAAACAAGGTCAGTTAGATTTCTCTACAGATTTTTATCCTATTATCTGCACGTTTTACGTAAACTTAAGTTTTCAGTGCCTTAGAAAATCGGTAATCGAAGTCGCAACCCAGCTTAAAAGTTACGAGATTTTTTAACGATTTCAGAAATATCGTGAATAGTCTTCACTTTATACACAATTTTTAAACAATAAATTCTAAAGGGAGTAAGAAACGTGGCTTTTCGATTTTTCTTATAAATTGGTAAATCAGTTTTAAAAACACCTAGAGAGAAGAAACAAAGATCCATCTGAGACTTGTAACTCTTGGTAACGATATACTTTAGGTTGTTGTAATAGACTTGATTAGAAACCGTCAAATCAATTTTTTTTCAAAAGAATTGCTGCAATTGCAATTCCAAATATCAACTTAAACGCACATCATTCGTTGAAACAACCATTGAAAAATCATTTGAAATTTTTATTCAATAATAAACCAAACTAACATAAAACATGTGGCGATTACGTTATTTAAATTTATTATCCAATAAAATCTATTATCGTATTCTTTGTTAGCAAAACATGTCTTGATCATTAATATTTTGTGATACAGGTACCCAAGTTAGGTAATTATTAATTTACCAAAACTTCCGAGCAGTTAATATCAGTCTTAGTTCTATTGATTTTTTATACTAATTAGTGACAAAGGTCTAACAAATTCAACAAAATCAAGCAAGAAAATAAAATATTTTTAAATGTACACACCTCTTGCAGTATACCATTATCATCTATAACAGCTGTTAATATATCATCGATTATAACAATAACAAGCCTGAAGGTCAAAACCGACGCCATTTTGTTTTTGTCGGCAAATTTTATTAGCCCTTCTATTAAGTTTTACTCACAAATGAACATTATTTGTGACAAATTTATTTAAAAACGTTTATGGTGCCTTGTGTCACAATTCTTTATATCACTAGAGACGTTTAGTCTTAATATAAAGAAAAATACCTCACAACCACATCATGGCAACTTATGACGCAATGTACTACAACTCTAAAAATAACACCTAAGTTTATAAAAAAAGTGAAGAAAAAGAACCTTACCTTACATTTTATCCTCAATATGTCTTCCCCAGATTTAAATCTCAAAATTTAGAGAATCTACGCAGTACTTGTTAACCGGGCGATGACTCCGCCATCTTATAAGCTAACGGGACTTGCCACCTCTTTAGCTAAACTCCGTACTGTAATATACATTTTTAAAACTATTTCTTTAGCCGCTTAGTATGCCTACATTTTAAGGGCCTCTGGTACTCCTACTGCTATACAATCTTAATAATATACATGGTTTTAAACGACCTCACCACTAGACTTAGAAAAGGTATCTCCCAGAATCCCCCCGCGATTCAGCTTATATAGCGATTGCGACATACGCAGTCCCCTCAACCCACAATATAAGCCGACTGAATTAAAACAGCTACGTTTCTGAATTCTATTTAATGCTGACAAACAACACACTGAACTGAGCAGAATTATAAATCTAGAATGTTCGAGGCCATATAAAAAAGAGAAAGCGCAATATGGGGAAAAGAGAAAGATATATTAGGGCCCAGGGAAAACGAGTATTCTAGAATCTAGACCAATCGATCATTTAGCCGCATTGTGTGAAAGAGACAAATGGAATATTAGATGAGAAACGAATACTGCATGGAATATTCTCGAACCAGGAAACCTGTAATGATACCAGAGTTAAAATTATTATTACCAAGATTGATTTATTATTTATTTTGTCTCTCTGATTGCCAGCAACGCCGCGGATCAAAGCTAGTCTAAAAAAGTAGCCTTAGTTACTCCTCATATCATCAGCTGCCTGCCAATGAAAAATCCCGTCAAAGTCGGTCCAGCCGATCCAGTTATTAGCCGTAACAGACAGAAAAAAATTGAAAAAAATGTTATTTTGGTAAATGTACCGTGTACATACATATACATTTAGTAAACAGCGGTTATTTTAATCTTACAAGCAGACATGCCAATTTTATTTATTTGTATAGATTATGTTTATGTATTATAATATTATAATCGGGCCCTTCTGTATTCAGCACATCTCTTTCAGTCAATTTTATCCGTTTCAAACCTTTTTTTAAATATTTCAAAGTTATAAAAGAGTTCATTTAATAATCTTTCTCGAGATCATAAAAATACCATAAAAATGTAAACTTTATCAAAATATACCACATTTAAAACTGCTCGTTATACTAAATGATATACAAATAAATAAGTTGTTTTTAAATAAAACAATTTTTTTCATATATTTATTTTTCAACAGTCGTCATCATTAATATGTTATTATGAAGAGGGCGAAAAAGCATTGATGTACCTCAAAAAAGAGTAAAACTTAGAACCGCGCGACCGTGCAGCTTTAGGTCTATATCAGATCTAGATAAATATAAACAGCGTAAATAAGTGAATCCCTTTTTAAGAAGCCGATTTGAAACATGAAATAAACCGTCGAGGTGAAAATATAGGGGGAATAAAAACTGCATACTAATGAAAAGTATTTTACCTTATAAATGGGAATTTCTTTTTCTCTGGTATCATTAAAATCATTCTTACCCTTTCGTTGCCGTTGGTCTGTCTCTGTCTTTGACTCTGATTGGCTACATAAAAGTAAAACTTCCAGTAAAATCTCTGAACCAAAATGTTATTGGTGTTTCTAGAACCTTCGAGGCTGTTTTGAAACGACACTGGCTTAATAATAAGGGGTATTTAAAACGCGCCAAATCATAACATTTCAAAAGGAAAAAAAATATATATCGGCAAAAACGGGTAGTTTTTACAACGAGATATTAATATTTATCGTTAAAGTATAATTGAAAAAAAAAATTATTTAGTAACAACTCTTGCTAAAAGATATACAAGCGAGCTGAGCCACGGGGTGTCCCTTGCGTGTCTCTTTGTCCTTTTTCAAGACTCAAAGTATTTCCATGCCAAATTTATATTTTATAGCGTGCTTCATATAATTATATGAGTAATAATATATCATCTTCATATAATATTAGTATTTAGTAGAGATACAATAGAATGAGTTATTGATAGACATATCAGTTAGGTACTAACAGGTAAGTCGGATATTTTCATTATTTTAGTGACAAAATGTTTATCTGGCTGAGCTAGAGAAATAACAGGCTCAACGAAAACCAAAAAGGTTACCAAACCAACAACAGAAGTGATTTATCGATTGGCTTACATAAGTCTATTTATCTATCTATTTTATTTTTTAGAATCTACGCTGGTCTTTAGGCGGGGTATGAACAAGCATCTCATTAGGCCGCCATAGTGTGGGTCAAAATGCTGCATTGTTTACTTTCGTAATAAGGATGGTGACCACCACTATTGAATTCTACCCATGATTTCTATCAGACAGTTATTACAAAAAAAATAGAATTGAGACGTATTTACGCTACCAGGTTTTAAAATCAGATTTTACTTCGAAGTACGGTGTCCTGGTACGAGCAAAAAATACTTGCGAGTATATGAAGGTATATGTGCTGAAGTCGGATGGTAAAGAACTTGAACTACTGCATAGCAACAAGATTCGAATCATATAAAGAATAAAAACAATCGGATTTTTGAATAAAAAATACTTTGAATTTCGAAGTATGTATTATTTTATCTGTACGATTTTGCTCCTTATCCGTCAAACTTTACGGGTTGACTTCCTATGCAAGCACTTTCAAATTTGAACACAGGGGATGGACACGTCGCATCTCTAAAAAAATCTATATCTATATTATATGCAGGACAACAGCATTGCATAAAGAATGTAATCTTAAAACAAATCGTCTGCCCAACTTAGGTCATATAGCAGACCAACTACATAATATATATGTTAGCAATCATGTTAGAGGAAACAATTATGGACCCTGTTGAGCACGGCAAAGTCTACTCTGCCTGATGGAAACCACAAGCAGAATTCAAGAGTGATAGTCACCATACTCATTGTGAATGCAGACATTGTAACGATGCAGCGTGGTGACCCATGATGCTTCTGCATCATTGGCGTTGCCTTTTTTGGTTGAAATGGGAATGAATAAAATTAATCATTTGGCGTTGGATACCACATTTATCGATATAAGTTATATCTTATAATGGTCGGATTTCGACCATTGAGCGATCTAGACTAGGTATATCGTCTCAAAATTATGTTGTAATTAAGCTGGGTTAAAAATGAATGGGTTACAAATTAAATATATTTTTTACCTTATTTTCTCTGTTTCTTGGCCTTAGAGCATAAGTTAAAGGAGAATAACTGACCTACTAGTGCCTGAAGCATCGTGTTCCTAGCCTTTATTACGCCTAAGATTTGGGGTCAGGTACAGTTCAACAGGTTTTACCTGAATATCAGTTTTTACACTAAGCGACTTGCAACGGACCTCCGTAAGCCTGAGGGTGAACTGAATTCGAAGGTTGAACTTTACCAGTGACTGAAGCAAATCAAAATATTTAAATTACATAATTCCATCAGTAAATACAATAACAGTGGGTACTAGAAAATATAAACCTTTATAGTAACTATAGACAGTTTTTTTTTACACATACACATATGCACGCACACACACACTCAACTCACAAATTTTCTCCATTACTATTATTTATAATATTCCTCATACTTTATAACTTCTTTATAGTAATGCAATTATGTTTATCCGGGATGGAGTGGTCAGGAGACCTATAACACAAGCTCACTTGAATACTACTTAGTATTTGTATCTGTGATACAAATCATGTGAACTTCATCACATGGACTACCACCATGATTTTTTTCAGATTTTTTGTTCGTTTGACGCTCTATTTCAACAAAAAAAAGCTTTAAGTTGAATATCAAGAAAAGGCATACCTAAATAAAAAATCTTAACCACATCTTAATTCATCTAAACGACCTATCTTTTGATACCCCACACTGTGGAGTATACACAAGAAAAAGAAAGCATCCCCACTTTATGTGCAGGGGAGGTATCTCAAAATAAACCGCAGCCGTCGTGTGTGGCACTACACGTCAGCCGATTTGGATGGGATGTGGTCTTACTTTGCGTCCTACCCTTGGAGACAGGTGTGCTTCTCGCCGTATAATCCCAACACCGCTGCCGATTCTATTGCTGATATGGTGCTGCAGGGTATGGAGATCTTCATTCCATCCTCTGTGGTCATTGGTGGCGATAAACGATTACGGTCGCCCATGGACACCATGTCTTTGGGGGATGGGGAGTGGCATGGGAGAGGGATGGGGTTATNCTCGAACAACTTGCCCGCGTGGGGTTATGGGCCTCCGGTATCCTCATTCACTCGATGAAACACAGCTGAAGCGCTGTTTCACATCTTTTTTCTGTGAGGCCGTGGTATCAGTCCGGTCGAGCCGGCCCATTCATGCCGAAGCGTGGCTCTCCCACGGCGAATGGCTTCAAGTAAAAATAGTTTATCATTGAGGATTGTTATACCAATGTAGAAGTCATGCATGACGTCAGTGCGTTGTCGTCTTACATTTTTCATAAACGTTTTGTGAAAACTAAAGTGAGTTTTCAAAATATTTTATTCAATTTCTGTACACAATAAAGTATTTTGAAAACTTTCTTTACAGCAGGTGTCGGACAATTATACTATCTGTAGTCATACCTATGTCGATAACATGAATTAATTATTTAGTCATGTAAAATACAGTACCAGGACAACCGAGCATAGCCCGATCTTTTTTTCTGGTTTTTTTTCTTTTTCTAGAAATAAATCTTTATCCCCCGAAACCCCTACTAAATTTCAAGAAAGTCGTTGGAGCCGTTTCCGAGATTCAGATTAATTATTTTATTTATTTATCTTTATTGTACACACACACACACACACACACACACACACACATAACAGATAGAAAAACAAAGAGTTGCGATGCACAACTGTGACAATTGGCGGTCATGTCGCTCAATGGATCTTTTACAGACAACCTTGTACGGAAATTATTGTAAGTTACATTAATTGGGGAGGGGTACCAGTAGTAGGGCACAGCGATCTCAAATTTAGTATATGAATAACAAAATCAATTACAAAATTCAGAATAATAAACATTCGTACATGAATTTATATCTACTTATATTACACATATAAACATACTCATACATAGATATACACTTAACTACCTACATACACGGACTGTCATTATAACAAGAAAATTATCATGACAGATAATAGGCCTTCACTAGCTTTTTCAAAACAGGCAAGGTTTTAGCGTGACGCCTGCTTTCAAAATAATCAACACAAATAATAACTAACTAGGAAATCGTTTGTTTTTTCGAAAGACGGTCCCTACTTCATCTCATTCACATTTTTTATATTTTTTATCATTATTTTCATCACGACGAAGACTTAAGATTTGAAGATTTTAAACACTTGACATTATCGGAAATAGCTGATCCGGCTGTTTGCCATCTCATCAAAAGTAGAAGAATATCTAACTAGTAAAAGAGGACTTGCTTCTTCATCATTTTCATCAGCCTATCGCAGTTCACAGCTGGACATAGGCCTCTCCAATTGCACGCCACTGAGATGACTCTCTTATTTAGAATATTCTTGAATGATAAGATACTTCGATTTTTAAATTATTTTCAAAGCAATTATTTTTAAATATTGAGTCTGAGTACGATGTGATCTAAATTACTCTATACAAAGGATATTAAAAAAAACAATAAAAGATTTGACGATCTAATGAAAATATTTCTTCCTTTTTTATTTTGATACCCAGTATACCTCTTACGACTAAGACGAATATATTTGTCAATATATTGGTGTCCCACTCGCATAAAAATACGATTAGCTGTTTAGGCAATAGGGCGTGCCAAACAAATATAAATAAACACATACTAACATCGATAAGGCATTGATATTAATCTCAATATTACATATACCTACAAAAGTTTGAGCCAGCTGACCCTACTATCTAAAAGAAAAATAATGAAAAATGTAATCTACTCTGAATAAATCGTATTTTCATATCATAATCTATTTGCTCCAAATAGGTTAGTCACAGGACCAAGGGCTTAGGAACCCATTAAAAAATAATGCAAAATGAAGAATTTATTATTAATGACGACATAATATTTTCTTTTTTCTTTTGATAAGATGGCAACCAGTCGGATCAGGAATTTCTGTCATTGTCAAGTATTTTAAAGTCTTCAAATCTCAAGTCTACGTCGTGATGAAATTAATGATAAAAAAATATGTATGAGGTGAAACGGGGTACATTTTTTTTCATATTTATTTCGAAAAAATAAAAAACGATCCTGACAACATTATCTTACATTCAGAGCCAACAATTTTAGATTTCAATATTACCAACTCTTATATAAAGGTGCTTTAGTAGGTCGCTAAAACAGATTCTACCCAGGGCATATTCAAGATATAAACTATCATAAATATATTAAAAGCATTAAAAGCATCTTAAAACAATTGAAAAAATAATGATAAAAATAAAATAAATACACTTGTGCATGTTTAAAGAAATATTTCATTCATTTTTGTAAAGGACAACACGTCACAGGTGCTGTCAACATCAACATGCATGTGACAGTATGCCATTTACAGTGACGTTTGATTGAAGTTCTAGTGATGTAATTTTGGTTTAAATTAAACTAAAGAAATCGAATAAAAATATCTAGTAAGTTAATAAATATATTTAGTTCAGTACATATTACTGACTGGAAAATAAAACATAATCAATAGTGTTTTAGCTGGCAAGCTGGATTTCTGCATAGCACCTTGAATGCAACAACGCTATAGTGAACTCACGGTACATATTTGTGTGATGCATCTCTTACTGTTAACTTGGAACGGAGGTGCAAGCCGAATAATTAATGAAAGACTAGAAACTGCTACTTTTTACAACTAAAGCAGTAAGATTAATTTTATAATGTATTTGATTACAGGATCTATGATTAACTAATGAACTACCTTATTAAAGCCTTAAATGGAATTTCAATCTAAATTTCTATACTTTTCAATTCTATTGTTATATATTATTATAGTCATTGTTTTGATTATTATGCTTGTTTGTGGTGTGTAATGTAATATATTGACATGACGTTTATCTACAGCATAGACATTTCCCGGAGAACGCCGTGTTAGATAGACTTTGTGATAGAAAACTTCAGGTTAATAATTTGTGGTTGTCCCCTTCTACACAAAAAACTGCGTGAATTAAAACAAATCTGACAGAAATAACAATTTAATCTCAATTAAGAAACTCTGTCAATAAGGAGACGAACGTTTTGATGGAATCGACTAACAGGTTATTTTTTCACATGAAAAGTCGTGAATGAAGATATTGTGCAACACTAAACAATTTATGCGCGACGTATCGTACTCATCGTACGACGTTTCGTAATTGTAAATTTGATTTCCTAATCGGGATGGAGTGAGTGTTGAGTGTCCGTGGTGGTGATACGTGTGTCTTCATTTGTAATAAATGTTGTTAAAAATATAATTAAGTTTTATATAAACATGGCGCCGAATTTTAGTAAAATTACCTCACGGACCGATGTTAAAATCGGGCTGGCTGCTTCCGCAGCCCTCGGTGCCTGGCTCCTAAAGAAATCTATAAGTTCAAGGTGATTATTGTCATTTAATTTCCATTCATTGACTTAGAAATTTAAAGCTTTTCTAGTTAATTTTATTATGTTTATGAAAGAAAATTATGTTTAACTTTCCAATGAGTTAGTTATTCGAGTTTTTCAAGTGTAAAACGTTTAATTACAGTACTCAGTGGGTACTAAAATAGTAGATAGTAGCATATTTATGTTCAATTAGTGTCATTTCCCCCTGTAATTATAAACTAAATAATTTTGTTACACCTTTTTCTTTCAGAGAACAAAAAAATTCAAAAGCTGTCCGCTTATCACCAGAAGAACAAATACAGTATATGATCAAAGACAAAAATAAAAAAGGACCTCGTGCACAAGTTGATGCTAGGTTTATTGCCGAGTTTAAAGTAATATGGAAGATTATGATACCTTCGATGTGGTCGAAAGAAAGCGGCTTTATGGTGCTTATAGCTCTGTCTCTAATATCAAGATCAATATGCGATTTATGGTTAATTCAACAGACAACGCTAGTTGAAGGGTGAGCTTTATTAATTACTTATCTGTTGTTATTATATTAAATTTGCATAGTGATATTATTTTCTATGAATTGATAAAAAAAACACAATTACATTGCTTATTGATAAAATCGAGATATCTATAAAAATTAGTAATACATTTATAAAAACAGGTTAAAAAGTATATTGATTTCATTCAATACTCAGATAAATTTTTTTTTATATAAAATGACCAATACAATCGTCAACAGAATATTTCAAACCCCTTAATAAGTAATTTATTTTTTTTGGTTTTAAGTTTATAATACTAAACTCATTTACAGTTCCTTACTATAACTAATTATGCATTCTAACTAACATAAAACAAAAGGCTTCCCCTTACTATTGATACCCTTTCAATTATTCACAATAGTAATTATATACTATTCGTAGTGTAATTAATATGACAAAATTTAAATTTTATGGTTATTAGTTGAATTTTATTGTTAATTCAAATTTTCTAAAGGTGATTAATGTAGGTTATGTGATAAATTACTTTTAACAAGTAAATTTATTCAATAAAAGACTGGCTCAATATCTTACGGAAACCTCTGTGCACCATCTACCTTACAAGTTTTCTACACCACCCTAAGGTTGACTGGAAGAGAATGCCTCGGGCATTAAGTCTGCCATTGTACAAAAGTGCATAAAGTTTAAAATAGAAATAAATAAATAAATATCTGGTTCAGATATGTACGTGTTTAATTCAGATTTTATTTTGTTTTTTTTTTAATTTGATGTTGCCAGTGTCACTTTCACGACTTAGAAGAATCTATTGACTTCACTCACATAAAAATAAGCCATATAGGTTCTAGTGTATACATACATACACTCGAAAAACATAACTATCCTTATTTCACAGTCAGGTAAAAAATGATGTAGGAATGTATTTATGAGAATGAGAAGTCTGAAGAGGGACGTGTGCCCTGTTCCTCCATTTAAAAGACATCTATGTTAACTACCTAAAATCAAATATGGTTAACAATAAATCAAATAGAATATGTATGGACTACTGTAAAGAGCATTAAGGTCACAGAATTTTAATTTTAAAAGTTGAAATGCATATAACAACAAAAATCCCTCGCTAAGCTGTTTTGTCAGTTTTGTTTGTGTATTTATAAAATCCCAATATGATAATCCCTTTGGATAGAACCTGGACATGTAAGGACACGTCTATGTTCAGCTTTTATAAGGAATTATATTCTACAAAAATTTGGTCAAATTTCTTTTAAAAAAAAAAACTCTTGGTATCTAGTCTCTTATGAAAAAGTTGTAATGAGTCCCTAATGAAACAATTTAAAGAATGGTAGTACACCAAGTTGAATTTTAAAATTAATGAGGTCACAACAAAACTTCAAGAATATAAATAAAATATTCATTTTAGTATTGTATGTTAAGTAAGTCAGAAGTTACATATAACATTTCCATGTGTCAAAGGCATTGATAGGCCTATAAGTTTGTTCATTTTGCCTGTGATAACTCAAATTTACTAATGCTTTTATGGAGCCCATAATGTTCCACTCTTGGACTGGGGTCTACTCTCAGAAGAGGGTTAAGGATATACTTCCCCACACTGGCAGAGTGCGGGTTGGACTGTACTGGCAAGACGAAGTCATGGCTACGTAATCTTGCCGATGGATGTTTTAGAGCTGCCCTAAAGGCCTTCAACCAAGCTTCACGACTGTTATCCTATAATAACAACCAGGACCGACTTGTTAACGTGAATTTCGAATCACGGTGACTCTTGGTGACATACCACCTGCGACTTTTATCCAGGTACTACCCGCGCCGTCGTTGCTTACTCTCGGTGATTGGAAACAATCGTCTTGTAGTGACTTATTATTAGCTCACGTTTTGGCAGATGCCAAAGATGCAAACAACTGATAATGCAATAAGAGTATTGAAAAAAAATATTAACAGTATAAACAATAGTGCCTCGGTGGGGCAGTGGTAGCGTACGCGACTGCTGTCCATGAGGTCTCGGGTTCGAATCCTGGGTCGGACCAAATGTTTGTATGATCTGCAAATATTTGTTTCGGAGTTGGGGTGTTTTCTATATATAATGTGTATGTATTTACAAAAAAAAAGTATTTATGTATTCATATCTTGTACCCATAATACAAGCTCTGCTTAGTTTGGGACTAGATGGCGTTGTGTGTTAAATGTCCGAAATATTTATTTATTTATTCATTGTGTTAGCACTTTACTGCCTCATTGATCTATCTATGCAACTGCCAATCGAGAGCTCTCGGATTCGAACCCCAAAAAAGTGTTATTGTGTTTTACTGATTATAAAAATACTCACACACAACAGCTCGGAGTTTAGAGGTTTGGGGTCTGAACCCCCGTGCCTCGGAGAGCACGTAAAACGGTCGGTCCTGCGCCTGATTTCTCCCCGGTCGTGTCGGTTTACCATCCCATCGGAATATGAGAAAGAAGAAACAGAGTGCACCCGTGTTTGCGCACACACTTGTGCACTATAATATCTCCTGCGTAGTTGGCTGTCTGTGTTAAGACTGGCCGCCGTGGCCGTAATCGGGTAGGAGAGCAAAAACTTGTTAGCACTTATTAACTACTTGCCATAATAAGAATAATAATAGAAGTCGAAAAGTTTTATGAGAACCTATACAACTTACAAATCAGCAGATTACTGGTTAGCTGCTGGCGATAGGTTGATAATATATGATAGCATATATTGATGATATATTATACCAACAATAATATCAATCTTAAATAAATGGATATTATTACATGTATTTATGTCCCATACACATGTACATTGTATGGTACAATTATTTAGTGATATTAGACAACAAAAAAGAATGCCGTGATTAGCATCTATTTTTTTATACCTTAACTAAAGATTCGTCAAGATATGTGTGTGAATAAATTCGAGCTAGCGACGAGCTTTTATTTGCATTGAAGCTACACTATTGCCTCTGTTGTATAACCATCGCGTGTATTGATGTTTCATGGTGATCAAAGAAGTAGAACCATAACCTCCTTTCTGAGGAGAGACCTATGTCCATCAGTGGACTGCTGATGGTTCATTGATGGAAGAAGATAAACATTGACTTTTAGATATTTTACATGTATCTAACAAAAGAATAATACAAGTCATTTCTAACCGAAAATAAACGAAAGCTGGATACGTACTTTATAGAGTTTTGTAGATGTCTGCCGTTATAAATACGCCTCGGTGGCGCAGTGGTAGCGTATGCAACTGCTGTTCATGAGGTCTCGGGTTCGAATCCTTGGTCGTACCAACGTACCAAATGTTTGTATGATCTGCAAATATTTGTTTCAGAGTTTGGGTGTTTTCTATGTATAATACGTATGTATTTACAAAAAAAAAGTATTTATGTATTCATATCAGTTGTCTAGTACCCATAACACAAGCTCTGCTTAGTTTGGGACTAGATGGCGTTGTGTGTTAGATGTCCAAAATATTTATTATTTATTATTATTACATATAATAACGAAATATTTATTTATTATTTATTTATTTATAAATAATTTAAAGTTCTATAAATTTAATGAACTTTAAAGTTTTCGAACTGTACAATGCGCGTATCATAAAATATCGTACACATAGTTATTGCCATAAATGTATAACAACATTTGTGCGTAATATGTACAGTCCGTCATTTAACTACAATCCGTGTTTACAACAAAACCGGATTTAAATGATACTATTGGATCAGTAAATTGCCAGGTGCATTATTTTAAACAGGTTTGGCGTAAGCGATAAAAAATATGTATGTTATGCTAGAGAGATGAGCAATAGGGTATTTGCCTGTAGAAACAAAAAAATGAGATGTTTTGTATATAGTTAATACCAGTACCAAGGAATTTAAACAGCAATTTTGAATTCAAAAATATTTAATTATTTTAGATATTTCTCTTAAATAAAATTATGACTTAATCTATGTGTAATGCGATAGCGAAACGTCAATCAGAATGTGTAGCGTCATTCTACTCAAACAAAGCTTGCCAGTGATGCCAGATTATGGAGAATCTCCCCAAATTTGGCTATCTTTTATAGGCATGCAGGGAACATTGGTGGTACAACAGCGATAATGGGATCTTTTCGGGGTTCTTTTATTTAACGCAAAATACAACACATGTGTGTGTATCCATTGGAAGTACTTAGTTGGATACTTTTAATAATAAACGCGTGAAAACTAGTTAGGGCCAGTAGTTGGCGTATTTTTTTTTCCTGTTTACAGCTGTGACTGACCATGTAGACATATACATTATCTAAACTATTGACGATCACGTTGATTAACACCAAAATAGTAACGAGTTAAATTTAATGACTACGATTAGTTACTAGTTAGAAAATATTACATGCCAACACCTGAAATGCTGTTTCGTAAATTGAATATAATATTCATCAACACATTTACAAACAACACACGCCATCTCATTCTGGTGAATGGTTTGCGTGTGATTTATATAGCGAATAAAGTTTTCCATAACTATTACTCCAAAGAGTTGGAAGTTACAGAATAATAAAATTTTAACCAATCTGTGGTTTGCATTACATGCATTAGCATACATTGATAAAATATCTAAAAAACGTTCTTTAAAGCGGTTTATATATCGTATCGAAATTTCAAGTCAAACGGTGCTAAATCCTTTGTATTTTTTAATCGTACACAGATCAATTTATTTTTATACTAGCTGAGCTCGGCGATGTCTGTTATTGTAATAGCGGGTAACGCTGCGGGGCGATGCAAGTCTAAAAAAGTAGCTTAAGTTACTCCTTATATCGTCAGCTAACTGCCAGGAAAAGTCCCGACGAAATCGGTTCAGCCGTTCCAGAGATTACCCGGAACAAACAGGTAGAAAAAGTTCTAAAAAATGTTATCTTAAAACGGACACTCCAATTTTATTTATTTGTATAGGTAAGTTTGACTAACCCTAGTGTTTGTGGACATTGAGTGACTTATAATGATGTTTATGAATGTAAGTTGATAGGCCACCGTTGATTATCTAGTGGAAGTTTTAAAAAGAAACATAAAATCAAGATCAGTTAAGCATTAAAGAACATCTTGGAATTGAAAACTATAAACTATTTCTCAATAAAAACTATTCGATACGTTTAGAAATTAATAAGAGAATTATGACATTCTCATTTCTAACAAAAGATACAGGGGATACAGAACATGTAATTGCTGCCAACACTTGAACTTGTAATTTACCAGGGCCAAGGTGTTGTAGTTTGGTTACGGTTCGTAATTTGAGGTGCAGTCTACCGTTTACTTGTCAAAGACTTTGATAGCGAGCACGTGCCTCATCACTTGCCATTCCTCTTACTGCCTAACCATTTGCGGTAACCATCCTTCTGTAAATCACTCTGACAACGATTTAAAAAATCAGTTTATAACGTTGCCGACAGAGACCGTTACACAAATATTTTTTATCTGTTCGAATTCCAGCAAATGAATTAATAATTTTCGTTTCCAGCCATTATGGCGGGCCCATTCCGGGAATACAAACATTTAATTATATTTTTATAGTCAGCCAGAGGTACGTTAATGTCACAAATCCCATAATCATTTCCAAAATAAAACACAGCTAACACCAAGGTCAAACTGCCAAAATTCTTTGTGGTTGTGTCAGAGCGGAGTAGTATTTTTTTTAATTCTTTATGTGTTTTTATTCTTCCGAAATAAGTCGCAAGGCTGAACTATTATTGTTAGGTACCCAGATATGAGCATCATAAATCAGAATGGCTGGATAGACTCGTAGAGATGAGTTTTAACTCCAGGAAAATCGGAAGAGACTTCAATATATTCAAGGATCGTTAGCTTTTTTTTTTGATTTGATTTGATGCATAAATGACTAATATGGTTTACTATAACGGTTTAGTTGAAGAATATCGCAAGGCTGCTCGTTTGCCATCTATATTATAAAAAAACGCACTTGACGCTCCTTCTTGATCAGTTCTCTTGGAGCGTTGTCTATGGATAGATCCACTGACTATGGGAATAAAAAGAATACCATCGCCAGCAAAATTTAACGTCAGATTTGTCAGTTTAGTTGAAGCCTTTAAATTTTAAAATTAAATGACATTTTAAAGTACTCTCGCATTAAGGCTTAATTTGATTTGAAATCGAGGAATAACATCATTGTTGCGTTTAAAATTTTGTAGAAGTTTCAAATGCTAACATATGCTTAGCTAAGTACAAGACAGCCACTAGGCCAAGACCTTTAGCAGCAAGTGTTGTTACGTAAAAACTAGTCTCGTGGTTTCGCTTTAAGGTGAATGGGAAAGAAACCTTAAGCATTTATGAAATTATGTAATACTACGTCTGTACCTTCTTTGAGAGTTCATTGCTCCTGGTGGAATATCTTAAAAGCGTCTATAGTTTCAACGTTAAGCAATACTTGAACGAAATTGATAGAGATTTCAACCAATAATGCTTACAACATATGACAGTATTGCTGCGTTGTATGGCGACACTGATTCTCTTCGCAAGAACCTATTTTATTTATTATATTAGATATTGAAACAGTTCACAACGAATGCACTGAAATACATTTGTTTCTTATTATTCTAAAAGAATCAATTTTTACGTATATTGTAAGGCCTTCGAATGAACTATAAAGTGTAAGAAGATGGAAATAAAAAGCACAGTATTTTAAAAGCCAACAGGTAACCACCTGCAAAAAATAATAAAAAATTATATATCTGTGAAAGGTAATATGAAATTTGAAAATAAATAGGTCTGTCATATTCTTTCATAAAATTGATTTGTTATTTATTCAATTGATAGTAAAATGATGAATTTACTGTAGTAATGTTTGATAGAGCTATATTCTACGATGTTCAATTATTAGGTACACACATTTTTTATGTCTCTTGCAATGTTAGCGTTTAATTTGCGCATTATGACGTCGAATAATAAACGTTAGAACTATAGAATCGTAGATATGCGTCCGTCATGCGGTTAATCATCACTTTCGTAGTAACTAAGTGTTAATTTCTGGAATATTAGCTTTTGCCTGTAATATAAATATATATTACGGAAAGTTTAAAACGCGTTAGGTTATATAAATATTTTTATATTCTACTAGCTTTTTACTCGCGGCTTCGACCGCAGTGGAGCCATTGAATAAGTATGAGAGATAAAGGGTAAGGGTATAATAGAAATGAATCAATATCATAACTAAATTTCATTGCTTGGCCGAGATCAACAATTTTTTAATATTACTACATACAATGTAGTTTCAACACCTTAAAATATGCTTTTGAAGTAGCTAAATTTGACGATTTTTTGAAAAACAATTTTCTTATCTTTCGTAAAAAAATTTTAGTAAAAAGTATCCTATGTTACTTCCAATACCTTCAAGAGTATATGTACAAAGTTTCATGTTGATCGGTTAAGTAGTTTTTGCGTGAAAGCGTAACAAACAAACTTACATTCGCATTTATAATAGTGTAGGGATTCTGTCTGCAAATAATATGGGGAAGTCACATAACAACGACACCCGCGTAGTAGTCTAGATACCCGCGTCTGTCGTACCGCGGGTAACACCACAGGGCTCAGCTAATCTTAAACATAACTAAATAAGAGTTAATGAAGTTTTCTCTATTTAGTTTATCTGTCCAGGATTTCATAATACATATATATTTTTTGTTGCAGATCTATAATCACAATGAATCAAAAAGAGTTTAAAAGATTATTAATCCAGTTCTTTATATCCATGCCAGTTGTAAGTATTAACTTCTGTTACTGTTACTTCATTTATTTAAAAATAAAACAAAACCATATATCCTGTTAGAGATGCTTCATTCATTCTTCATTCATAACATGTTTTATACGTTATTTATAAAACGTTTTAAGAAGTTTATAAAACGGAACTAACCTATTTTGGTATCTTCAAATGACTGCACGGCTTGGCCTGATGGTTTAAGCAGTCGCCACGCCGCTGTCTCCTGCGCCAAGTGTTGAGGGTTCAAATCCCACATGGGACAACACTTTGTGTGATCCACAGTTTGTTGTTTAAGTCTGGGTGTTCTTTGTGTGTATTTCATGTATGTTGGTAAAGTCACTATCATAATACGGCTGTTGTTGTTAACATGGTGTAATTTGTGGAGATAAAATAAACATTTTTATTATTATTATTATTATTGTTGTGTTTAATGATAATATCAATTAATTAAAATTTTGTTAATTGCTTAATATCCATACTAATCAGCTATTTCATAATCAACAACCCATAATGTGTCCCACTGCTGGTCTTGGGCCTCCTCTCAGGAGAGGAGGCTACTACATCCCCACGCTGGCCGGGTGCACGTTGGGGACTGGCAAGACAACGTTGTGGATACGTAATCTTGCCGTTGTATGTTTTGAAGCCACCCGGAGATCTCCAATTAAGCTTCACGACTGTCTTATGTGCTATTTACTTTGAAGTTATTTTAAACCCTATGGCAAAAAGTGGGTCTAACTTGCAACCAAACAATATCAGATCTAAGCTAACTATTTTATCAACTTCCATGTTAAGAAAAATAACTAAACTTGCTTGCCTGAGGTCATTTAGTAAACAGGAAAGCGTTTGTTATATGATTTTAGATACTAGTAACTACATGTTAAAACTTAATTGTCTGCTATCTATCTACACCACCTTTCCTAATCAGTATAGCGATTCATTTTTTCCTTATATAATGTAGGTCATTTGCTGTTTAGAATTATATGTAGGTATAAAAGATAGCCAGCCTTGCAATATTCGTTTATGACGTACAACTGTCATCGTATACAACATTTGACATCTCATCTGTCTGGTCAACGATGACACGCTTATTGGTCAAATCCCCGGTCGCTCGGTCCAACGGCTTAGGAAGCCTCTTTTTTACTAAATTCCACATTTTTCTTCAAATTTAAATTATAATTAAACAAATAAAACAAACATGGCGCTAAACATTTATACATTATGTGTAAGGATAAAAATGTAATTTATCAAATCAAATATTTAGTAGTTACAAGGGTACATTTTCTCCAGTACTCGATTAAAAAACGAGAAAAAACGCATTCACCGTTAACATACTCTATTATCAAAAAAAAAATTTAAATTGTTTACTTTAAATAAATCCGTCACTCATTATTTATCCTCCCATCATAAAATTGATATAATATTAATATATTTCTCGTATCCAAAAGCGATGTACATTTGGCATTTACCTTCAATATAAAGTACAAAGCTTGATTGAGTTGAGGTTACTGTCATGTCTCATTTCGGTTAAATCCGACTGAATAAAACACCTGAAATATAATTAACGTGTTCGTTACCAAATTGCTGACAACTTTAGCAATAATACACAGGATACATTATTTTAACAACGATTTTCGCTCTTTTTTTTTACGTGTGCAAACCCCCTCGGGCCTTCACCCACCCGGAAGCTTAAAAAAAAAGTCAGGGTCAGGTCAAGGTTTCGGGTTTGATTCCGGGACAGACTGCTGTTGGGTTTTTCTTACAAGAAATTCTTAATAGCAGCCCAAAATGTGAAATATGGTGGTGTTGCCCGCCCGTGCCTCGGAGAGCACGTTAAGCCGTCGGTCCCGGTTGTCATGAACATCTACGGCAATCTTTATTGGGAAGTCAGTTGCGAAGGTCCGATGCCAGTCGCACCGTGTAAAATCTGATATTCAGGTAAAACCGGTTGAACTAGTAGCTGACCCAAAATCTTGGGAATAATAAAGGCTAGGAAGATGATGATGATGTCTCAGATAACTAGTTCTATTAGCTGTTCAATCAACGGCTTAGCCTAGTTCCATACTAGCGGCCGTGTTACGAAAGGAGGCGAAAGGGAAAGGTTAGGGTTATTTTCCTTTTGGGAGGAGTCTGGATGTCTTAACAAAGCGGTTCCCGAATCCGGTTAAACGGCTAACAAAGCTAGTTGACTGCGACATACATGTTAAAAATACAAAGACTTAATATATAAAACTAGTTGAGCCTCACGGTGTTAACCGCGGTACAACAACAACCGCGTCCACCTCCTGGTTATAAGTTACCTCCCCACCAATTTTCAGCAAAATCGGTTCAGCCGTTTTTGAGTTATAAGTAGTATAATTAACACGACTTTCTTTTGTATATAAGACATGTCTTAATATCATTCTAACACTGCATTTATCTACCAAAACTAATATATAATAGCTGTCGGCTCGTGACTATCGTCTTACAGCATTACGTCAGCCAAGTTAAATTTGTACAAATTCGAGCCTTAATTGATTGAGAGACAAAAAGTTACGATTTGATTGTGTGGTTGTGCTATATGTTGAGAATTCTTCAAGTATGTTTACTAGCATAATCTATGATATATTTCATTTTGAATGACTTTACTTTTAACTTTTCGAGTTTTTGGTGTTTCCATTTAATTCCATATCTTTATAGCCAACTAGCTTTGTCTTCCGCCCTCGTGTATGTCGGCTATTGTTGTAATTTCCGGTTAATATTTAGCCTGACACACTAACAAGTAATGTTACTTTCTATTGGTAAAATATTTTTTTAAAATCCCTTAATCGATAATCTGAAATAAGATTTTGTTTGTCAGGTGTATGAATGTATATTTCTTTTTTACATGAAAGTGACTACAACAATATAACAATAATTTGTGAAATGTGTATTTTCACTTTAAAATTTTTCTTTTTTTTGGATCAATTAGTCGTCCAACCTCAAACCCTGCATCGCTCAAACCCTGATAGAAGTAACATTTTCAATAAATAATTGTTTTCTTTCCAGATATCGTTGGTAAACAACGTATTGAAATGGAGTATAGGAGAGCTGAAACTAAGACTTAGGACTAATTTGACAATGCACCTGTATCAACAGTACTTGAAGTAAGTAGATTGCTAATTATTTTTACAGGACTTTTGATATTTCTTTATGCCTTTATGATAGTAAAAAGAAGCTATAAGACCACTTCGAATAACCCTGTAGGATCCAAAAATGAGGTGTTTACTTTAGTACATTGTGTTTGAACTAATTTGGAAAAAATATTCTTCACATAAAAATACAACTTCTAAGGGTGATAAAACGAGTAACGAAGAAAACATTTTATAACAATTTAGTTTGTTGTAGGCATATAAGTGAAGTATGAAGTCAATAATCAAATAATCAGAACAGAGCGAGAGATGCTCTGGCACATGTACACCACGGCCTCATAATAAACTGGTGTATAAACAATTCTCTAATCGCTTTTCATGATGTGAGTGAAAGTAAATGTTTGTCCATATCTACAATTTATACTTTAAACGTTACCTATTTTATTTTTGAAAAACAGTTATCAAAACGTAATTGATTCAATGTGTCAACGGTTATTGGACTTTGGAATCGTGTATGAGTCGTTACTTTACAAATTAAATTCAACGGTCAAGTCAATTACTATTGCTTAGCGTATAAATTAAATTACGTAATGTTCAGTATGATTTTGCAGAAAACGTAGTGTAAGTACGTTTTACAGTAACATTGATAAAGCCATTCTTTTCTCCGGTTCCTTAGGGACGCAGGAGTTAGGAATATGATATGTGTTTACCAAAAATTACACCAATATTCGATTTCGGGCGCCTATACTCTGGGAAAGACACGAACTATGTGATTCTTACTAACCCGAATCATCGCCACATCACATCTATTCGAGCCTTCTCCTAGAGGAAGCTGCGCAACAGCTCTGTCTTGATTTCGTTCAGCAGTTTCTTTCCTCACCCGTCTCTATGGCCGTATTAATTGCTGGTCGGGACAGATTTCACCTAAGTAGAAATGCTGTAAATACCTGATTTAAATTAATATTGAAATAATTTTATTCAATTCAACTTTAACGTCTTAGATGTGTTAATGTAGAGATATACATAGCGACGGCAGAAAACGGAAATGTCGAAAATTTGTCAAAATTTATTTTGGTATAGTTTCGATTAGAAAAAATACTCTTAGAATGGTCTGTGTTTTTTTTATGGAAAAGCAGGGAAACAAACAGATGTATCGCCTGATGGTAAGCGATTATCAGCACCAGAGGCGTCGTCACAAGTGCGTTGCCGGCGTTTGGGGGGTGGAAGCGGGGTTGGTTTTTCACACCAGTTTTCTAAGAGGCCATGGTATTACTCCGGTCGAACCAGCCAATTCTTGCCGAAGCGTGGCTCTCCCACATACTCTATGTGTGTATTGTATCTTATTACGCGAGGTTTAGGTAGACTTTCTATCTTTATTAGTCTACGAGTAATGTATCCAAAATTTTATATCCAAAGTCTTTAAGTAATTTTCCAAACATTTCTTTTAATTACTTTATTGATAACATTTTTACGAGTATGTATTAATAGTTTTGTTCAACTTAGATAAAAATACACTCAAAAGCAAAGTGCGAAAATATATAGGTATATATAGCTCGATTATAATTGCACTTTGAAATTTGATAATATAACTTATCCACACCTATCTACAATTTTTTTCGTTGCCAGTGCTAAGTCCAAAGTCGAAACCAAAACCAAACATATGAATAAGCTTTCACAGTCCACTGGTAAACATAGGCCTCTCCTGCGAAAAAAGAATTTTATATCATTTGTGAAGGGCCTATTGCCCTTTTAAATATTTTATAAAGACATTTATAACCTTGCAGCAACTTGTGCGACCGTGAAGATTGTGGAAAAAGTGTAGAAATAAATTTTGAACAATATGTTCTTTTATAACTTAGGATATTAGGCTATATTTAATAATACTTGTTCTATGCAAAGTCTGTAATAGTTTATCTTATATTAAAAAAAATGTTGTTCGACTCGTATCAAATTCAATTAAAAATACAGTGCAGGACAACAAGAATTCAAAAATAGCGAAAACTTAAAACGAACCCAATCCTTATACCCAACCCTCTAGCCAGCGTGGTGTAGTCAGCCAAAACCTCCCCCTCGGTCCTTCACCCCACCGTGGTTTGCGGCGGGGCGGTGTGTCGGAATCGAACCGACTAAAACCACACGGTGTGCCACTCTGCGACTGAGACGGGAGGGATCCGGGAACCGCTTTCTTACGACATCCGGATCCCTCCCAGCTCCAGCCCGCACTGAAGCGGGCACCGTCTTCCGGTAAACTCAGTCAGCCAAAACCTCTGTTCTAAGGAAAGGCCTATTTTCAGCAGTGATCTATCAAAAGCTGTTGGTGATTGGTTAAATGAGCTATCTCGAAATTTCTTTCTAAATAATCATCTTCATTGACTACAGATTTCCTATATTATTATGACTAATAGTGTATTGTATAAATATCGTAATGCATAAAACAGATATACAGAAACGTGATTTCGGTAGTTTATTGTTAATATCAGACGAACTAAAAATGCAGGGTTATCATATCTTAAATCATGAGAACAGTTTCATTGTCATCTAAATGCTGCGATTAGTACAATATTAATAACTTTATAGACCGTTGCTTACTTATCACAAAAATGTTATACTTTTTAGATGATAGAATAGGCCTATTTTTTTAACAGACATCAAAAAAAGGAGAATGTTCTCAATTCTCACTAAGCCTTTAGCGTGGACCACTGCATTGTCTGCTTTCGCAGTACGGTGGCCCCCACTGTTGGATACTGCTTGAGCTTACCATCAGGCTGAGTAAAGTAACTTTGGCGAGTTACTTATAAAAAAAAGAATCGACTGTTTTTTTCTCCAAGTAATCAGGTTTCATTACCAAAGTTTATTATTATTGCTATACAGATGTATATTTTAAGTGATTGCATATGTTATCAATACGAAAATAGTTTTCTCCGTCTGTAACGATTTTAAAGAAACTTAGCATTGAGGAGGATGATCCTATGCTTCTTACCACGAACACGCGGTCAAAAACTAGGACAAATATAAGTAATGACATTGGTTAATTGGGATGAGTACATCATCAGCAATCGCATCGCATATAGTACCACTAAAATTTGGAAAAAGAGTGAAAGGCATATAATATGGTGATTGTTGTGCAACCAGTGCAATAACCAATTAGGGTAAGCTCTCTTAAGACGATCTTGCAGCGTTGTACATTGCATAACACAGACACATATCTTCCATACATATATACAAATAAATAATATTGAGGTGTCTGTTTGTGATTTCAAATTAACACTTATTCCCTAAATACATATAAAAGTATACGGTACAAACATCAAATAAATAATTTTTAAATTTTTTGTCTGTTTGATCTCTGAAACGGCTGCGTCAATTTTGACGGTACTTTCACTATATCAGATAGCAGATAGAAATGCAAGTCGCTCGCCTTCATTTTATTTCATTGCTTCACTACCGAATTTAGTCTCTTCGCACTCTGTCCATCGATGCTGACTGTAAACAGAGGAGCCTAGTTGATATACGAACGTCTTTAGCAACAATTACTTGTAGTTGAGTTCGAAAAAGTCCCAACAACAGTCGATGTTGTGTATAATACTTGAATTTAATAAAACGAAATTCAGCCGTATCGTAGTAGATTTAAAAGCGACTCCCAAGTTTGGGAAAAAACTCGGAGGAGGAAGAAAAAAAAGATAAAAGTAACTTCAATTTATCCTATCAACTAGAGAAAGTTCGGTGTTAAGCCTTTCAAACGTTCTAAACATTTGGATATACGGAGAAAATGAAAAAAAAGGCAGTTTTTGTGTTTAATTGCGGTGTACATATTTACTAAAAAGCTGATGCTTACAGCATTCAAACAGACACTGTAATTTCAATTATTTTTATGTGTTTAAACTTTCACTTTTAGTACCTCTGTTGTTCTAATGTTGTTAAGTCTTTAATAGGCGATTATAATTTTATTTCAGACTAGCTTTTGCTCGTGTGTGTGTCAATTATCATGGTAAATAGTAGCCTATGACCTTCCTCAAGCATCAAAGGATCTCCATTACAAATTTGATCTAAAACGGTTCAGCAGTTTAACCGTGAAAGCTAACAGAAAAGTTTACTTTCGAATTTCAATAATAGAATGGATGAGAATTAAGTTGATAGTGTTTCTATGTGATAAGAACCAGAACACTAATTCTTAAGTCAGGTTATCCTAGCTTCGAAGGTACTGATAGCTAATATGTAATGTATACTAGAAGTTCCCTAATTACATCGCACTTATACATGTTTTGTGAAGGATATTTGATTCTACTACTATCTTGATACTAAACTATTAATTAGTTCCTTATCGCCAAACAGTTATCAGCGCAAAGGCATTTTCGCTTTCCTTATTTTCTTTATCCCTAGTTTTTTTTTTTATATTGACACACAAAACCATAATCTTCTTAATATTTTCTTAATCTGTCATGCTTAAAAAACTACTGTATATCCGGTTTTCATATTTAAACATGCTAATACACCAAAACACGTGTTGCTTGCTCTACATTATGCGTGCCTATCTTATCTTAATGATAGTGAGCCGATTAATATAAATAACTTATTCCATATCCAAGGTGTGACATAATACAATAATGATTCACATAAATTCACAACGTCCGCAATGATATAAGCTGAAATAACTTTTTTTTTCGTTACTTTGAAACAGCTGTACTGTTTCAGAGTTCGGCGTTCTTACTAACTTTTAAACTTTCGCGTTTCATGGAATAATAATTATTTTCACGGGAATAGGCATGATGATAGTAACCAAGAACCACTAAAATTATATATTTATCTGATGAAACAGGGTATAAAAATCGTATATATTTTCATATTTAGAACGAGATTAATAGTTAATTAACTAAAATAAAACTACAAAATACAGCATTCAGCCATGTGAAGTTTAACACCAATCGAAGCGAGTTACGTCTCTTATGTATAAAGGTCAATTTGTTCGGATATAATCACTTCACTGTTTTTAAGAGCTATAATTAACACTGGTAACGTCGCGTCTTACACAAACAGACGCCATGACACCACCGAGCGTTTTCTCTTGAATTTTAAACTTAAAATTTAAATCGCAACTTTTTCCAACTAAAACTTAATTTTTTGTTGAAATATAACTGTTTTTTACAATAGGAGATACTTCCGAATATCATAAAACAGTTTTTCAAAGTAAGTCATCATGCCTATTAACCAGGGTGCACTCGCCGTGGTCACAGACAGACTGCTTATGACCACGACCAGTGCAACCTGGTCCAAACGTCAAGCAAATCAAAGGTATGTAATAATTAACTTTTAAATAAGTGATCGGGTTATGATCGGTATTCTCGTGAAAATAATTATTAGAAAAGTTCTGTTGTCACAGTGTTTGCACCCAAACCATTCCGAGAAACGACTTAACCAAGTTTTATGATTTTTTTTTGTAGGTTCATATTCTGTGGATGTGAGAATAGATCGTTAACAATTTATATACCGCTAAGTGATAAGGGTGGACCACAATTTTTTTTATGGATCTATACATTCTATATCTACAAATAACCCCTGTTTTAGAAATCTTCTTCTTTTGATGAGATGTCAACCAGCCGGATCGGCTATTTCTGCCAATGTCAAGTATTTAAAGTCTTCAATTCTAAGGCTTCGAGTCTTCGTTGTGATTAAAATAATGATAAAATATGGATGACATGAAATGGGGGATTGTCTTTCGAAAAAACAAAAATTGATCTCCCTTAGAAATCATTTATATGGCAAAACATTTACCAGGTCAGCCTGTTACTTCATTGCTATCAATAAATCGATACTGATACAATAATGGAATGTTACCTACTATATTTATATACATTTCCGTAAAACACAACTGTATTGTATGTATATTTAAGCACCTACATATTTATTTATTTATTTGAACTTTGAACTGTGACATACTGGCGGCGGAGAGACTAATTCAATAACTATTTAAATCTATACCTCTATACAAATGGATAAAATTGTAGTGTCGGTTTTTAGTAATAAAATAACCGCTTTTTACTAAATTTCCTTCAGCTCATCAGCACTCCTTTGAGAATTGGTGAAACTAGCAGTTTGTTTTCTAGAACATTCCGAAAAAGTTATAACTTTATAACACACTAATTGACTGCGGTTCGCCCCGTGCGTATGTTGAATATCGCGGAAATAAGTAGTCTGAGTAGTTCCCATGTATGATGAGCAATATTACTCTTAAATCCATTAAGCGTCGAAGAGTAACAAGCATCCTTACAAACCTTTTATTTATAATATAGTACCTGAATGACTGAGCTTCGATCGGCACGTCTTTTTTGTTATATTTTCTAAATCTGATCCTATAAATACCATACTAAATTTCATAAAAATCATTGGAGCCGTTACCGAGATTTAGGTTATATTTTTACAAGAAGTGCTCGTTTAAAGGTATTAGACAGATTAGTACGAAGTGTTATATGTTAAGGCTTTTAATTATAGCTAGTCTTTTATTTTTAAATCTGTAAATATTCTACATATGTCTATATACGCAGAAAGATATATAGCTAGTCCTCTAAGAAACACTATCAGAATTGTTGACTTAGGTTATGGAAAACTTTATCTCTATTCGACTTGACTCCCAAGTTATAAAAGTTACTTTATTTCTTCTAATCTAAATACTTCACTTTTATATGCCGTTACGCGATACTAAATGTATCATATTTCGGTATTACCATCACCTATAATTTCATTACTTAAATACTAATAATATTATCCAAGGTTAACTTAGATTACAATAGAACTTAGGTAAATATTCCATTACTGCAAATAACTATATAAACAACAAAAATCCGCAAGGTACTGAATAACAAACTATTTATCAGTTACTTGCGACCCGGCTCGGCTACTTATAAACATTTCTCTTTAATCATTTTTAATTTATTGCTGAAAACTGCATTAAAATGCGGTGAGTAGTTTATAAGACCTAACAGACAGTGGAAGCAACTTCATTTTAAAGTATATAAAGATTTGCTAAATAATCTTGAAACTTTCAGGGGCTTCACGTACTACCAAGTATCAAACTTAGATAATCGAATATCGAATGCGGACCAGCTGTTGACGACGGACATTGAGAGGTTTTGTGACACTGTCGTGGATCTCTACGGCTATATAACGAAGCCTCTCTTAGATATAAGCATATATTTATATAGGCTCACTGTTAATTTGGGAGCTTCTGTGAGTATATTTTTTGTACCTTAATACTAAGAGTTTTTTTAGATGGTTACATCCATAATGTGTTAAATATTTGGTTTACCGAGCAAAAAGAATGATCAACAGTGCTTACTGTCAAGAACGAATTGAAGTAAAACAAACTCGCACTAGACCCTCTAATGTAAGTCCTTAAGAAAGATTAAAATCAGAATGTCGAAAGATATATGACGTTACTGATGAACAGCAAAGCCATTTAAAGTATTTTTGTAATATAGGTGAGTTTTCTTACATTGAATATTCTTGATATTAGTAGAAAATCGGTGTCAGTATTAGCGACAACGTAGTGGACCTTAAAGCTTAATTAAATTCAATAAATACTGACTAACCTTTACTCTCTCACTAAAAGTCTTCAATTCCTGCTACAAAGATTATTATCATCATCATCATCATCAACAACACCCTTTGAATACTCAGTGCTGGACATAGGCCCTAGAAAGGAGGTTTTGGCCTACTGTACCACGCTGGCCTGACGGGTTGGTATAGGGTTTGTTTCAAGTTTTATTCGAGAGGGTGCTCTCTGCCCGCGTCATCCGGCACCTCAGCGAGGTTGGCCCAGACCTGTCAGACGCCCAATTCGGGTTCCGGGAGGGGCGTTCGACGGTCGATGCCGTGATGCGCCTGAGGGCCGTGACCGAAGAGGCGGTGAGCTGTGGCGGCGTGGTGTTGGCGGTGTCCCTGGACATCGCCAACGCCTTTAATAGTCTGCCATTCAGCTGCATCAGGGAAGCACTCCGCTACCACGGGGTGCCAGAGTACCTGAGGCGGCTGGTGGCAGACTACTTGGAGGAGCGTACCGTCGTGTACGAGGATCGAGATGGCGCCTTGAGACGGCGACCCATGTCGTGCGGCGTTCCGCAGGGGTCTGTCCTAGGACTACTCCTGTGGGACGTGGGGTACGACTGGGTCCTTCGCGAGCGTCTCCCCTCCGGGCTGGGCGTAATTTGTTACGCCGATGACACTTTAGTCACAGCCCGGGGGGCGAACTTTCAGGAGGCGGCGTGCCTGGCCACCAGGGGAGTCTCTCTGGTGGTCGGGCGCATCGAGGCGCTGGGCTTGCGGGTGGCCCTGGACAAGACGGAGGCCCTGCTCTTCCACGGGCCCCGTCGCGGGCCGCCCCCCGGCGCCTCCATAGTGGTCAACTCGGTCCTCGTACCGGTTCGGGCCCAGATGAGGTATCTGGGCCTGATCCTCGACGGTAGGTGGCTCTTCGACGAGCACTTCCGACAGCTTGCTCCCAAGATGGTCGACACTGCCTCCGCCCTAGGGCGACTTTTGCCCAATCTGGGTGGAGCCAGTGTCGCAACGAGAAGCCTCTTCACGGGGGTTGTCCGGTCGATGGCGCTGTACGGCGCACCGGTGTGGGTGTCGGCTCTGACCGCCCTAAATAAGGCGCGCCTCTGGCGCCCTCAGAGGGTATTGGCGGTCAGAGCCATACGCTGATACCGCACGCTCGAAGAGGTACGCGAGTGGCGTGAAGCCCCCCGTCGAATCACGATGGCTCGTTGTTCTTCGCGGCTGGAGGCTCCACGTGCTGGCTTCGACACCGTGGAGGCTCTCCAGCCGGTCATCCTCGAGTGGGCAGGGCGGCAGCACGGGACCCTTTCCTTCCGGCTGACGCAGGTGCTTTCCGGGCACGGTTGCTTCGGGAAGTATCTGCACTCGGTCGCGCAGAGGGAATTGAGTCCCGCCTGCCGGCGTTGTGTCCCGCTTGGGCGCCGCAGCGTCGGGCACTCACTGCAGTCATCGGAGGAGATCTCTCGCTGCCGGCCGTCGTTCACTCCATAGCCGGCAGCGAGAGCAGTTTTACCGCGGTCGCGACCTTCTGCGAGGAAGTCATCTCGCAGAAGAAGACGGCGGAGAAGGCCCGGGAGGACGACATCCACTCGGACCCGATCCGCCGCCGGCGTACCGGGCGGCGGAGGCGCGCCTACCAGCGCCTCATGCCGCCCTGAGTGTGGCCGCGGATGGGCGGGACGGGTTTTCCCCTCCATCCGCTTCACAGGCCAGCCGCGAAGGGGCGACGTTACGCGTGTGCCGTATGTCGTCTACATTGAGAGTTTTACCATCACGCGATGGAGCCCGCTACAGTGCGGGCGGGCGCTGGGAGGGGTCCGAATGGCGTAAGAAAGCGGTTCCCGGATCTCTCCCGTCTCAGGCGCAGAGTGGCACACCGTGTGGTTTTAGTCGGTTCGATTCCGACACACCGCCCCGCCGGAAACCGCAGTGGGGTGAAGGCCCGAGGTGGTTTCCACACGTACAAAAGAAAAAATAATGGCATCCGGGATCGTCAATCACTGAGTGAAAAAGAGCGCAGTGGAGCCGGTCTATGCATGCCGATGCATGATTCTTCTATGGTGAGATACTTGATGATGACCGGGAACGACGGCATAATGTTTTCTCCAAGAATCGCAATTAAGATAGAATGGTGACCAATGCATAAACTACGCACAGCGCAGGCGTAGTTTCACAATAGTTTTTGTGAGGTGACATATATCACGTTTGGTATTAGGCGATACATCTGCTCGTTTCTATTCGATATTCGATATTCTCCCATTCAAACAGTTGTGATTGCCTTTTTACTGCCAATATTTCAGCATAATCATTACTAATATATTAACAACATTTTAGCCAACATCATACTAATTAAAATTCCTGTTTGTCTTCCTTTAAGTTGTTAAATAACCTACTTTTGGCCGTATAAGGTTGCAAAAAACGAGCCCATTTCCTTCACCGAGGTGCAATTTATCTCTACATCAAAATTCATTCAAATTAGTGCAGTGATTATGCCACTAAAGCGTAACAATAAGACAGACAAGCAATGTTACCTTAGAATTTATAATAAGTATCCAAATATATGTAATAATAATATATAATAATATGTTATAAACGTCTTTTCACCAATTCAAATAATAATTTAATTATAAGTATTTTACTAAAAAAAAAGACGACCACCTGAATATAATAGGGAACAATATTAAACATGTAATTTACCATTTACGTGAGGAGCTCGTGTCTCGATACAGGCAGGCTATTTATTACAGATCAATGCGATTAATTATCATAAAAAGATAAGGTGATAGATAGCAAATTGGCCCCACGAACGCCCATGAAAACTAATGTAATCTATGAATAAATTATAATGGAGTCCACTTATCTCGCTTTAGAAAGGCGCTTCGT
>PKRV01000157.1:933721-944983 GCA_003709505.1 Hyphantria cunea
TGGTGGAATGCCTTTACGCACTTCGCTCCCCCCCTGCGGGTACAGGGGGTTCGCTTCGTGTGGGACTCCTGGCTGACACCAGCCAGACTACCCACTAAACCACCACGGTGTGCCACTCTGCGCCTGAGTCAGGAGGGATCCGGGAACCGCTTTCTTACGCTATCCGAACCCCTGTGTGCTGGGCCGAGTCCTCACTGCAGTCGCAGTGGTGGCAGGCGGGACTCAATTCCCTCCGCGCGACCGAGTGCAGGTACTTCCCGAAGCAACCGTGCCCGGAAAGCACCTGCGTCAGTCGGAAGGAAAGGGTCCCGTGCTGCCGCCCTGCCCACTCGAGGAAAGATTATAACCCCCTAAGCAATATAAAATGGCATCGGAAAGGTTCGAAACCTTTCCGATACTTTTTGATCCATCCTAAGGTTGCCTGGAAGAAATTGCTTTCGGCAATAAGGCCGCCCTTCGTAAATAATACATTTGTCATTTTCTGTACTTTCTTTTGTATCTGTATTACGATGTACAAATAGTTTTCCATCTTTTAAGTGTAGACCTACTTCTCAGTTCTGATACCTTTACGTATTACATCACTATGAAAAATATTTTTTTAACTGTATTCTAATTTACATTTCAGACACCTGGAATCATGGTGGTCTATTTATTATTATCTGGAGTTCTTCTAACTTATCTAAGGAGACCTACAGGTAACGTTAATTTTATATATTATAGCAGTCCGCCGTTGGATGTTGGTATTTACTCAAAAATTTAAATTTTATAAATTTAACACGCTCTTAACAAACTTTTCAAGCTTAGAACACTCCACCAAGTCTCGAAGTGTTCATACGGATCCCTAACTTTTTGCAAATATAATATAACCTGTTACTCGGGGCTGAAAGAATTTTTGAAATCGGTTCAGTACTTTCTGAGCATATTATATCTGAGCCAATGCAAACAAACAAACAATCAAATCTTTCCTCTTTGTAATGTTAGTATAGATATGATTTTTATCTTCTCTGCCTGATGGTAAATAAATAGAATTCAAGGTGGTCAACATCCTCCAAGACAACGTAGCATAGTGACCCACTCTATCTTCATCCAGTCAGATTCTATTCACGCTCAACTTGAAGAACTCTGATTGTAGTTGTAGGGAAACACGAACGCCGATGTAAATTCTAGAATTTCATTGATAGCCACAAGAACGAAGAACCGAAACGTTTAATTTGAGAACGTATGCGTACCACTCTAAACCGGTGACTTCCAAGGCCAACACGTGTTGACGCGCGCAGGATATAATGTATTTTTATTTAATTCTTCTTAAGGCAATTAAATTATAACTTGGGGCACTAACAGTGTGATGATGTGAGTAGAGAAACGCTGTCTTAAACACGAACAGACCGGCTCCATCGGGGCGGTACTACCCTCGCACAGGAGATCAACATAAGATAACAGCATTCACACTGTCGTGTTTCATTGCTGAGAAACCCGTAGCCCAATGATACAAAGGTATCCCTAGGCCGCCATAGCGTGGATCCCCATGCTGCATTATTGCTTTGTCTGCATTCACAATGAGTATGGTTGTTTACGCCTGTGCTTAATTTTGTACCATTTAGAAGTTTGAGGTTGCCTTTTTTGCATATCAAGCGTACCAAATTGTCGGTACCTTGAAATTTATTTTAATTTTTTTTTTGTATACTACACTTCTATAGTTTTTGTACTTACTTACTACAGCCATTTGAACAATGTATTATCTCACAAGACCTTGTTAAAGTATGTAAATAACGGCATTAAAGAGTATTATCAAGCTCCGGCGAATCTACAAAAGATACTATGGTGACCACAACTCTCAATATCACAAAGCATAATAGGGCCTCTGGTGGAAGAATCCTTACCCCTTGCGTTGAAGAGGATATAACATGATTGACGTTCTTTTTACAGCCAAGATGACGGTTCAAGAACAAAAACTTGAAGGTGAATTCAGATACGTCAATTCTAGACTCATCACTTATTCAGAAGAAATTGCTTTCTACCAGGTATGATATTATATTACATAATTATCTTAGCCTCTAATTAGATTTTTTGTTTGACTTTGTATTGGAAATTAAATAGAACGATAAAATATGTATGAAAATATACCGTATCGGTTAGAGAAGATTGCCTCGTTGGTCAAGTGGTTAGCGTAAGCAACTGTAGATCAAGAGGTCTCGGGTTCGATTTCCAAGTCGGTCTGATGTTGAGTGTTTCTTACAAGAGATTCTGAATGACAGCCCGGAGTATGGTAGATGAGTGTGTTTCCCGCCCGTGCCTCGAAGAGCACGTTAAGCCGTCGATCCCGGTTGTCATGAATATCTTTGACTGCCTCTGTGGCTCAGTGGTAACGAATGCGACTGCTGTGCTATAGGTCTCGGGCTCGATTCCCGGGTCGAACCAAATGTTTGTATGTTCTGCAGATATTTGTTTCGCAGTTTGGGTGTTTTCTATGTATAATATGTATGTATTTACAAATAAAGTATATGTGTATTTATATCAGTTGTCTAGTACCCATAACACAAGCTCTGCTTAGCTTGGGACTAGATGGCGTGTGTTGGGTGTCCGAAATATTTATTTATTATTAATGATGGAGTGTAAGACATGTATATTTAATGTGATTTAATATTTTTTGACATAATTATTTCAGTTTCAAGGGTAAATACCAAATAAAAAGTTACTTTTTATAATCTTAGTGGTTATCACACCGCAGTGCCAAATCCTATCATTGTCACGGAATGCCCACATAGGGGGACATCGCACTTCTGCGTGTTTGACCCCATATATTACAATAAGAAAAAGATTTAAAAAGTATAAGCCGACTAATTTAAAAATTTGATAACATTTTAAAGCCTTTGACACCTTTATCATAATCGATTCAGTAGTTGCGCCACGGTTGAACAAACAAACATAACATGCATAGACCGCCAAAACTATTTACCTTTAAGACTTTGTCGTAAGCCGATTAAAAGACATACGTTTAAAGTTTTTCTCTTCAATACTATCGCATAAAAAAAACATTTTACCCGACTGCGAAAAAGGAGGGCACTCTGGCACGCCCTAGAGTCCAAACGGCTTGTCGTATTTTTATGTGATTGGTGTCAATAGATTCGTCGTAGTTGTGAGAGTGACACTGGGTACATCAAAATAATTCGTTACTTGTTTATTCCAAGATTGGTTTATATAATGTATTACTCTTCTAAATAATTTTTAAACATAGATTACACGGAGACTACACGGTTGGCCTAGTGGTTTCAGTGGTCGCCACACCACTTCCTACTGCGCCAAGTGTTGTGGGTTCAAATCCTACATGGGACAACACTTTGTGTGATCCATAAATTGTTGTTCTAAGTCTGGGTGTAGTTTGTGTCCGTTTCATGTATGTTTGTAAAGATCCCCGCGACACAGAAATGTATATTCCTAATGCGGGAGTTGTAAAATAAAAAAAAAAAAAAAATATATATATATATATTTCTAAATGTTGTTTTACACTGACACTCTACTTGCAGGGTAACAACCGCGAACAGCTGACGTTATTAGCCAGCTATTTCAAATTAACAAGACACCTGAGGAACTTCCTCAACTTTAGAGTAGGCATGGGCTTCATCGACAACATCATTGCTAAATGTAAGTGTTATTATTTATTAATCATAGATACATTAGAATAAGGTACACAACAACAAATTTGAAATAAAAATCAATGATTATAAAAAATAAAGCAAATATATACTGTTGCACCCTATCCAATATTCGATAAACAAGCAGTATGTCGCCGATTCGATCGGACATGTAGAGGACAATTTTTACACGAATATTGGCACTAATTCTGTTCTTCAAAAACTTTAAGGTAAAAGTTACAGTCATTATTATTATCGATTAATAACCGATAAATGGGCAGAATGTCGCCGATTCAATTAGACATGTAGAGAATAATTTTTACACGAATACTAGCACTAATTCTGTTATTCAAAAACTCTAAGGTAAAAGTTACAGTAATTATTAATATCGATTAATAACCGATAAATGGGCAGAATGTCGCCGATTCAATCGGACATGTAGAGGACAATTTTGTACACAAATACTGGCACTAATTCTGTTCTTCAAAAACTCTAAGGTAAAAGTTACTGTCATTATTATTATCGATTAATAACCGATAAATGGGCAGGATGTCGCCGATTCAATCGGACATGTAGAGGACAATTTTGTACACAAATACTGGCACTAATTCTGTTCTTCAAAAACTCTAAGGTAAAAGTTACAGTCATTATTATTATCGATTAATAACCGATAAATGGGCAGAATGTCGCCGATTCAATCGGACATGTAGAGGACAAAATTGTACACGAATACTGGCACTAATTCTGTTCTTCAAAAACTCTAAGGTAAAAGTTACTAAAAATAAATCTTGTGTCGGGTGACAATCTAAACACCGCAGATTCACTAAAATTAGATATGTCACACTAAAATTAGATGACTTCTTAAACATACATACATATATAATATTTTAAAATTCGTTTTTCGTGTAAAATAAATTTTAGAAATTTGGTCACGTAACAGCAGAATTAACACTACTTTATATCAAACCAAAGTACATCTCTAAAGAAATGAATTACAAAAACAGTCATCATAAACTCATTATGGTTTTTTTTTGTGTCTGGTAAGTAGCGCTTTGGTCATGTTTATAACCTGTGATATTGGTTATGGTCTGAAAATATTGCATTTGATGAATAAATTATATACTTTTTACAGACATTGCAATCACAGTCGGTTTCATAGCGGTATCAAGACCATTCTTCTCTACAACACATAACCTACTTACAACAGGAACTGAAAACGATAGGTTTAAGGTAACATTTTTAGTTTTTATAATCTATACAAATAAATAAAATTAGAGTTTCTGTTTGTGATATTAAAATAACCGCTTTTTACTAAATACATGTAACGTGTATATATACATATTTATACACCAAAAAAACGTTTTCTTTTTAAATTTTTGTCTGATTTTCTGTTTTGTCCGGCTAATGACTAGAACGGCTTGACCGATTTTGACGGGACTCTCACTGGCAGATAGCTTATAATATAAGAAGTGACTTAGGCTACTTGTTTTAGACTAGCTTCGCACCGCGGCGTTACTCGCGATTGTTGCACCGCGGACTCATGCTTAATACAACTGTTAACACCCAGTGTTCTGAATGCGACCATTTTTTTCATTTGGTTTTTTGTTTTCAGCCCTTATTGATACACTCTATATAAACTTTAAATTCCATACTTCACCATTAGCATAAATCGCATAAAAAGGGCTACAAAAGTTTTGGCACACGTGTTGTTATATTTGTAGATAATTGATTTATTTTTACCTAGCCAATTTGTCTTGTGTAGGAAACGCGCTAAATACTTACCTAATAAGACTTGCTACACTAATTTTGTATTTGTTAAGCTCTAAAGTAACTTTATTTGTATGTCTTAATAAATATTTTTATCATCAAAGCTTTCGTATTATCAAAAAATAAACCGGAAAGTCAGAGCGGGGTTTATAGATCCAGTAGATTTTAAAACTTAATGCTTTTTGGAAAAAAAATACCCTAATAGTAGTAATATGGGACGGGGTACATTCGTGTGCTGGGATTGGTGAGGAAAATTGCTTTTGGGTTTAATAGAAACAATATATTTAATCTTTTGAAAATACAAAATTGTGGACTGTATGGCTTGATATAATTTGCAGAGCTTCTTTTTACCAAGGACTGCTTGCAGTTTCTTCGTGTTGAATTGTGCTGTGTTCAACTGCGTTGTTTGAACTGACTTGTCTGGACTGGCTTGTCCGAACTGTTTGAACTGTCTGTACTGTAGTGTGTTGTCGGAACTGTCTGAAATGTGTAGGACCCGAGGGCCGCGTGACAATTTTTAGCGATTTCGCCCGTTAATCTACATTTTTGACCATTAAAGAGTGTACATTTTCTTAATCTTAAACTTATGATCAAATATGGCAAAAATGCGAAAACAACGATAAATTATATAACAAATAGTTATCACTATCATTGTCCCTCATTCGCTGTCATTGTTATCGGCACCGTCCCGCACAAATATAATTATACAGAAAGTGAGGGTAATTCGATTTTTTGCAGATAAAATGTATAAAAAAACGAACTTGAACTAAAAAAAATTACATCACAACATTTTTGTTTTTTTTTTTTTATGTAACTGTATTGCCAGATAAAATATTCAAAACCCAAATTATTTGTGCTTCCAGCATTATTACACGTACGGTCGCATGCTGGTGAAGATGGCGGAAGGCATCGGCCGGCTGGTGCTGTCGGGACGCGAGCTCAGCAAGCTGGCCGGCCTCACCTCGCGCGTCACGCAACTCCGCACCGTACTCGACGACGTCAACAGGGGCAACTACACGCGCACCATGGTCGAAAAGAACTCGCAGAATGGTAGCGGTCAGTACTCCATCATATTACAGGAAACAGAACTAAAAACGATTATACAGTGACAAAACAATAACCAATTTATTTATTTTAACACTGGTAACAAAGGTTCGGATTTCCCCTACCATATGTATCACACATATAATCGTTCCACTTGAATCACGCCATCTATTGCTGAAAAGTTTTTTTTATGGGGCAAACGAGTAGACGTATCGTCTGATGGTAAACGATTATCGTCACCCATGGATACCCGCTACACCAGAGGCGTCACAAGTGCGTGTGTACCATGAAATAAATTTTATTAGAATGTGTATTTCTCGAGGGCTCACACACAGGTTTTAATTAAGCTTCTGAAATGTTACGAGGCACTGATGAGTGCAAAGTGACTCAAAAAAAATTATTTAGTATGACTGATAATGGTGCGAACTTAAAAAAGTTCTTAAAAAGGATTTTTGATCCAAACATTTCAGCATTTATGCTCACACGCTAGATTTGGCAGAACAAGAGTCACTTGACTCAAAACTGTTGCTTATTTTGAAAGGTCTGGTCAGGTGTAGGAGAAATTTAAAAAAAGTTCTACTGCAAGCAGGTAAAAATGTCAAAAGGGCGTAATAAAATGTAAACACTGAATGGAAATCTACTTTTAATATGCTGAAGAGGCTTGAGGGAGGAAATAAATAGCGCATTCTCAAACTTGAATGCCACATCTCTGTCCCTAACTGTGATAAAGAGTAAAATATGTGAAATCCTATGCAAACTTCTTGAAATCTGGTGAAGAAGTCACAAAGGAAGTGTCTTCCCAAAAGTACGCAACTGGCAGCGTAGTGATCCCAATCACAATTAGACTTTTGGCATTATTAGAAAATATAGACCCACAAAATGACCTCGTTGACATACAATCCTTAGAACAGAATTTAATAGATGCATTAAAAAGAAGATTCAGTAATCTAGGTAACACTTTACAGCGTGCTAAAGCCTAATCCTAATCATTCAAATAATGATCCAATGATCACATTTCATCAACAACCCATAACGTCCCACTGCTGGGCTCGGGTCTCCTCTTAGGAGAGGGTTAAGGCCATACGTCCCCACGCTGGCCAAGTGCGGGTTGGGGACTGGCAAGAATACGTTGTGGCTACGTAATCTTACCGTCGGAAGTTTTCAAGCCGCCCGAAGGCCTCCAACTAAGCTTCACGACTGTTATCCTATGATAACGACCGGGACCGACTGCTTAACGTGACCTCCGAATCACGGAGACGCTCATGGTAACATGCCACTAGTGGTCACCCATCAGGTACTGACCGCGCCGTCGTTGCTTACCCTCGGTGATTGTTTCTAAACACCGAGTGCAACAAGTGCTATGAGCGCCTCATCGCCTATGATCACATTTATCAAATCCTAATAACGATATCAGAACTTGAGATAAGGAATAAGCAGATTGAGATTGTATCAAGTAATGGTTAGTGAATGAGATTAGGAAGATTATGTGGATTAGGTATTGCTAGAGATTAGGAACAGGTGAAGCATCTAATTTACCTAGAACGACCCATCTCTAGTATAAATATCAATAGGATAGTTGACTGTATCGTAAATAAATACCGATATCTTCTTCATTAAAATGAATATTACAAAACATCTCGAATAACATAATTATTACCGCTTTTCAATTCTATCACAAATTTTTAATCAAACAAACCTTGAAATATATTGCCCAATTGAGGAGTGTAAAACAATGACGTCACAAGTCAGTTCTTTGTACGTTTTTCATACAAAGTGAATGCATGCCTGCTTTTGACAGATGATAAAAAATAACTGATTTGACTAAGGTGTCGATTACCCTATTGTGTAGAGATGCCTGTATCGTAAATAAATATCGATGTCTCCTTCATTCAAAAGAATATTACAAGACATCTCTGCAAAATATACTTGTGACAACTTTTCATATCTGTTACAAATTTTAATCAAATACAACGTCACAAGATTTATTTTATTTAGTACATTTTTTTATTCAAATTTATCATTTCGACAGATGATAATAAGTAACTAATTTGACTAAGATGTCATCTACCCTATTTTGTACGTATTTTAATAATGAACCTTATGTAATATGTGTTTACAGCTGAGTTGCCGATGCTCCTCGCGCCAGGTGCCGGTCGCATCATTTACCAGGATAAGATCATCCGTTTCGACCGAGTACCACTCGTCACTCCCAACGGTGATGTACTCATCAAAGAACTTAGCTTCGAAGTTCGGTTAGTAATTAAACTATGTCCTGACTTGAATTTATGTGTACACATATGGCATGTTTTTATGACTCAAAATATATTTCTGTAATGACCAGTGTAAATTTAATATAACGCCCTCATTAAGAAACTGAATCAAAATCGATTAATCGTTTTAAGAGTTATGATGCCAGTAACAGATATTATGCGAATGACACTTTTCCTTTTTATGGTTGGCGCTATAAACAAACCTATTTAAGCAGTTTTGGCCAATCTTGATTCTCTATGACTGCCTCGGTGGCGCAGTGGTAGCGTAAGCGACTGCTGTGATTGAGGTCTCAGGTTCGATTCCTGGGTCGGACCAAATGTTTGTCTGATCTGCAAATATTTGTTTCGGAGTTTGGGTGTTTTCTATGTATAATGTGTATGTATTTACAAAAAAAAAGTATTTATGTATTTATATCAGTTGTCTAGTACCCATAATACAAGCTCTGCTTAGTTTGGGATTAGATGGCGTTGTGTATTAATTGTCCAAAATATTTATTTCTTTATTTATATCTATAGGGATTCCCCGTTCTCATGTTTCTATTTGTGCAACAATGGAAGGTACTATACCACTTTCTCAATATAAACTAGCTATTTAGCGTAAATTTGATTGTAGAAAACATATACAGTTTTACCTTGGTGTTGTGATGCAGGTCTGGTATAAACGTGCTAGTGTGCGGTCCCAACGGTTGCGGCAAGTCGTCGATGTTCCGTCAGCTCGGCGAGTTGTGGCCAATCTTCGGTGGGACGCTCACCAAACCACCTCGGGGGAAACTCTTCTACGTGCCGCAGAGACCGTACATGACCCTCGGCACGCTACGAGACCAGGTCATTTACCACCCACCTACTTTTTTTTTTTTACCTGTGGAAACCCCCTCGGGCCTTCACCCCACCGGGGCTTAGCGGCGGGGCGGTGTGTCGGAATCGAACCGACTAAAACCACACGGTGTGCCACTCGGCGCCTGAGACGGGAGGGATCCGGGAACCGCTTTCTTAAGCCATCCGAAAACCACCCCACCTACTAACTTAACCCCAGCTAAATAACTACATAATGAAAAAAAAAACTTGTTTTTTCATTTTTAATGAAATAATTTTGATCCTTGTTGATGAATGTTATCACTGATATTTATTACGAGGATATCGTAAGAGCTGAAAAGAATTAGAAATAAAAGGTAGTAGAGCCCGCTGATTTCAGCAGGAATGTGCCGGCTCGACCGGGGCGGTATTACACTCGCACAGAAAATTGTAGCGTTCGTGCTGTCGTGTTTCGTTCAGTAGGCCGCCATAGAGTGGGTCACCATCTTGCATTGCTTTCCATCAGGCAAAGTAGTCATTTAGGAGGACAATATATTAAAACAAAACAACAACCCATAATGTCCCACTGCTGGGCTCGGGTCTCCTCTCAGGAGAGGGTTAAGGCCATACGTCCCCACGCTGGCCAAGTGCGGGTTGGGGACTGGCAAGAATACGTTGTGGCTACGTAAATCTTGCCGTTGGATGTTTTTAAGCCGCCCGAAGGCCTCCAACTAAGCTTCACGACTGTTATCGTATGATAACAACCGGGACCGACTGCTTAACGTGACCTCCGAATCACGGAGACGCTCATGGTAACATGCCACCAGCGGTCACCCATCCAGGTACTGACCGCGCCATCGTTGCTTACCCTCGATGATTGTTTCTAATCACCGAGTGCAACTGGGCTATGAGCGCCTTATATATTAAAAAAAACCTTAATCTAAACGTTATACAACCCGTCTGCCCAGTGTGGTATTGTAAAACCTCTTTTTTAAGGAGATACATAATATTTACCTGTAGGCTATATAGGCTGTTGATGATGATCGATGAAGTGTTTTTTTAAACCATATAGTCTATTTTCAAGAACCTTTGCATTGTAAACCTCCAAGTCCATAAAAGTATATTAAGTAAAAAGATACCTAAAGGATCAAAATATCTCCATGCCAAATTTCATTGAAATCGGTGCAGCGGTTTAGCCGTGAAAGCCTTGACGGACAGAGTTACTTTCGTATTTATAATATAAATATGTATACTACATACTCTATTGTAAATAAATGTTTGTTTTTTTTTTATTACGCAGATAACGTACCCACAAACTCGCGACGAGATGACTCGTCGTCGTCGCTCGGATGATGAACTCCTTCGGTTCTTGGACATCGTGCAGCTGGGGTACCTCGTTAACCGAGAAGGTGGCCTTGACTCCGTGGAAGACTGGATGGACGTTCTGTCCGGCGGAGAGAAACAGAGGATAGCTGTGAGTTATATTACAGTATTAGCATAATTTTTTAACAAAAAAACTGACTTCAAGAACTGGACCAAATTAAAATGGGACCAACCGGAAAGCACCAGCTTTCAAATATCATTCATACCGTGGGAGAGCCACGCTTCGGCATGAATGGGCCGGCTCGACCGGAGTGATACCACGGCCTCACAGAAAACCGGTGTGAAACAGCGCTTACGCTGTGTTTCATCGAGTGAGTGAGGATACCGGAGGCCCATACCCCAATCCAACGCCCCCTATCCCCCTCACCATCCCC